>CM053787.1:430169325-430546825 GCA_028749045.1 Cupressus sempervirens | reverse complement strand
TTTTTTTGAGAGAAACATTAGGGAGCCTATTATTATAATTACATCTAGAGTTCAGTAAATAATGCAAGAAAAAATTATTCAAAAAATAATTATTCACTAAACTTAGTAACATTTAGTCTTGTCCTCTTAGGTTCCCTGGCAAGGAATTCTATATTTACATTTTCCATATGTATTGATCACAATCCTTTTATATACTCATGCATTTGGCCAATATTTGTACATAGACATAATAAAGTCTTAGAGGTAAATTTGCATATACCAATCTTTCATCCTAATTTTTAAAAGAGGCTAAATCAAACATCACTATATGAAAGTAAGTTTAATCAAACATACACCAATCGACACAAACAAACACATCAAACCAATAAACCTGACACTTTAAACACATTGATCTATATCAATTTCCAATCCAAACAATGAGCCAAAACTACTAAATGTGATCCTTGAACAAAAAAATTGATTCAAAATACAATAAAAAGTGACAAATAGATGCATTTTGTTTGAAATATTTATTATAAAATAGAATAAATGATGAAAAAAATGACATTTTCTTGATTTCTTCTTGACTATTTGGAAATTGATTCTTTCAAGCATGCAAGGCTTTTTAAGGGCATGATCATCAAATCATTATAGAGGGTGTTTGCATATATAGGACTCATACTTTGTCTATTTACACAAAATGATAGCTTATCCATTTAGATCTTCCATATCTTAATGCAAAAATTTACTTCCAACATTGAATCTAATGAAACTAGTATTCAAACCACCATGGATATGCAATCTAACCATTAATAGTTTTATGAGTTTTATGAGAAATTAGATAAGGGAATTAATATTCTATTGGAGATATAAGAGGAGTAACTGAGAGGGGAGGGTAAATTAGTTGCCACAAAATAGGTCCAAGATCCTTTAAGGTATCAATACAATACAAAACCAAAACTCTGATGAAACTAAAATACTATTGTAACTCAGTTAACACAAGAACACTCAGTTAACACTTAGAATTATTGTCACTTAGTAAAAACTGAAATAATCACTTCTTATGATGTTTAGTGTGTTTTTACTTAATTAATTTAGTTGCGTAAATCAAATTCCATGAACACAAGAGACACCAAGATTTAACGTGGAAACCCAATTTGGGAAAACCATCAATTCAACTAGTTATTGTTTTTCACTCTTTTGAATTGAGCCTCATTAGGAGCCAACCCTATTAAAGGTTACAAAACACACTAATGGGTGTGACCCTATTAAAAAATTTAATTCACCCTATTAGTAGTGGCCTTGTTAAAGGTCTTCAGACACTTCAATCTAGAAATGCCACTTTGTTAAAGGATTTACAAAATAGTTGTTAGGCTAACTCTATTAAGAGATTTAATTTACTGCTACAATTATTATATATTAATAATTATTTGACCTAATTGAAGATGCAACTGGATTTTTTGATTTTAGATCTTAATTCTAGCTTGAATATTTGATCCTCCTTGATTAGATTTATTTATGCAACTCAGTCAACTTTGGATACTCAGTTATCCTTCAAATTTGCTCCCTTTATTCATCTTCTTCTCTTCCACTTATTCCACTTTTTTAATCCTTAACTTGACCTTATATTTATATGATTTTCCATGCCAAGTTGGCTTCAAACAAATAATATTCATCCCTTGAGTCGGCTAGAACTAACCAAAAAAACTACCAGATCCAATATGTTGATATACAAAAATCCTTCACTAGCCAACCCAACTCAGCCAATACTAACTCACCAGAAACTTTCCTTCAGACTTCGTTTGGTAATTGAGTGAGCTTGATTAACATTGGTTCCATGAAAATTTTCCTTTTATAATTGAGTGAACTTGGTTAACAATGTTTACCTACAAACTTTCATGGAATGCTTGACATACACAAGAAACTTTCTTCAATGCTTGAGTGAGCTAGGTTGACACTAATTTATTGGTAAAGACTTGAAATTTATGTAACATTAAAGACAACATACAATTAAATAATTGTATTCAACAATCTCCCTCTTTGGCATTGATGGCAACACAACATGTCATGATAGAAAGAAATTTTTAGAGCAAAAATAGAAGTAATGATAAGATCCTTATTTTCAATCTGATTATTGTCCACGAGAACTCCCTCTATTAGTGTGAACTCCCTCTAACATCAATCTCTCTAATTTCCTTGATTTCTCTAACTATAATTTATCCTTCTAATAGAAAACTCTCTTCTTTGACATCTAACTCAAAATTGTTGATTTCTAATATGGAAAACTCTCCCTCTTTGACATCTTGTGTCAAAGACAATAATCAATGTATTTTCCATGTACTTGATGTACTAATTCATATGTAATCTGCTCTATCAATACTGCATCAACTTGATTGATCTTCAAAATTATCTATTGATGCATCACTAAACATTATTTAGTGAGTTGTAGATAGCAGAATGACCCCTAGGTTACCTCTTAGATACAAAAATACATCCTTAAGCAATGGTTTGGTGAATGTATTTGTAATCTATTCTTTTGTATTTGTTGGTATTTAGAAATGTTGCAGTTTCAAATTATGAGAATAGAATACATCTAGGGGTAGCTACTTCCCATCTATAGCATATCCTTTTAGACACTAAGCCAACTATAAAGCAAGACCCTTATTCTACATCAGGCTCTCAAAACCTAGGCAGGTGTACCCTAGATTCATTTATATGGTACCAGTACTAAAACATACACTTGAATCTAACAAAGTAGATAAAAACTCTTAATCTTCTAACATTATGTAAATATCTTAGACATGAAATAGCTAATGACATTACCTAAGAAATTTATGAGCTAAGTGAGGGCATCCTTTCAGCTCTTAAATAGAAAGGGAAATGGATGATTAAAATTTTGATTTTAGCAAATTCCCAAATATGCAACAACAAGAACAAGTTGATCATGTACCTGATCAATGCCTTATCTATTGGGAAATCCTTCAAATCACACATATACATTTATGATACCAATGACATATTGGATACATGAAGATATCAGATATATCTTATCACTTTGTGAATCAAACATCGATGTTCATAAAGATCTCATTCTCATGATGTATCCTTCTCAAATAACCAACAACCATGTCAAATACATTAAGCATTTACTTGGCTATTTGTTCCAATAGAAAAACATACCAAACATACAACCTTAAGGGAATGCAAAAGGGTTTAATTTATTTGTTCCTAAACCTCAAAATATTATAGATTATAGAGCTAGGAGATAAGAATCAAAATGAAACTAAGAAGATTCTTGCTCATTTGTATTCATTTCTTTGAAACTATACATCCAAGATGATGTACATAACTCCTGAAACCACTAAATATATCAGAACTATCTATATTAGCTTAACTACTATTGTTCATACAAGAGAAATACTGAAGAATGTGGTGGAATCACAACTCTAGGTCTAACAATGTGGTCTCATAGACAAACTTGAACCAACCCAGTATTAGAGCAATGAGAAATTTTCTCTAGAACTGGAACCTCTCACAATGAATTAGAATGAGAAAGATACAAGAAAGGAATAAAATCTTAGATCTGATCTGGAAGTGATATGTGTCCACTTGAATCTTCATTCCTTGTTTTCGCAAAGCATCTCTCATTTTTCTATAACTAAAATCTGATATGATTCTCACCATTGTTCTATAACAAACTAAAAATATCTCCTCTAGCTAATGAGAAACCCTATCTTTGACAAAAAATAACACAAGCATCTAAAATGCTGATAATATCTTCATCAAACTAACTTGGAAGTGAGAAAAATTTCTCCTAACTACATTCTTATTGCCTCTAGCACACATTCAATCCACCATCTTGCTAGAAATCAAATACAAACTTCAATACATGAATGTGGTTGAAAATTGAGTACCTAAGAAAAAACCTTGTATAACTTTAACACATGGGTTTTTGTGCAAAAAAAAAACTCCAAAAATAGAAAATTCACTTTCTCCAAGTTTCAATGACATATAATAGTAATATATTCGCTTATTTGAAATGTCTAGAATATCATTTTGAAGTTCAAGTCTCTGGACTGGCCTCACAAGTCTGCATATGCATTTAAACTTTATGCAAAAAGTTAAATATATTCTAAAGTAAAATCTTTATGATATAATCCTCTTGATTTAAAAAACCTCATGTGCACATGCCTTCTTAGGAAAATAATAATAAAATATATTTCTGCACTTTTAGCTTTTTCCCTCCTATTTTGCAATTTGGGTCAACCTACTTTGATTCCCTATGCCATGTGGTAACATGCCATTGGTTAGGGTTTGCCACATCACCTGCAACCTAGGTGCCACATGGAATCTTGCTTTTGGTTGGACCTATGTTCCTACCACATCATCAATGACCCAAGGCTCGTTGCCATGTGTTGGCTAGGCACTTTCCTACATGCACAATAGCAACTGCCATGTTGCATGCAAGAATGCACCTTTGTGACACATGGCATATTGTGCCATGTTGGCACCTTGAGAATCATGCTACATCCAAAGTTCCTTTGCAAATGTCACTCTTCCATTCATCCTTTTGCTACCACATGTCAACTTTTGGTTCATCATATGGGTCCAAGTCATCATGACATCATCATTCTTTCCATTCAAAATTTATGCATGTTCGCCTCCAACTTAGTGTGGGCCCCATTCGAGCTACTTGTGTTTCCTTTTAAAAGGCTTTTTTCCCTAAGACATTAGTGTTATTGGGTGCTTTATTATTTAAACAACTTAAGTTTTCACTACCCACTCAATGTGGGATTAAAATTTAGAAAAGCATTCCTCTTTTCTCTACATCTTCATTTGTGATGTAGACACCTCCACATTCAGCTACCATCAACAATCTTCCATTACTGGTAATGGAAATTTTCCATCTTCAACAACTTTTAAATCATCAAAATGGTATGTGAAGTAGAACCCTAGCCAGCAATATTTGTATTCAAAATCCTTCCATTGGGAAGCTCCTTCAAAAATTTCCTCTATAACAATATTTTCCCTTACAAGAAAGGGCTCAAAATAGTGGTCAAAGGGTAGAAGATTATAATTAAGGGCTTCAAATTGAGTCTATGATTCAAATAAAGAACAAAACTTCTAGACTTTAAAATAGGAAAAAGAGGAAGCATTAAAAATAAAAGGAAGCAGGTATGATCTACAACAAACCATTTGGGAGCTTTGGGGCTCAGATTCTTCAATTTTCCTCCCAACGTCTCTTCCCTTATGCATGATTTGTATGATATTCCCTAATTGCTCTTTTTTATGTGTGTATGGGCTCTTACTTGAGAAAGATCATGGTCCACTCTGTCATAATCTTTCTAATCTAGACAACTTCCCTCTTCTTCTTCTAGATTTGGCATCTCACAAATTGCCAAAATTCCTCTACTCACCATAAGTCTACAGAGAGGAATTTGATTAATGTTGGAAAACCTATTTTTCATGTATGTATATGAACTTTTCAACTCTATCACTTGTTGCATCACTTCTCAGATTGCTACTTGTAATGGAGATGTTAGAGGTGCATGGTCACATTGGAGCAAAACAATTTTCACTTCACAGCTTTATGCCTTCACCTCATTTCATCAACATCATAATGGAAAACATGACTCCTTTGACTAGCTTTCTTCACAATGGATTCAATGTGCTACTCATAAACAAAAGGGAAAATGTATTTTGTACTGCAATCTTACAAAAATAAAATGTCTTTCTCATTTAATAAGCTTGAACACATAACCATCTGGATGTAATTTTATCCCAAAGCACTCAGTGTAGAATTTTATGATTTTATCTAGGTTCCCAACTCGATGAACAACATGGAGAATCCTCTCAAGATGTATTATAAAGGGTGCAAAGCCTTGAGAAAAATGTCAGCCCTCAATTTCCAACTGCTCCTTTTTAAAAATGCTAGATACATTTATAATTGTGATTCGGTAGTCACCACATGGAATCACTTTGAACAAGTCATTCTCTTAAATGACAAACAATTGCGACTAGATGTTAAGACAATGACTTCATATGTTTCTAATAGAACACCTTGCTTAGGAAAATACAAAAGCAATGAATCAAGTTTTGATTTAATGCATGCCTATCCACATACTCAAAATACAAGAAAAGGTTTCATATATCTAAGGAATTATTTAGTCTATGGTGAGGTTATGATGGGAAAAGCAATATGTTCAACACAATTTGTACTCCACACCATGGTCTAGGCAAAACAAAAGACCTCCTCAACTAGAAGTCATATTAGAATCACACTCTACAAGTTAGAATTCTAGCAAAATTCTTAACCAAAGTCTTGCCCATTTTTTAAAACAATCATCTTGCTTCTAAAATATATTTGAAACTCACATTGCTTCATTAGACCACAAAATTCAGTCAAATCCCAAAGTGGGTCCAGCTAAAAAAAAAATTCAACTAAAAAAACCAACTTGTTGAATCCAATAATTTAACTCTCTGAAAAAACTCAGTGGAAAATGGACCAAAATTTTCAATTAGTTGATCAATTAAAACTTAGTTTACCCCTTTCTGCAACTTGCCAATATCATTATAAGAGGTCATTTGACAAGCCTTAAAAATTGATTGAAACAGGTAACCAGGCCTTGAAAATAGAGATGTTGACTTTTTGTTCCATATGCTCTTATCCTTCTAGATCTCATGCCATTAAAACTTTGAGGTCAAAAGGCTTTGACTATCAAAGTTTCCTTCCTAAAACTACCTGTAAGCAAACATGTCAGAAAACCATAAAACACATTTAGTTTTGGCTTCAAAAATAGGTCAAACTGACACTTGGGAGCACAAAAAATGGGGTGTTATTTCACTATCACTAGGAGAGGATAAATATAATATTTTTTCTCATGACGAATAATTGGGCAAATTTGGTGAATAGTCAAAGTGAGCTACTCAGATTTTTAGAACTAGAAACACTGGTAGAAAAGTGATTTTCACAAACGGAATGGACATGGGAAAGTGTGTAGACAAATTCATCAAGACTTGAAACTAGCACACTTTAATTATTTTCAAAGTATATTACAATGACACAATCCATTTGATCTCATCTATTATGGATTCAGAGTTATGACATGTCGAATAAGGGTACTGACCAATCTGCACTTTATGACACTAGTAAAGCTTTACAAATTGCAAATAGATTTTTCATAAGCTTAAATCTTAAACATAAGAAGTCTATAAAAATATATTACAATAAAAAAGGAATTTTCTCATTTTAGTCAACTAGGTTAAAGTTATAACAAGTCAAACAGGGCCTCCCAAAATTTTGAACAATTAGCATTAGCATGACAACAGTAAATAACTGACTTTGAGGAAATCAAAACCTAGTTAAAACATGTTGAAAGAACTTGAAATATGAAATATAGGTTCTTTGATATACATACTAAACACTCCCAAAGTGGCGAGTCATGAAACATTACTGGGTGCAGGATATTCAAATGCAAACTAGGCCTCCTGTCATTGTTTGACACTTAAGTAAAAATGCAGATTTGGACATTGCTCAAAATAGAACTTCAAAGAATGTCTCAGAATGGAAATTTATATTCATTTGATGCATAGAAATACTAAATCTAAGGTACTCGAATTAGGAAGGCAATTTTGAGTGCCAACAGTGGCTCTGTCTCGGGGTGCATGTGCCTTGAGGGTATGGAAAGGATTCAAAATCACTAGAAGAAGTAGACCACACACTCAATAGAAAAAACTTCTCTCGAACAACTTTATTGAAAGTGAAAACAACTACTCCTAAATTGTACAAAGGATGGCCTTGGGCCACTGCACTTCAAAAAAAACTTTTACCTCTATCATAGATCTTATTTTCATCTAAATTTTCATGAGATAGGCTGAAATTATAAATTTCATTAGTTTCACCAATCAAATCAACATCTTGAGATAAATCACTTAGCAAAACTAAATCTACACCTTCACTTTCATAACACATATAAAAACTATGATCACTCTCTACAACTTGCTCATTATCAAAGTACTAATCAGCATGCTCAAACATATCAGACTCAAAATGAAAATCCTCAGCATCAAATGAATCATGCATGCTATCAATCTTGAATATGAAAGTTTCATATTCAAGTTAGGGAAAAAGATCACACATACCTTAAAATTGTGTATCCTTGTGTATAACCAGATGGTATTTGAATAAGCAATCAGATTTATACTCAGAAATGTCATCCATATCAATGTTTGAAACTAATCAAGATTCATCCAATTATTCTTTAAAATTAACAAATGGATTAGCCATCATATTATAGTATTCACCATAAAACTTGTTGCAAGGTGCATGCTGATTTTCAATCATAAGTTCTTCTAACACCTTGTTATCAATCTCATGAGATGCAACATCATTATTGTAGGACCTAGAAAATGAGCTAATGTCTATCATACTATAAAAAAATTACAAGCTCAATAAATGTGCATCAACACCCTCTAGTCTACCATGAAATCCAAATAAACAAAAAGGAAGCAACACAAAGTTAGAAACCCCCTCTTTCATTTGTAGCTCTCGTGTCCTTCTTTCTTCTCCATATGATGTGGCTCCAAATTGCCTATAATGCACACAATTAGGGAGCAAAAGCCTATGGTAATGATGATACTATGAGAATACTAGAAGATGTGATTTTAGTGTGAGAGAAAGAGTGAAAATCTAAGAAGCTAGGAACTTGAAAAGACTTAAGAGTTAGGATTAGAAATGAGAGAAAGAATGCTCATTTTATAATCAACACGAAAGATGAGAGCATTGGAATTTTCACCTTGGATTTGTGACTTGGCAAGAGATTCATTTGAGAATCCATGGCACACATGACAAAATGCCAAGTGTAGGATTGTATGATGCTTGGAAGTCAAACTTGGCTAAAGATGGAAAAGAATCTATGACGCATCATATGACACCTCAAACCCACTTAAAGCCAAGAATCTATGACAATGGAAGCCAAATATGGATGTGTGTAAGAGAATAAGAATATATGGAGTATGACATATCTTAGCTGAGTGTAAATGGAGAATCCATGATGTGTCATGTCTATGTGTCATGATGATGTCAATATTATGTGGGGTATTTGGATTAAAAATCTATTATATCCACACAAATAGAAATTAGTGAAAATGGGATTAATGGTGGAAAATATGACTTAGGAAATTGAGAATTTCCATGGTTCATGAGTAATGGATCAATTAATTAATAAAATTAATTAATTAAGGAAGTTAATTAGGAAGAATAATTAGTGAAATTACATAGGATTAAATTATGGGTTGTGTAATCCTATAGAGAAAATTAGTAGATGATTGGCTAGTTTGACCAAATAAGTGCAACAGTATCCTTTGATGAAGTGTGATGATAATGGAGATTGACTAGGATGATGATGGATAGATCAAATCCATGGTCAAATTGATTGATTGATCAAAATTGATAATATGTCAAGGACACATGACATGAATTAAAGATATGTAACATTTAACTGATATTGTAAATGCTACAGGATTGAGATTGATTGATAAGGTTGATCATAATAACATCAATAGACACTATCAATGTCATTAAATGGTTGATAATGCTATGATCCAAAATTAAGGGACTTGCCAATGTCAAAGATTAGATGATGTGAATGATAGTTTGACCTAGCACTGAGAGCCATGATAGTACTAAGGTTATATTGATAAGATTTGATAGATTGATAGGTTTCCAAGGTGCTAAAAGCCACAACAATACCTAGTATTGGATGAATGAAGATAGATTTGGAATATTTGACACATTCTAGGGTAATTAGTATTGATTTTGGATGTTATGAGTTGATGTGAAATGGTTTTGGGTTGATTTGAAATGGGTTTCAAAATGACATGAAATTGATGTAAAAGAGGATATGAATGATGACAGACACTATTGAGATGCAATCAGGCTAGCCAAAAGATCAGAGTTAGTGGAATGAGAAAATGGGATGAATTAGTATGAAAAGTGATGTCGATTTAGGGGCTCAAGAGTATTTTTAAGAATTACCACTTAAGATAGTGAAAAAATAATGAAAATGATAGCTTAATTTGTTTACAATGAAGAAACAAATCCAACACAATTGATGGATTGAAAGTTGGAGTTGAAACACAAAAGTTATGGCCTTTGGAGTGCAATAGAGGGGCTTTGGGAGCAATTATGAGCATCTTACTACCCCAAGTGCATCCAAAATGCACCCAATTGTGTCTAGTGTGCACTTACTAAGCCCAAGTGTGCTATGACAGTACCAAGTATGCCTTGGGCACACTTGGTAAGCCCAAGTGTGCTCTAAAAGTGCAGACTACACCCTAGAATGCTCCAAGGGCCAAAAATAGGCCAACTAGACTCAGAATGACCTAAAACTTAGCGTGCATGCCCAAAATGATAAAAAGAGGTCATAACATGGGTAAAATTAGTCAAACATGGTCACATTTGGTCAAAATTGGTCAAACAAATGTCAGACTAAGGTTGGACTATATGGAAAGCCCTAGAAGGTTAATAGATAGTGTAGGATGATGCAAGAATGTAGGAACACAAGATGAAGATGATTTGGTGTATCAAAACACATGATCATGGTGGTGAATGAAAATATGAATGAAAGAAGACCAAAGAGATGACATGAAGACCAATTAGAATGAGGTGAAGACTTTTTCTTTCAAAATGTGTGTTATATGTCAAATGGAGCTTCATTTTGATGAAACTATAGATGTGAACCATTTTTGAGTGTCTACAATTATCACTTTTATTGTCACACCTAGAAGAAGAAGAACAATCTGATTCCTAATAGCAGCAAGACAATGTATCATCATCAACTTCATCCTCAACTAAGTCTGAACATTCTATGTGCTCTTCAAAAAGCATGTTGATAACTCCATGCAAAGCTCCCTTATAGATGTTATAACAAGTGATGTGTTGATCAACATCAAACTCCTTACCATATAATGGATTAGTGAAGACCTTGAAACCATTTTTAATATCACTGTCATGAACACTTTTAGCATATGACTAAGAGAAATCAAAATCATCATAGGAAGACACACCATCCATTCCATCAATGAAACATGTGGCATAAAAATCAATGTTACTTGCATTGTCTTCACTAAGATGATTCAAATGTCTTGAAAACCAATCATAATTTTACTTATCAATAGGTTCTAATGAATCACTTGCATGTTTTTGATTACTACTATATGCATCCTCATGACATTCTTCTACATAACTAGGTAGTTTGTCCTTGTAGATAATCTATTTATCCTCATATTGTGTAGGTAATTCTTCTTCACATATTTCAACCTCAAGCTGATTTGTACAACTCTAAGATGGAAATTCATTTTTAGATTTAGAAAAAGAACTCATACCTTTATTCACATAAGAGTACTCACTTCCATCATTTCTTTCTTCTTCCCAATTTGCATCAAATGCATATGAAGATGAACATGCTTTATCGCTATCCTCCTCTTGATTCAAGTAGCCACTCTCATCATCCTCTTCATATGATGATTCTTCATAACACATCAAATCAGCAAATTTTCCTTTATCACTTGAAACATAACTTTTAGCCTCTTCATCCTCACAAGACTAAGATGAACACCTTTCAACTTCATGATTAGTAACATTCTTGACACAAGGAAAATCATTGATAGGAGAAGCCACAACTAAAATCATTTCTTCTTGTATATATAACTAATCAAGTGAACTAAATTTGCCATCTACTGTAGTAATACTACAAACATGTGCACTATTTTCAAAAAGAAAAGGATCAGCTCTTGTTTGCAACAAAAGAAATTCATCTTCACATGTTTTTATTTCTAAATTTTCAACAACATTGTTTACAACAGCAGTAGTATCTACATGTTGATCTAAAATTGAACACTCTACATGACAACTCCTCTCAACTTCATCTTGCTAGCAAACATTTCTAGAGAAATGTTCCCTAGTTAAACCATACTTTATATTGTTCTCAATCTCCATTGTTGTCATGAATTCCTAATGCAAAATCTTGGGTTCTTTATATCTTAATAGATAACTCATATTTTTATCAAATGCATCAAGATAAACCACTAAATGCACTTGATCATCCAACCTACAAAATTTTATGAATGTCATTTAAAACTCTTGCAAATATAATATTAAATTTAGAAGCTAATTCATCATTCTTGATTTAGATCTTCAAGAACTTTTCAAAAGAATCAGAGATGCTAACTATTTTCCCAAACTGCTTCATGAAGGTTGAATGTAATTCATCCCAAGATTAAATAGATCATGCTGGAAGAAAGGAAAGAAAATCTCTAGAATCACCTTCTAAAGTTTGAATAAACAACCTCATATGCACATCTTCATGAGAAATTTCAAAATCACCAATCAAATCACTGAAGATCTAAACATGATGACTGGCTGAATTCAAATGGTTCCCACTAAACTTAGGAAAATGTTTTCTAAGATCAAAAATTAATGACATGTACCTTTAAGAAAAGATAGATCTACAATTTTTATCCATGGACTGCATACTAGGTGAAAAGAAATTTGCCATTTCTTGCAAACTTATACTTCATTTACAAAAATTATTTTCAAAATTTGTAACTTGTAATAGATCTAAAAAATCTTCTACCAATTCAATCTCCAAACATAATTCAAAATGTAAACACATCTTCTAAAACTATCTTTCACAAAGTATGTTGAGATGCATCATACAACTCTCCTATTTAGTGTTGAAAATATCACATGATGGAGAAGCTTTTGTAGAACTTACTTTCATGAAAATAAATCCCATGAAAATTGAAAATACCTTTTAATGTTGATGCCTACAAACCACTTCAATGCTGCAAATAACAACAAATTCAAGTCTTATGTTGATTTTGTAACTTTTGCACCACATCTCACATAATCCTTTCAACCATTGCCAAGAACTTGAGATCACTTCTTCAAATTTTCATTCCAACTATTTGATTCTTCATAACACCTACAACTTCACAATGCACTGGTACAGAGATATAAATTTGAGTTGCCATTCACTTTGTGAGAAAATATTTTCCTAACTTGCAAAACATAACAAGCTGGTCCAAAATTTACAATAGGTATTTGAAAAACTTTATACAACATTTTTGAAAATTTCATATTCTTGACAAAGTGAAATAAAACTTAACATCAAATTTGAATTCTGACAGCAACCTTGCAAAATTTTTAAATAATCTCAACATAACAATCATTGCAATTCTTTTAAAATTATTGCTATCAAGAATAAGGCCTAACTAGGAGACATGAATCTTCAACAAAGAAATGGGAAATACCTCACAACCTTGCTACTGTAGCAAATTATTCTTGTTGTATTGAATCTTTTTCAAATTCTCAAGGTTTCTCTATCATACAAATTTTTAAAATGTAATTTATACCAAAGATTCCAATACTTTTAACAATGAATTTATTCATAGACTCCCCAGTAGAGTCACCATTTTGTTAGTGAATCAGATGGGCATAACTATATTGAAATCTAGGACTGAGATATTCAACTTACATCAGAGATTCTTATCCTTTTAACTAGGCTTATTGCCATCTTACCTTCCTAGCAAAATCAACATTTTGTTGGTGCTTTGAAGTGTTATTACCCCAATGAGAACATAAAATATCTAGCAGTGGCTACTTCCCATCTATAACATATCCTTTTAGACACTAGCCAACTATAAGGCTAGACCCTTCTTCTACTTTAGGCTGTGTAAAACCTAGGTAGGTCAACCTATTAGATTCTTCATATGGTACCAATTTTTCAAAAAGCATAAACTTGAATCTAAAACAAAGAAGATTAGAACCATTATATCTTTTGTACTAGGTAAAGATCATAGACATGAAATAGCTAATGACATTACCTAAGAAATTAATAAGCTAAGTGAGGGCATCCTTTCAGTTCTTAAATAGAAAGGGAAATAGATGATTAAAATCTTGATTCCAGTAAATCCCCAAATATGCAACAACAAGAACAAGTTGATCCTGTAGTTGATCAATGCCTTATCTATTGGGAAATTATACAAATCACACACATACATCTATGATACCATTAACATATTTAATACATCAAGATATCTAATCCATCTTATCACTTTGTGAATCAGACATCATTGTTCATAAAGACCTCATTCTCATGAAGTATCCTTCTCAAATAACCAGCAACCCTGTCAAATGCATTAAGAATTTACTTGGCTCTTCATTCCAAGAGAAAAAATTACCAAACATACAACCTTAAGGGGATGAAAAAGGGTCTAATTTCTTTGTTCCTAAACCTCAAAACATTGTAGATTATAGAGATATGAGATAAGAATTAGAATGAAAATAAGAAAAATATTGCTCATTTGTATTCATATCTTTGAAACTATATATTCAAGATGCATGTAAATAACTCCTTGAACCCACTAAATATATTAGAATTATCTAATTAGTTTAACTATTACATTCAGACAAGAGAAGTATTGAAAAATGTGGTGGAATCACAACTCTAGATCCAGCAATGTGGTCTCATAGACAAACTGGAACCAACCTGGTATCACAGCAATGAGAAATTTTCTCTAGAACTGGAACCTCTCACAATGAATCAGAAAGAGAAACATATAGGAAAGGAATGAAATCCCATGCCTAATCTAGAAGTGACATTTTCCACTTAAATCTTCATTCCTTGATATTGCAAAGCATCTCTCATCTTTCTATAACTAAAATCTAATATGATTCTCATCATTGTTTTGTAACAAACTGAAAATATCTCATCTAACTAATAAGAAACCCTATCTTTGAAAATATATTAGATAGGCATCTAAAATGCTAATAATATCTTCATCAAACTAACTTGGAAGTGATAAAAAATTGCCCCTAACTGCATTCTTACTACCTCTGGCACACATTCAATCCATCATCTTGCTAGAAATCAAATCTAAACTTTAATACCTAAATGTGGTTGAAAACTGAGGTTCTAAGAGAAAACCTTGTATAACTTGAACAAACAACTTCTTATGAAAAAAAATCTCCAAAAATGGAAAATTCTCTTTCTCTAGTTCCAACAATATATAATAGTCATATATCCACTTATTAGAAATGCCTAAAATATTATTTTGAAGTTTATGTCCTTGGACTGGCCTCACAGATCTGAAATGCCTTTAAACTTTATGCAAAAATTTAAATATATTCTAAAGTAAAAACTTTAGGATAAGCCTCTTGATTTAAAAAACCTTCTATGCATGTCCCTTCTTAGGAAAATATATTAAAATGTATTTCTGCACTTTTAAATTTTTCACTCCTATTTTGCAATTTGGGTCAACCTATTTTGACCACCTATACCACATGGAAACACACCATTGGTCAAGGTTTGCCACATCACCTGCCACTCAGGTGCCACATGGCATCTTTCTATTAGTTAGATATTTGTTCCTATGACATCATCATTGACCAGGAGCCCTCTACCACGTGTCGGCTAGGCACTTTCCTACATGCACATTCAGCAACTACCACATCACATACAGGAATGCACCTTTGCAAGACATGGTATACTACACCACATTGGCATCTTAGGAAATAGGCCACATCTAGAGTGCCTGTTCCAATGTCACTCTTTCATTCATCCTTTTGTCACCATGTGTCAACTTTTAGATCATCCTATGGGTCCAATTCATCTTGACATCACTATCCTTTCCATTCAAAATTTCTATATGGTCACCTCTAGCTCACCATGGGCCCCATTTCAGATACTTGTGTTTCCTTTTAAAAGGCTAATATCCCTAAGACATTAGTGTTATTGAGTGCTTTAATATTTAAACAACTTAATTTTTCACTACCCACTCAATGTGGGATTAAAATTTAGAAAAGCATTCCTCTTTTCTCTATGTCTTCATCCATGACGTAGACACCTCGACATTTGGCTATCATCAACAATCTTCCATTATTGGCAAGGGATGTCTCCCATCTTCAAAAACTTCTCAATCATCAAAATGCTATGTGAAGTAAGACCCCAGCCAGTAATCTTCGTATTCAAAATCCTTCTATTAGGAAGCTCCTTCAAAAATTTCCTCTATATCAATATTTTCCCTTATAGGAAAGGGCTCAAAATAGTGGTTAAAGGGTACAAGATTACAATTAAGGGCTTCAAATTGAGTCTTATATGACTCAAATAAAGAACAAAACTTCTAGACTTTAAAATAGGAAAAAGAAGAAGCATTAAAAATGAAAGGAAGCGGGTCTGATCTGCAACAAACTATTAGGGAGTTTTTGGGCTCAGATTATTCAACTTTCCTCCCAATGTCTCCTCCCTTATGCATAATTTTTATGATGTTCCCTGCTTACTCTTTTTTATGTGCACATGAGCTCTTACCGGAGAAAGACTGCAGTCCATTCTATCATAATCTTTCTAATTTGGATAGCTTCCCTCTTCTTCTTCTAGATTTCACATCTCACAAATCACCAAAAATCCTCTACTCACCATATCTCTATAGAGAGGAATTTGATTAATGTTGGAAAACCTATTTGTCATGTATGTATTTGAATTTTTCAGCTCTATCACTTGTTGCATCACTTCCATAGATTGTTGCTAGTAATGGAGATGTCAGAGTGTGGCCACATTGGAGTAGAACAATTTTCACTTCACAACTCGACACCTTCACCTTACTTCCTCAACATCACCATGGAAAACATGACTCCCTTTAACTAGCTTTCTTCGCATTGGATTCAATTGGCTCCTTAGAAACAAAAGTGCAAATGTATTTTATATTAAATTCTTTGAAAAAAAAAACATCTTCCTCATTGAATAAGCTCGAACACATAACCATCTAGATGTAATTTTATCCCAAAGCACTCTATGTAGAATTTTTTTATTTTATCTAGGTTCTCAACTCGATGAACAACATGGAGAACCCTCTCAGGATTTCTTATAAAGGGTACAAAGCCTTGAGAAAAATGTTTCCCCTTAATTACCAACTACTCCTTTTTAAAAATGCTAGATACAACTGTAATTGTGATTCAGTAGTCACCGCATGGAATTGCTTTGAACAAGTCATTCTCTTAAATGGAAAACAATTTTGATTGGATGTTAAGACTATGAATTCATGTGTTTCTAATAGAACACCTCGCTTAAGACAATACAAAAGCAATGACTCAATTTTTTATTTAATACATGCCTATCCACATACTCAAAATAAAATCAAAGCTTGCATATATCTAAGGAAGTATTCAGTCATGGTGATGTTATGATGGGAAAAGCAATATGTTCAACACAATTTGTACTCCACACCATGGTCTGCATGAAAGAAAAGACCTCCTCAACTAGAAGTCATATTAGAATCACACTTCACAAGTTAAAATTCTAGCAAAAGTCTTAACCAAATTCTTGCGCATTTGTTAAAACAATCACCTTGCTTTTAAAACATATTTGAAACTCACATTGCTTTATTAGGCCACAAAATTCAATTGGATCCCAAAGTGGGTCCGACTAAAAAAAATTTGAACTAAAATAATTGACTCATCAAATCCACTAATTTAGCTCTTTAAAAAAACTTAGTTCGAACTAGATCAAAATCCACCATCAATTGATCAATTAAAAATTAGTTTACCCCTTTTTGCAACTTACCAACATTGTTCCATGAGGTCATTTGACTAACCTTAAAAATTGACTAAAACACATAACTGAGCCTTAAAAAAAAAGACGTCGATTCTTTGTTCTACATACTCTTATCCTACCAGATCTCATGCCATGGAAACTTTGGGGTCAAAATATATATTGACCATCAAAGTTGCCTTTGTAAAATTGCCTGCAAGCAAACACATCAAAAAACCATAAAACATATTTAGTTTTGGCTTCAAAAATAGGTCAAATTGACACTTGGGAGCATGAAAATTGGGGCATTAGTTTACTATCACAAGGAGACCATAAATTTTGGATTTAGGCTCATGATTAATAACTAGGAAAAATTTTGCAAATGGTCAAAGTGAGCTACTCAAATTTTTAGAATTGGAAACACTTGCAAAAAAGTTATTTTCACAAACTGAATGGACATGGGAAAGTGTGTAGATGGATTTTTCAAGATTTGTAAACTAGCACACTTTAAGTAATTATAGAGTAGAGTAAAATGGCACAATCCATTTGATCTCACCTATCATGGATTTAGAGTTATCACATCCCAAACAAGGGTACCAACCAATCTACACTTTTTGACACCAGTAAAACTTTACAAATTGCAAATGGAATTGCATTCAAAAATTGACCAAAAAGATTTTTCAGAAGCTCAAATCTGAAACATAACAAGTATCTCACCTCTATAATGCAATTCAAAAGGACTTTTCTCATTTTGGTCAACTAGGTCAAAGGTATAACAAGTCAAACAATGCCTCCTAGAGTTCTGAACAATTAGCATTAGCATTACAACAATAAATAACCAACTTTGAGGAAATCAAAACATAGTCAAAACAATCTGAAACATATGTTCTTTGATATGCATACTAAACACTTCCAAAATGGTGAGTCGTGAAACATTACAGGGTGCAAGATATTCAAATGCAAACTAGGTCTCCTATTGCTATTTGACACTTAAGCAAAAATGCAGATTTGGACATTGCTCAAAATGGAGCTTCACAGAATGACTCAGAATTGCAATTTATATTATGGGAAACATAGACATATTAAATGCAAGGTGTTAGAAACATGAAACACCTCTTAGACCTCAAAAGGACAGATGGGAACACATGCATGAAAAGCATTACAAAAGGGCTCAAAAGCTTGGAAATGTACTCAAATCAGGAAGGCAATTTTGAGTACCAACAGTATTCACATATTCCAATCTCACCTCCTTGTCTTCCACCAATTCTCTAAAGAAATTATATTTTATTGCAATGTGCTTGGTCTTGGTATGCATCATTTTATTTTTGGATATGTTGATTGCACTGGTGTTATCACAAAAGATGACAAGTATATCTTTGATCTCCTCCTTCATTCCTGACAACTGTTGTTTGAACCAATCAATGTTGGAACTATTGACTACTATGGAAACATATTATGCTTCTACTATAGACTAAGAGATACAATTCTACTTCTTGCTTGTCCAAGATACTAGCCTCTTTCCAAGAAATAATGCTCCACCACTAGTGCTCTTTTAGTCATCAACACTTCCTGACCATTCAGCATTAGTGAATGCTTTCAATTCAAAGTGGCCTCCTTTCTTATAGTACAAACCATAATCTTCAATAATTTTTAGATATCTCATGATTCTTTTTATTTCCATCATATTATTTTCTTCAGGATTAGAAGAGAATCTTGCCACCATACCAACTACTAATGCAATAGTAAGTCTTGTGTGCACTACATAATAAAGTTTTCCAATAATTGATATATATATGTAATTTGGTCTCCCTCCTTGGAATCATCATTTTTGGAAAGTTTATTTCTAGTAGCCATAGGTTTTCCAACTAGTCTAGAATCTTCCATTCCTAATTTCTTCAATATCTCCTCTGACTGTAACTTGGCTTCTTCTTACTCATACTTGGTTAGAACTATTTCTAACTTAGGTTGCAGTGGTTGCAACTTGATCTCCTCTATCTAAGACTTGGTTCCCATTGTTTATGACTCAGGTTCCTCTATTTGAGCTAGAAAACATGTAGTTTTAGTGAAGTCTAGGTAAAAAAAAATTACCTTTTGTTCAATTATCAATCCCAACTAGATTTTCTTTCCCATCCAATAGCTTGGCCTTTCCATTCATGAATTCTACCTTAAATCCAATATTATTCAACTATGCCACACTAAGTAGATTATGTTTCAGCCCTTCAAACCAATAAGCATTTTCACATTTGAGTTCATTGGGTAGTGGAATACAACCTTTTCCTTTCACATAACAAGGTTCATCATTTCCAAATCTAACACTCCCACCATCATAGTGTTCCAAGTGCTCAAATTTAGATTTATCACTAGTCATGTGGTGAGAACAACCACTATCTATGATCCATGTGTCATTATTGCTAACATGAGAAATGAGGGCCATCTTATCATTTGATTCATTTGATTCATCCTTAATATAAATTTAAACCATTTCATCTTCATCACTACTATTAGAATCTTTAGCCATGTAACAAGATTTCTTACCTTTATCTTTGCAGTCTTTGTAGATTTTGAAATCTTTCTTGCCTTTCTACTTGTCATGAATTTTTTCATATTTTCCTTATTTTTTTGGATACCTTACAACAATGTGACCAACTTCTTCACAAGAAAAAATAGATCAAAGTTATTTTACCTTTGTGTTTTCCTTTTGCTTTAGGAAATCTTGTTGCAAGAAATGCTTCAATGACTTAAAGATGATCATCAAAACCATCTTCATCTTCACTATTAGACTTTTTCTTTTAGGTTTTACAACTTTCTTTTTGAGTGATAGTTTAGCTTGAAATATAGACTCAATGTTACCAGAGTTAGGAACATAGTTATCAAAATTATCTAACTCAAAGGTTGTCAACCTTCTCACTAGTGCATCCAAATTTATATCATTCTTAGGATAACTTCTCATTTCTTGAATAGCTAAAACCCTAATTGCATAAATAGGAAGAAGAGTTCAAAGTACCTTGCTAAACACTATTCCATTATCAATTTTCCCACCTGAGGCTCTGATTTCACTCACACTAGCCTTGATTCTTTGACAATATTGTGCAATGTTCTCATATTCATTTGGTCAAATAGACCTCTAGGACTTTCTACCTTAGTTTTCCTTACATTGTCATCACCTCCATAGATATTTCTTAGCTTGTTCCACATTTCATGAGCAATAGCACTATCTTTGACTTCATCAAATTTAGCACAATTAAGAGTAGAAGCAATGTCAATCATCATTATTTTGTGATTCTTCTTTTACACAATTTGATCCACATTCAAAGGTCTAGCAGGTAACACATTTTTTTTCTCTAGATATTTTAGGCATGTGTCACCAATAGTTACCAAATGGAGCTTCATGAGTTCCTATCATGCTTGGAAGTTATCTTTGTTTAGGTTAGGAATCTCCCTTCTATAAGACATCTTGATCTTTAGCTTAGGTCCTTCAAACCTTCTTTGCAATCACCAAAATCTCTGATACCAATTGTTGGAAATATAAGAGTAGTAACTAGGGGAGTGAATCAATTACGATAAAAAGAAAAATCCAAGATCTCTTAAGATATCAATATGATGCAAAACTAAAACTCTGATGAAACTAAAATACTATTGTAACTTGGTTAACACAGAATTATTTTCACTCAATAAAAACTAAAATAATCACTTCTTAAGATGTTTAGTGTTTTTAAAATTAATTAACTTATTTGCATAAACCATATAACATGAACAAAAGAGACACCAAGATTTAATGTGGAAACCCAATTTGGGAAAACCACCAATTGCAAATAGTTATTACAAATAGTTACTATTTTTCACTCTTTTGAAGTGAGCCTTATTAGGAGCCAACCTTATTAAAGGTTACAAAACACATTGTTAGATGTGAACCTATTAAAGGATTTAATTCACCTTATTGGGAGTGGCCTTGTTAGCTATCTTCAAATACTTCAATCTAGAAATGCCACCTTGTTAGAGGATTTACAATATAGTTGTAAAGCTAACTCTATTAAGAGATTTGATTCACTACTACAATTATTATAGAGTAACAATTATTTGACATGATTTTTGATGCAACTAGCTTTGCTGATTTTAGATCTCATTTATCTTGAATTCTTGATCCTCCTTGATCAAGTTTATCTATGCATCTCGGTCAACTCTAGATACTTTGTTATCCTTCAAATTTAATTCCTTTATTCATATTTTTCTCTTACACTTATTCCACTTATTGAATCCTCAACTTGACCTTATATTTATATGATTTACCATGTCAAGTTAGCTTGAATACACTTTCAAACAAATAATATTTTTCCCTTGAGTTGGCTAGAACTAACCAACAAAATTGTCAGATCTAGTATGCTAATACAGGAAAATCCTTTGTTAGCTGATCCAAATCAGTCAACACTAACTAAAAAATAATTTCCTTCGAACTTCCTTTGGTAACCAAGTGAGCTTAGTTAGCATGCCAACTTTCCTTTGATAACTGAGTGAACTAGGTTAACACTATTTACTTGCAAACTTTCCTAGAATGCTTGGCATACACAAGAAACTTCCTTCAATGCTCAAGTGAGCTTGGATGACATTAATTTCTTGGTAAAGACTTGAAATTTGTGTAACATAAAATCCAACATAAAATTAAATAATTATATTCAACATATTCATATCTATTGTCAAAAGTTTGCACCCTTGCCTAAAGTTTTTACCTAAAGGCAACCTTGTGAAATATGGAAAGAACCTCCAAGTTGTGAGACTTGAAAAATGAGGTTGAGTCTTTGGAGAAGGCCAACTTCCTTTGTTGTTAGGGTATACCTAAACTACACTTGGAGAGGAAAAGGGGGGAAATAATGCATGAAACATTTACCTAATCTATCCTAAGGGGGTGATGCACGAAAAAAGAGTGTTCAACCCTATCTCTGCCCATATATGTACAATTAACTATCATGACATCAAAATATATAGATTCAAAACTATTTAATCAAAAAATCACATAAAAATTAGATAACCAGATGAATGACACAAGGAAGAAGTGTTTCAGTATATATCAATCATAGGCCCAAAAGAGATATAGTCATGCAAATGGTAGAGAACCACAATACATTGATGAGAGGAAAATGAATCTCACACAGTACATCAATGGCTAAAAGAGATAAGGTAAAATGTCATGAAGTTCAAAGGAAAAGGGAATTTACAATGTGCATGCAAAGCAATGCCAAGGAAAATAGAGAAGATTCAACCCTTACAAGGGTTTGAAAAATGTGCCTATATAGTTCAAGCATAACTTTTGGATTGCTTCACAACTTCATCGATGCATTTAAGATTGTTAGAGGGTGATAGGTTGCAATCTGAATGATAAATTTGATCTGGTACACCTACAAAGGCATAAAAACCATCAAACTCTAACTGGAAGAAACCCTCGAGGTGACATGAAATGGCACCATTGATGCTAAAAATCTTCAAATGGATAACTAGTTAGAAATCAACATGTCTTTCATGTCTTTCTAGCATGGCATTCATTCAAGAATGGTTGTGATCAATCATGGAGATCAAATCATGTAGAAAAAACCACCCTTTTCCATCCCTAGCTCAACAAATCATCAAGAATCAATAGTCAGTTGGGTCAAGCAACTAGGATGAGCCATGTGGACCAATGATATTATTTCTTTTCACCAGCTCACAAAGTCTTCGAGAGTTGACTACCTTATCCTTTTGAATTTGACACCTTTTGAACTTAACTATTGTTTGTCTCATGAAACCATGAACTTAACCATGTTCATTTACTTTTTAACTGCACCCACAGAGACATGTGTCCACCTATCATTATGTCACCATGGATAATGACCTTGCATCTTTGGCTAGTGACACAATGATGACACTTGATTCCCATTCTATCTGATAGCCCTGAAGATTAATCAATCTATGTCGGTACCTTGTCTAATGAAAACACTACCCTATGCCAACTCATTTGACATCTTTTCCACCTCAACTATGGCCCACAAGAGAAATAGGATCCACATGTCGATGCATTACACTGTCACTATCTCGCTGAGGAAAATAAATGTACATTTTATCCTTGCAAGATAGTAATAACTATTGATCACCCTAGATCTGACAACAGACAAAATTATACTAAGAAACTGGCCCACTTCTATGAGGCACAAATGAAACCTTGCCAAATATATATTTTTTGACAACTCCACTAGTTGTGAAGAAAGAAAGACCCACACTGGATATATGGCACACTGTCACTTTTTCCTTAAGACTTTGGGTCATGCAGTTTCTGAAAATGATAAAGCAACCACTGTAGATCTTGAAAGATCAAATGGATGAAGGAATGTGGGCCCATCAGGGTTAAAAAATAATGTGACCACTTAAAGGACTTAGGTAATAAAACATAACCTAAGGTTTTGGCATATTTTTATATCATTCAAATGTTTGAATTTTTGAATATTATGATCATTGGGTATGCTTGGCTTTTCAAATCATTATTTTGGTGGGAGGGCAAATTTAGCCAACAATTTTAGTGACTTAGGGGGAATGCAAGCCTGATATGCATTGAACAGTGGTCATTATGCATCCATTGGAATATGGAGCCATAAGAAACACAAAACTTGAGCATTGTGAAACACCATAATTGTACCTCTATTTCTCTGTAACCTTGCAAGAAACTCAAAACTTGTCATATCTAGTAGAAACAACACTAGATGCACCCTAAACTTCTTGGAAAATAAGAAAGAATTGAAAGAAAACTACTCTAACTATATACATGAAACATTCATCCTTATCAAAAGAAAGTTTTAAGATGTATTCCATTGATTGGAATAAGAAAAATTTTTCCATTAGGCTTACTTAACTAGAAAGAATTTGACTGCTTGCAATTAATTATCACGTAGGGACCACTCCATAGTGCATCAAATGTTGAATGTTTCCCTAGTTTTTCTATGTTTGCATCTTACTTTAGTACAAGATCACCTTCCTTGAAATTCCTAACCTTAGCCTTCTTGTCAAAGGACTTTTTTATCTACTCTTGATGTGTTTCCAAGATCTCCATAGCTTAGTTTCTCTTCTCTTCCAACTCAATCAATTCTTCTATCCTCATTATCATAGCATCATCTTCAATCAACTCCAATTGATGAGCTAATTATAGGGAAGGGAACTGTGACGAGATAGGGAGCCTTGCTTATGTTCCATAAACTAGCATGAAAGGGGAGTTCCCAATGGCCCTCTTAGGTGTTATTATGTCATCCCAAAGGGTTATTCTCAACTTCTAATGCCAACACCTTTGTTTATCCTTTATGGTTCTTTTCATTATTCAAATCAAATTATTATTAGATGATTCAGCTAATCCATTACCTTTAGAATAGTAATTGGAAGATGTACTCAAATAAATGCCATGGTCTACTACCCATGTACATATATGAGCTCCTATAAATGATTTTTCATTATTTGAAATGATGGTGGAAGAAATATCGAACCTAGTGATGACTCCATCTAAGAACTCAACAGCTAAATTATCAGTAGCATCTTTCAATGTAATCACCTCTGTTGACCTGCTAAAATAATCTTTAGCAGCTAGAAGGAGGGTTAATAGGACCTATGAAACCTAATCCCCATTGAGCAAAAGGTTGATCCACTTGAATAGGATGAAGTGGAAGGGCTACAAGCCTTTTTTTACCTAAAAAGAAGGCACATTTTTCACACTTCTTAACATGCCTATGGAAATCATGGAACAAGGATGGCCAATAATAACTTGCTCTCATTATCTTCATGGCCATGGTTCTTGTTGAAAAGTGGTCACCATCAATACCATCATGAAGCTCCTTAATCATTCTCTTAGCTTGATCTGCATCAATACATCTTAGCAAAGCCCCATTGAAATCCTCCTAAAAAGAATACCATCAACTATGGCATCAGGGATTGACTGCAATCTAAATTGTCTTCTTTTAGCTCTATCCAATCCTTGAGAATATTCATTTCATGATAAGGTCATCATGTCATATATCCAACTTATTGGATTCTCATCTCCTACTTCTTGATAAGCTGTCAACATCAATGGAACTTCTTCATCTGATTCTTGAGATGAGACCATCTGCTAACACAGTTTTTTCCCTCTTACCAATTTAGTGACCTAGATTTCTACATTATACTCCATCAATTTAGTAATCCAACTTTCCCTTTTCCCATTGATGTCTTTTGATGTAGTGCAAGGTAGGAGAATCCCCAAAGGAGATGTCCTAGCCCCCAACAAACAACCACACAATGGAAACACAACAACAATGCAAGATTTGAAGCCAAGTCACAATAATTTATTCATATACATAATTAATTACATGCAATGTACCAAGTTGTAAGGCCTTCTAGGTTATGACCAAATACATAAGAAATTACAATAGTAGTTCTACAAGATCCCTCAAGACCCAATCCCAACTCTAGCTAGTCCAGATCCACACTCTGGTAAAAACCTTCAAGGAAGATCCAACTGGTACTTGCAAGCCCACCAAGCAATATCCTTTTTTCCAAGCTGTAACTACTACCCCTTCTCAAAATTTATCTAAGATCCAAGAGTAAATTTCCCCACATTTAATGATCTATGCACACACTCTAGAAATATTCTCTCACTTAGCTACTCCATCTTCCATGCTCTTCTCCAAGCTAGATGATTAATCACAATCATGTTGTAAACTACCTCACATTCATCGCTATATCCACAAACTTAGGAAAAACTCACTCTTCAGATACTCCCTAGATTCACTCCTCTGAATGAATGACTCTTGACTAAAGACTCCAAAAGACCCCTTATTTATACCCAACTAAACCACAAGTTAGCCTAGTAAGCTACAAATTAAATATCCCTTACATTAACTACTTAAAGAGCCACAAGTTGGCCTCCAACAAGAATTTAATACCAAATGCCTTTAAAGACTTACAGTAATTATTAAATACATCAAAAGTAACTACCCAAGTTCCATATAGGTCCACTCAACCCCACCAAAATCTCATAATCATGCAGGATAGCCAAATGCCCTAGGATGCTCCTGCGTCATCTTTTCTCAAAGGAAGTTCTTGCCACTTGCATGGGGCACTAGAAAATGGATCCTATTTTGGGATAGAATATGTCTAAATTTCTTCAAAGAACCTATTACTACAAGGGCTTGTTTCTCCACATAACTATAGTTACTCTCATATCCTTTAAGCCCTTTATTGAAGAAGGTGATGGGTTGTTCTTCATTCTGATCATTCAATTGAGTTAAAACAATAGAAATACCTGACTCACCTTCTAAGATGTAAAGAATGAAATCTCTCTTAAAATTTGGATTGATGAAATTGGGAGTTGAGGCTATGGATGCTTTGATCTCTTCCAAACTTTCTTTCCCTTTCTTGATCCATGCAAAGACCATGTTCTTTTTTAGCATAGCTATAAGAGGTTTCACCATGGTAGCAAAATTAGGAATGAATCTCCTCACAAAATTTATCCTACCAAGAAAACTTTGCAAGCCTTTCTTGTGGTTGGGAAGAGGGAGAGCAAGAATAGCCTTATTCTTTATGGATCAATAGTCAAACCATCCTTGGATACAATGTGTCCTAATAGCTTTCCTTGGTTAGTAGAAAATACACACTTACTTGGATTCAAAGATAATCCATACTCTCTAAATCTTGAAAAATTTGTCTAAAGTGGCCAAAATGATCTATCACATTCTTTGAATATATTGTAATGTCATTAAGATAGACCAATACAATTTTTTCAATCATATTCTCAAAGGAAATCTCCATTTCCTTTTGAAAAAGTGGCACTTGAATTTGTTAGCCCAATGACATCTTACTATAACCATATTTGCCCCACTTTATGGTAAATTTAGTCATTTATCTATCAACTTCCTTAGCCAAAACTTGATTGTATCCTAAAAATCCATCTAGGAATGAGAACCTTTTTGAACCATTGACGTTGGATAGGATTTGTCCCATGGGAGGAAGGGGATGATGATCCTTAAGGGGGCTTAGTTAAGGTCCCTAAAGTCTACACATAATCTGATTTCTCCACTCTTCTTCCTAACATGGACAAGGTTTGCTACCCATGATGAGTGCTTCACAAGAAGGATAATATTAGCCTCAATCAATTTAGATAGCTCCTTCTCATTAATGATTCAATTTTAGGATTCACTAGCCTTTTCTTTTGTCTTACTGGTTTGGCATCTTCCTTTAGGTCTATGGTATGCTGAAATAAGCTTGGGTCAAAACCCTTTAGGTCATCATATGTCCATGCAAACACATCACTAAATTCTTAACATAGATGAATGAAATTTTCTTGTTCAACTTTAGTAAATAGCCTTCCCTTATTTAGGGTCCTTCCATCAACAATCGTGATTGGTATATGATCATCCCTACTTGTAGCAAAGATAATGCCTCTATCTCTTGCTCAATCATCAAGAGTGAAAGAACCTTCTAAGGTAATTAGACCCTTAGGAAAAATTTTGGAACTAAGATTAATGATCTGATTCCCATATTGATCATGTAATCTTGACTGATTTCTATCTAAGAGCTCTGCTTAATTCTGCAAGAAACACATCATTTGTGCATTAGATTCAAACACTTTCCAATTGACATTATTATCATAGATAGTAGGCATAACCACCACTCTAATATGTTGCTTCTTCTCATCCTCAAGGCTACTTGGCACATCATAAAATGTACCCACTATTACAAGTCCATCAACATGTCTATGTTAGAAATAGGGAATACTGAAGGGGGGGTGAATTAGTATTCTACAAACTTTTGTCACCAACTAGATATTATTTGTTACTTTGAACCATGCATAAGAAAGTAAACAAGTAATTTTTGAATAGTAATAATAACCATTCATAAAGAGAACTCATAACACCATATTTTGCTAACTAGGGAAACCCTAGCCTGTTAGGAATAAGGTGTCTCAACCTTGGATAATTCATATTCTTATTATTTATTTTATAAATGTATTTTTTTGAAAATAATGTAATTAAGTATGAGTGTGCATGTCTATTGGCATCTTGATGTGTCACTCTACTTGCATGTGTTGGCATCTTGAATTGTGTGTAAGGAGATCATGATTGAAATAGTTATGAAAAATTCTTGTAATGTGTAAGAGCTATCTTTGTAAGATTTGATGATGGGTGAAGATGTAAATACATGTGGAAATTGATCATTGAGTACTATGCACTTGAGACTTCGTCTAGCACATGGGGTTTGGGGAATCAACCTAAAAAAAAATTGGGTTCCTACTTTTTTGAAGAATGGTAAAACCCTAATACAGTTGTTCTTTGGAAGTTATCCTAAAAATAGAAAGCACATGATATAAGAATTTTTAGGTTATAGATAGGAGAGAGTGAAAAGTGTATTATTGGTTGCTACTAGATTTGTCTTCCATGTCCTAAAAGAACTTGCATTGCAAGTGTCTTATAACATATGTGTTGAAGATAATACATTTTGTAGGTTTTGGAGGGGTGGAGTTCTTTTACTAAAAGGTTTTTCCCCACTGGCATATCCTTGTGTTTATGTATTTCCTTTCTCTATCTATTTCTTGTATTCTTGGTTAACTACATTATTGTTTACATAATATTGAATCTGAAATTATAAGGATTTAATAGGAATTTATATATTACTTTCCTTAAGGGATTAGTGTAGGAAGTTGTTTCCGCACCTACGTTTCCTTAAAAGTTGTATTAGACCTTGATCAACTTTTTATCCTAGTTGTTCGGTAGGGTTTTTTGAGATAATCTCAACTTGAGTGGGAATTTTGTGTAGAAAATTATGAATCTTATTTGTAGACTGAGATGGCTAGTTCATCATATAGAAAAATAAAGGTGGAGAAATTTAATGGCAATAATTTTGAGTTGTAGAAACTCAAGATGGAAGACTTTCTTAAAGATCATGATCTATGGGAGGTGGCTTCACTTGATGTGAGACCTATAGCAATATCTCAAGAAGATTGGGATCTTAAGGATCAAAAAGCTAAGGGTCTCATTACACTCTATCTAGCTGATTTAGTTCTCCTGAATGTTCTTGATGAGAAGAATGCAAACAGTTTGTGGACACAGCTTGGGTTTATGTATCAGACCAAATCTCTAGTGAACAAGTTATTCCTAAGGAAGAAGTTGTATTCTCTAAGAATGGAGAAAGGAGGATCTATTATAGATCATATAAATGCTTTTAATTTACTAATTTCATAGTTGACATCATCTGGTGTCAAGATAGAGGAGGAGGATTGATGTATGACCCTATTATGTTCCTTGTTGGATTCATGTAACCATCTTGTGATGGATCTTGGAAGTAATTTAGTAACTTTTAGAATGGATGATGTTGTGAATTCTTTGTTATCTAAGGCAATGTGGAGAAAATATTTTGATTTAGCTAAGGAAGCTCTTGTTCTTCATGATAGAT
Source organism: Cupressus sempervirens (assembly GCA_028749045.1). Lineage (NCBI taxonomy): Eukaryota > Viridiplantae > Streptophyta > Pinopsida > Cupressales > Cupressaceae > Cupressus > Cupressus sempervirens. Next base: position 430,516,829 of record CM053787.1, on the reverse strand, counting down.
CCAATGATAGAGGGAAGAAAAATGACAACAAGTCTAGAAAGGGTAGATCCAAATCCTGTGGAAAATCAAAGACTCTTGGTAAGTCTGCCAAAACTATGACTTCCATAAATACTGTAAAGAGCCAAAGAAGAAGAAGAAGGCCTTAGATTCAAGTTTAGAAAAAATCTCAAGAAGATGGTGATGCTTTCATTGCAACCTTGGCAACACATACATCTAATGATGTTTGGTTGATAGACTCGGGTGCTTCTTTCCACATTACCTCTCATCAAAGCTAGTTCTCAAAGTATGAAGTTTTTAATGGTGGAAAGGTGTACTTGGGTGATTATTCTCACCTAAAGATAATTGGATGAGGATGGGTCACTATCAGATTCCCTGATGGATGAGTAAAGGGGATCAATAGGGTAATGCACATCCCTGGTTTGGCACAAAGCCTATTATATATAAGTATATTGAATGATGTAGGTTTGCAAGTTGTTTTTTCTAAAGATGGATGTAAGATGATGAGAGGAGCTATGGTGCTTGGTAAGGATACTAGGGGAGGTACTCTATTTTAACTTGATGCATGCATTTCTCAATGCAATAGTTCTTCTATTTCAAAGAAGAGAGCAGCTATCACTTCCTCCCTACCATTTGAATGAGTAGTAAAGAAGATTGTGGCTATTGGTTCTAATGGTAATGCAACATGTCTACCTAAGGGTGCAAATACATTAGAAAGCAAGGTTCCTACAGAAAAAAAAATGTTGTGGCGTATGAGATTTGCTCACATTGGTTAGAAGGGTCTTAGAAACTTTTTGAGGGGCTAAATGATTGTAATCTCAAGTTTTATTTCTATGAACATTGTGTCTATGGTAAACAAAATCATGTTCAATTTTACTCTAGTTCTCATAAATCTTCTGATGTTTTGGATCTTATTCATTCTAATGTATTTGGTCCTGTGAAAGTTCCTTCAATCTCCAAGTTTTTATTTTTTCTATCTTTCATAGATGATTATAGTATAAGGACATGGATTTATTTCCTAAAAAGTAAGACACAAGTCATTAGTTGGTTTAAGGAATTTAAAGCCCTTGTAGAGAATCAAACTAGTAAGAAGATTAAGTGTGTGAGAACTAACAATGGTGGTAAGTTTTTCTTATAAAAGTTTAAATAGTTATGTAAAGAATGAGGTATTGAGAGGAATAAGATGACTCCTTATAGCTTACAAAAAAATGGAGTTGCAGAAAGAATGAATAGGACATTGATGGAGAAGGCTGGGGGTATGCTTAGTGGAGCTGATCTTGAACAAAGGTTTTGGGCTGAAGCTATGGCCACTACTTGCTATCTAGTTAACAGATCTCCTACATTAGCCCTAGTTGGTAAGACATCCATGGAGGTGTGCTCTGGTAAGAAGCCTTCAATTAGAAATCTTCATGTTTTTGGTTGTGAAGCTTATGCACATTTTCCAAAGGAGAAAAGATATAAGTTGGAAAATAAAGTTGTCAAATGTATTTTCATCAAATATAGTGTTGGTGTGAAGGGATACAAGCTTTGGGACCCTATGACTAGTAAGGTGTTGTATAGTAGAAATAATATTTTTAGAGAGCTAACATCTTCTCCTATTGCACTACAACTAGATGAAAAAGAGAAGAAAGAAGATATTGTTCACTTGCCTCCTACTCCTGAGAAGACTAAACAGAAAGATCATGTTGGGTCTAATAATGAGGAGAGTTCTAGTAGCTCTCATAGTTCAGAAAAAGAGGAAGAACAACCTCAACCTCAGCCCTTGAGGAGATCCAAAGGAGTAAGAAAGCAGCCAGAAAGGTTTGGTTATTCTATGTTAGATTTCAATTTTGCCTTTGCTTTGATTACTAACACTGATGAGTCTAGATCTATGAAAGTGGCCTTGGATATGGAAAATGTAGGTTCCTAGATTGAGGCCATAGATGATGAGATGGTTTCATTGGATTAAAAAAAAACTTGGGACCTTGTACCTTTGCCTAAAGGAAGGAAACCTATTGGTAGCAAATGGGTGTTCAAGAAGAAATTTTGTGCAGATGGTAGTGTTGAAAGGTACAAAGCTAGATTTTTTATGTAGGGCTACTAATAGGTAGAGGGAATAGATTATGGTGAAATATTCTCTCCTACTAAAAAGTTGACATCCATTAGATTTTTGTTATCTCTTGCTACATCATATGATTTAGAGATAAAATAGGTGGACGTGAAGACAACTTTCCTTCATGTTGATTTGGATGAAGAGATTTATATTTCATAGCCTGAGCACGACATTATTAAAGGTAAACAATCTTTGGTGTGCAAATTAAAGAAGTCTATGTATGGTTTGAAACAATCTCCTAGGATGTGGTACCTTAAGTTTGATGCCTTTGTATTGTCAATTGGATTTGTAAGATTGAAATTAGGTCATTGTGTTTATTTCAGAGTTGAAAATGATCACCTTCTTATTGTTGCATTATATGTTGATGATACATTGTTGTTTGGGAAGGGTAAGGGTATGATTTCTAATTTTATATCTTAGTTGTCAACATAGTTTGAGATGAAAGATCTTTAGGCAACAAGGTAAAAATTAGGTATGGAAATCAGTAGAGATAGATGTAACAAAAAATTTTGGTTGAGTCAAAGTAAGTATCTGAAGTATGTGTTGGACAAGTTCAACATGGAAGATTGTAGACCATTTTGTGTTCTTGTTTCTATGGGAACAAAGTTATCTATAGATGATTATCCAAAATATCCTAGTGAGATGGAGGACATGAGTAGAGTACCTTATTCTAGTGTAGTTAGCAGTCTTAAGTATGCTATGGTCTATACTAGACTAGACATTTCCCAAGTAGTGGGAGTTCTAAGCTAGTTTATGGCTAATCCTAGATGGGTACATTGGGATGTAGTTAAATGAGTGTTCAGATATTTGAGGGGTGCATTAGATTACTCCATTTCTTATCATGGTAACTCTTCTGAAGCTCCATATTCAGTTTGTATTTGTGGGTTTGTGTATTCAAATTGGGTAGGTGATATTGATAGTAGGAGATCCACCAGTGCTTATGTGTTCACTATGTTTGGTGGTGTTATCAATTGGATGAGTAAATGTCAACTTGTGGTCACTTTGTCCACTACAAAAGTTGAGTACATAGCTGCTACTCATTCTTGTAAGGAAGCCATTTGGCTTAGGAGGTTGTGTTCTAGCATTTTTGTTGATGCAAGATAGATTATCATTTGGTGCTATAGTCAAAGTGTCATTTTTCTTGCAAAGAATCCAACTTTCCATGCCATAATAAAGCACATTGATGTGCAGTTTCATGTTGTGAGAGATATCATGGAAGATGGAAAGGTAAATTTGGAAAAGGTAGATACTATAAAGAATGTTGCAGATGTATTGACAAAACCAGTGGGCACAGAGAAGTTCAAATGGTGTTTAGAGTCTAGGGGCCTTTTAGCCTATAGCAGTTAGTTCCTGTTATGTTCCTATTGCTCTTACAGGGTGTTTGACAAGTGGGAGAATGTTACAAATAAGGTGTCTCAACCTTGGATAATTCCTATTCTAATTATTAATTTTGTAAATATATTTTTTGCAAATAATGTAATTAATTGTGAGTGTACATGTCTAGTTGGCATGTTGATGTATCACTCCACTTGCACATGTTAGCATCTTGAATTATGTGTAATGTGATCATGATTGAAATGCTTGTGACAGATTCCTATGATACATAAGAACTATCTTTTGAAGATTTGATGGTGGGTGAAGATGTGAAGACATGTGGCAATTGATCATTGAGTACTATACACTTGAGTCTCCATCTAGCATGCAGAGTTTGAGGCATCAGCCCAAAAAAAAATTAGGTTTCTAGTTTTCCAAAGAATGGTAAAATCCTAATATGATTGTTCTTTGGAAGTTTCCCTAAAAATTGAAAGTTCATGATATAAGCATTTTTAGGGTTGCAAATAGGAGAGAGTGAAAAGTGTATTGTTGGTTACTACTAGATTTGTGTTCCATGTCTAGAAAGAACTTACATTGCAAGTGTGTTGTAACCTTTGTGTTGAAGATAATACATTGTGTAGGTTCTGGAGGGGTGGGGTTGTTTTAGTGAAAGGTTTTTCCCCACCGACATATCTTTGTGTTTATGTATTTTCTTTCTCTATCTATTTTATGTATTCATGGTTGATTGCAATATTATTGTTTACATAATATTGAATCTGAAATTATAAGAATTTAATAGGAATTTTCACAATACTTTCTTTAAGGGATCAATGTAGGAAGCTATTTCCACACCTAAGTTTCCTTACATAGCTAAGGGAAAACCCCAATGGGGATGATACCCACTAGATGATGTACTAATATAAACATTCCTTATTAGAGGATGTACCCTATTAGGAGTCTATAAAAAAATTTAGTGCATAGGAGTCCCTGTTAGGAGACTTTGAATCCCTATTATGAGATTCCAACCCTATAAGAAGTTATGGTACAATGGATGCAAGAAGACCTCGCTATTCAAACATGCACTTTCAATTACAGGAAGAGATCACTACCCAAATAAGTAACTGAACTTTAGGTTCCTCAAATATAGATGTATAGATGTTGTACCTTCTTCTTTAGTTGATCTTTGACCTTAGCTCAATCTTGGATCACAAAATTAGGTTCTCAAAAACTTCTCATATATCGCTTCACAAAAAGTTTGCATATATTTTTTTTCGCATTATAATAAACATAAAAAATGCACACTTAATCTTGCAAGATATCCTTTGCATAAATACCATGCCCTTACAAAAATTTTGGCTTGGTTAGCTAATACCAAAATATACTTTTCTAACTTAGAGTGAAGATCTAAGATGTTGGCCCTAATTGGTCAAGTAATTATTGTGTAAATAAAATAATTCATTTACCTTTAATTTTGTTGTTATGTTCACTAGTAAATCATGAATATCTCTTTTTTATATAGTCCATACTAATTTCCAAGGTTATACACATCATCATCAATATGTATATTACTTCCATCTAGCCTCTTTCTCTCAAATAACATCATATAAGCAAGTTATACATCAAAACACTACACTGTTGTAAACTAGTTTCATACTTAGACAATGTTTTGAGTACCAAAAGCTAAGTATCTTTATTTTCAAGGTTTTCTACAACACATACATCATTTTTTTCCATTGATGAAAATAATTACATCACTACATATAGCAAAATTTCAACAATCCCCCCCTTTGGCATTGATAGCAAAAAAGTAAGGAAAATTGGCTAAGTGAAAAAACTTTAACAAAACTTACAATACATAACATCTATTACATTACATATACTTCATATTACATACATAGCTTACTACACAATTTCTTCTACACTTCTCCTTTACTACAAAATTTTCTTCTACACTTCTTCTTTATTACATGATTTTCTTCTACACTTCTCTCCCTTTGACATCAATGACAAAGGTCAAAAAGTCCAAAAAACTGTCAAAAACTTTCAAACACTGTCAGAATTTATGTCTTGCTACCTAAAACTACTATTATCTTTGTATAATTTTAAAAATCTGCTTTCAAACTATTCATACCTTTCTGTCATGAATTGTTAGCTACTTCAGTAGCAGTGAGCATTACACATAAGGCATATGATGCAATCTCAACTACATTAAGGTCAGAGTAGGTTGAAATTGGCATAAGTGCCCTTTGCTTTGACACATTCTTCCAACTATCTCTCAATAGTTGATATATTTAGAGCAATAGACTCTCTAAATTCTGATAGTCCTCAAAATTTTCTCTTTTTCAACTTCCAATTTCTTGATATTTGTGTGAACACCAACAACTTGTCCTTCAAACTCATCAATTCCACAAGAAGCTTGTTGTATCTGACTAGTTAGAGCTTCTAACTCACTTAGCTTCCCTTGAATCTTGCTATCCAAATCTTTGGTCAACTTATGAGATAAAGTATACTTGATGTATAGTACCTTGCCAACTTTTGACATTTTTGGAGTTCCTTGATACAAGTATCAAGACTCGGCAAATCATTTTGAATATTTTGACAAAGTGGTGCTAAAAATATTCGTATCATGTGAAATTTGAGCTTTAGACTTAGCAACATTCAAAAAATTTGTAAACTCATCATCAAATGATTTTACAATTTCTTGAGCTCTCTATTTAGGGTCTACTTTGGTATGCTTGGTTGTGAGAGTGTTTTGTAATCTATCAATCACCTACATTAATGCTCTTTGTAGGCTTTTGATTTTTCTATTCTTTTCAATAAATTTAGTCAAGGATGAGATCAAGTTGGATTGATTGTCATCATCACCTATAAGGTCATCAATAGATATAGGAGTGGATGAACTAGATGATTTCACCTTATCTTCCTCTTGTTTCTTCTCTATTACCTTCTTATATTTTCTCTCTTCGTCTTCCTTCTCTCTTTCTTGTCTTTCTTTTTCTTTCTTTTCTTTATCTTATTCTCTCCTCTTTTCTTCTTCTATTTGCTTCTTGCCCCCTTCAAGAAATTTCAACTTGGCTTCTTCAATCTTCTTCTTCTCTTCTACAAGTTATCTTTTATCTTTTTCAATCAGTCTCTATTGATCCTGATTATCTTCCTAACAGGACTCTAGCTGATCATAGCTTACAAAAGGGTTATCATCAATGTTAACTGTAACATTTGTCTGATCAATTTGCATAATATCACCACTTACTGATACTTCCAAATTTTTCTTTGTAGTGGTAGGATTTTTCTCTAACTCAATCATCATCTTATTGATAGCTCAACATTTTCACTTCTAATTATATCCTTATCACCACCCATAAATAGAATTGGACTCATTTTGTTCCATAGATAGTGTTGGTCATGTTTTTTCTTTGTGTTTTCCTGATCATATTTTGCTATAAATGTCTGTGGTTCTTATATGAAAACTAGGGTTTGGTATTTTCAAAAAATGGTAAACCCTAAGAAAAGCCCTATTTAAAACAAGATTTGTGCCCTAAGTGAGCCCTTTAGGTCATATGTTTTACCTTTAAATTCAAGTAGGAAATCTTTTTAAAATAATGTATATTTTTAGGAACCTTTGAAAGACCTTTTACTTTGTTTCATAAATCTCCTAGGATATTCCTTATTGTCTGATCTTTTTAAGATCTATGGTAGTCATCTTGTAGCTATAAAAAAATTTGTTCATTTTATCACATGTGACATAGTGACCTCTGGGGTCCAGTTCAATTTTGACAAGGTTTTAGTATGCTTTGCCTATACCATCAAATCTCTTCCAAGTCACTATCAAAATTTGCATGGTCTTTACTACATGAAAAATGACAACTAAGTGGGACCCAGTTAGTTCTTAAGCATGGTTTCAAGGGTAAATCACCCGTACTGCCAGATCTTTTAAGGATCAATGGTGGTCACTATGTCACCACTAGGACTTGCAAGATTTTTAGCAGTTGTGACATGGCAACCTCCCACAAAAAGGAGAAACACAATGGGGTTAAAACTGAATATGGCAACACAAATTTTATCTATCATTAATGAGTATTATCAAAATTGAGTAATGTCAAATGTGTTAGATCCAATAAAGATTTTACCATGGAAAGAACATGTGTTACTTCATGATGTCAAATTTCTTCAAAAAATATGGTGGTCGCTATGTTGCCACCAAAAATTGTGAGAACTTCATCAGTAGAGACATGGTGACCTCCCATGAAAGGAAAACATGGTGGGATCTATTTTCAAAAAGTAGTACCAAAAGAGTTAACTATAATAAATGACAATGCCAGCATGTCAAGGTGGTTTGATGTCACATGCCTCGTGGATTCACACTCAAAAGAGTATTCATGTTGTTTGAGGCTGTCAGATCTTCTTAGATCGCTGGTGGGCACCAATCGCTATAGGAACTTGCTTGATCTTTAGTGCATGTTGTTAGAGTAAATAATTAATTTACTAATTATTTATTCTATTTACTTAAGCTTACTTAGGTAAGTGCATTTATTTATTAGTTGTAGTCTAGGAGTTTGTTATAATTTGTTGACAATACGAGAGTTTGTTCTCTCCTAAGTCATACTTATCCTCTCACCTTGTTCGAGGACTTTCCACCTCATGTGGATGTATGCTTAGTTGTCACACTTATCTCCTAGCATCTTCTAGCTTGTTCTAGGAGATTCTTAGAGCTCTTTATATTTGGGATCCCTCATTGTATTTTCATAAGACTTTTAGCATATTGTAAATACATATTTTCTTGTGTTTGCATATCTTGTAGTCTCTCATGTCCATTTAGGGTTTTTCCCTTGCTCCACGCTCTTCCTTCCTTGGCTTCCCTCTGACAGGTTTTTGCATGCAGGTGATCTTGGGCATCTTCAGATTTGGATTTCATCAACTCCAACATGGTATCAGAGCCTCCCTATTGCTGCTTGGTTGAAGAATTTTTGAAGCCATGATTTGGAGTCACAAACCCTAGTTTATTTGTGCATTTTTCTTCAAATCAGGGGGACAACAATTTTTTGGAGCACTTTGGACCCAAACGGACACTACCATTGGATCTAGAAAGTGCCTTTTAGCTAGGATCCATATAAAATTTGTCAATTTTGGAGACAGGTCTTCGGGAGGCAAAAAAAATTTAGTTGCAGGAGGTTTCGTACGGATCGTATGGATTTTTGAGCAAAAAAAAAAAAATTTTAAATCATTTTGGGCTCGCCGCCCAACGGCCACCGCCATGCCACCACCGCACAACCATGAAATTGCTCGTGCACCACCAAGGCAGCGCCACCACCAGCAATGTAGCTGTGGGGCTGCCACTCCATGGCCACCGCTGCTCGGCTAGTCCACCACCTTTTCCAACGGCGCCACCAGCATCTGCCACCTTCACTCCACCTAGAGTTGTTCTCAGTTGTTTATGCCACCCGTGCACACTTAGCAGCATCATCAGCATACAGTGTCAACACCAGCAACCAATTCATGGGTGACACATGGCCTAGGTGCCATGTGGACCTGCCACATCACTCCTTTGCCATGTGGCACCCTTTTTGTGTCGATGGGTCCCAGGCTGTCAATCTTAAAATCTTGAAATGTTGACATCAGCGTTGCATCATCATCCTTTTTGCACCTCTCTTGGGTCTTTTTTGACCTACCTTCAATTTTTTGGCCATAATTTTAGCATACGAAGGTATTTTTTTTATCTAAAAGAAGTGCCAAAAAGCTAGTTCTAAGATGGAGACAATGGTGCAAGTATTTTTAGGTTTTGATGCATTTTTATTGTGCATTTTTTCAGTTGAAGTTTAAAGTTGTGTTTTTGACTTCGACATGCATATCTTTTGCATCCCATGTCAATTTTTTGAAAACGTTATATTTCTGGAAAGCTAGTTCAGTCTACTTTTTAGAAATTCTATCATTTCCTTCAAATTCTACCCCATGCTCTTTCTATCATTATTTTGGCTCTTTCTATCATTATTTTGGCATTTTCAGTCCATGGTGGATATCTTGGGTGTTACAGGTTCAAATATCATTTTCTTGGTATGGGATCCTTTGTTTTGGGTTGTATTATGTTTTGTGTCAGGTTTTTTCCTATTTTGATCATTGTAGCTATCATTTTGAAGCACTTTTGTGTATCACACTGAGATAAAGTGCCACTCTTGCATTTTGGGGGTCATGAACATTATTTTTGAGTCAGTTGTACTTGCACTATTTTTATAAAGCACCGTGGGGGGATAGTTGTTTTCTATTTTAGGCATTCTTCCTTTGTCAAATGAGTGTCCCTTACATGACATTAGCCCCATGTAGTGTTAGTTTGACCCTGTCTTTATGGGTCTTTGTACCTCTTTCTCTCTCTCATCATTCTTGGTTCATTTGCAAGAGACTTTGCCCCACCTTCTGAGTTGCCTATCATCTCACCCTATCCACATTAAGGGGGGGTTATGTTATTGTTCTAATGCATATTTGGTTTGATGGTTCAATAGTGTGAGCTATGTATTCAGTGGTTGATCCTATATACAAGGTAATTGCAATGGCTGGCTACCTATGCATTTTAGTGAGATGGATCATCTACCATATAGATACGCTTGGTTCATGCCTTCTTCTTCCATGGACATTTCCCTAGTTGGAGGCTTCTTTAGTTCTTCACTAGGTTTTTACCTCTTTTTGAGGAAGGGGTTTTCCCATGTGGTTTTCTCTCTTTTCCCATTTACAGAGGTTGCATCTTTTGCATTTTTACATGGGTACCTAACATGGCCTCATTGTTGGGACCCGTTTCTGCATTTCTTAGTTTTGTGAGCTTAAGGCATTTCCCTAAGTTGCACTTAAGGGGGGGTGTTAGAGTAAATAATTAATTTACTAATTATTTATTCTATTTACTTAAGCTTACTTAGATAAATGTATTTATTTATTAGTTGTATTCTAGGAGTTTGCTATAAGTTGTTGACAATATGGGAGTTTTTTCTCTCCTAGGTCATACTTATCCTCTCACCTTATTCAAGGACTTTCCACCTTATGTGGATGTATGCTTAGGTGTTACACTTATCTCCTAGCATCTTCAACCTTGTTCTAGGAGATTCCTAGAGTTCTTTATATTTGGGCTCCCTCATTATATTTTCATAATACTTTTAGCATATTGTAAATACATATTTTCTTGTGTTTGCATATCTTGTGGTCAATCATGTCCATTTAGGGTTTTTCCCTTGCTCCATGCTCTTCCTTCCTTGGCTTCCCTCTGACAAGGTTTTCTCATGCAGGTGATCTTGGGCATCTTCAGAGTTGGATTTCATCAACTCCAACATATGTGACATGGAAACCAAAGGAAAATAGGAAGTGTTGGAATATTCAAATAGGAAGAATACTTATGAGGGGGGGGGGGGAGGGGGGTGAATCAGAAGTATCACACTTTAACCAATAAAACTTTTAGGTGGAAGTAAATTGCATGCATGTAAATACATCAAGTAAACATGAAACTAAGACATGCATCAACAACACATAACACTAAAATTTGGTAACCCAGAAACCCTCCAAGAATAAGAAGGTAAAACTAGGGTGGGGATGACACCCACAAAAATTACTGTAGCAATATTGTTCAACCACTTATGATGGTCTGCCCTATTAAAGGCCTACCCTCTTAAAGGCTTTACACTATGTCAATAATGACCTGGTTAGAGGATTTACAAACACTTTACATGAAGTGTCACCCTGTTAAAGGATTTAATCACCTATTTAAGGGATCTACGAAATAGTTGTTAAGCTAACCTATCACCATAGGATTTTCATTCTAATACAATTGCTAGAAAGTATTAGGTACAATGAACCTGATAGATTACAATCCTTGATTGCTGAATGCAGGCACTTGTTCTACTTTCTCTGATCTTGATCCTTTGTGATTTGATAACCCTCGTTCTAAAAGTAGATTTCCTTATACACCCTTGTATATCCACTCGTATATTTTACAATGAAATTTCGTCTTCCTTATAAAGACATTTGAGGATTTAGGGTTAGGTATGGATCTTCGATCCATATTCAATCTCTATTTTCCACTCATTGTTTGCACTTATTCTATTAGTTGCATGCCTTCATCATTTTTCTTATTGGCTGCATGTAGATTGCATAGGAAAGATAAAAGATTTGATCTTATCATTTAATCCTTTGAGATTTACCTTATGTCGGCTACAAAAATTGTTTGCATCATAGTTTGTGCAATTACAAACTCTTATGCTAATATTCTGAGTTACTCAGCTCCTGAAGCATTACTGATGCTCGGCACATACTGTTTCCTAGATAACTCGGCACCTAAAAAAAATTGGCTTACTCGGCACTTATTTTATTTTTGTATTACTCGGCATCATCTATGACTTGGCACTTGAATATCACTCGGCACTTTATTTTGCTCAACACTTAAAGTCATTCGGCACTTGAACTTTACTTGGCAACTGATCTTCACTCGGTATCTAAAAACTACTCAGCACATGAAGATCACTCGGCACCTAAAGTCTTTCCTAACTCAGCTCATGTTGTGGCTCTGCATTCATGGTGTACTCGGCTCCAATATAGAAAGTAGGTAAGTGTATTGGCACTCAAGTGTCAAAAACCATTATGAAGTTAACAAGGAAGGACCCATGATAGTTGCATTAAAATACTTGTAAAATGTACATTGTTAGATCAAAGATGCATCAATGATGATCGCTATGTTGCATGCAAAAGCTACTTGATATTTATGCATAGTGACATAGTGAGAGTGTGACATGTGTCCATGAGTGCCAATGGATCCAAAAAAAGTTGTCAACAATGGATGCAAAAGTTTATATAGAAACTTGATTGGGTTGACTGCCAAGTTGGCAAATTGAAAGTGATTCATTCACAGTTTTATTCCTAGATCGTTGGATTTTGTAGAATCGACGGTGTGTTTTCAAAATTAGAAGATGATGCTACCCTATTTCTCCTTACAATTCATTTATGAAAATTGAAAGATCTCCATGCAAACTAGAACCAGAGATATATCGCAAGATTTTTCCGTTGTTTCTCTATGCAAATGAATTTCAAAATTTTAGAGAGCTAAGAGCCATTAAAGAATTGTTCCCAGTGTGATTAAAGTGTGAAATTATTTCCAGTGCCAGGATAGTGAGAAGAATAGATGGGGAATGCTTGGTAAGAATAAATGTTATAGAAATTTGGGAAGTTTTTGGATTAGAACCATTTTCATATTATCATGTAACCATTGACCTGCTAGGATTGGAGAAAGAATACTTGTCTAAGAAGGATAAGATCAAGCAGGGTGCACTAAAGACACACTTGGGTTCAACTAGAAATTTGCCAGTGGTCATAGCATCTACTAAACATCCCTTTAAAAAGGAATTTTTCACTTCTAGGGCCATAGAAATATAAATGAATGTGTGTAGGGTTTTTGGTGAGGATGAGCAAAATTCTGTGCCAACAAAATTTATGTATGTGTTGAATCAAATCTCTTCTTTCGATGTCGAAGTTATTTTTGATTTTATATATTATATAGCAGAAGAGATCCACATATGATTATATGGAATTGCAAAGAGCAAGGTGGAAAAACCTTTTGGCCATTATTCACTATTAATGCACATGTTCCTTTTTGAAGGAGTTACATATTTTGAAAAGGAGATGGTCCTAAACTAAAAATATGAAGAAGAGGCTCTGCCAATCTAGTTGTGGAGTGCAGACATGACCTGGGATGTAGAGAAGGATAGTTTTGTTAGGTTTGATAGGTATTTTCCCTCTAGATTAAGGTGACTCTTATTAAGGGAAAATCCTAGAGTTCCCAAGGCACTAATGGATTTTATTAAACCTATGGATAATCCTTCTTATTTAAAAGTGTCCCACAATTGGGAATATATCATACCATACCCTATTTTAATAATTTTTAGAGTTTATGGTTTCCAAGGGACTCCCCATGTACTTCCCTACCAGGTGCCTTTGAAAGTAGGGATAGCTAAGATGTTTTGGGAGATAGGGGGATTGGAGGAAGCACAATTAGCTACAAGAAATAGTAGCTCAATTTTCCCCACTTGTATTGTAACCCACCATTTCATAATCACAAATGGTGGTTGGTTATTCTTGTATGAATTCCTGGACCACTACTAGATGGTTGTGTCTCATCCCCATTTTTGTGACACTGAGGCATTTTTTTATGTGTTGAGAAAAAGGGCTAAAGTTGGTGCAAAAGACCACCAATTCTATATTCCTGAAGATATAATAAAAAATGAGTTCTCTTGGCAAGAGAAAGAGATCAAGAAAGAAAAATGGAGAGTTTATTCTAGAGTTTTGGAATTCATTCATTGTTTTGATAATAATTATGAGCCTCTAGTTGATGCAAAAATAGAGGTAGATAGGTTAAATAAACTAATGACCACTTTTTCCTAAAATTATGGAGGCCATGAATGAAAAGAAACTATTCTTTATCAATTATTTTCCAAAAAAACTAGAGAAGTTATGAGGAGGTTATCATTTAATCCTACAGTGGGATCAGGGTAGTTAATTGTTAAAAAGATACCACGTAACAGTGTGATTCAAAATAAGAAGGCCACTATAGATAAAAGAAAATAGATAATGGGGTCAACCAGTGTTGTTCTTGAGGAAAGACTAGGTGAACCCACTCCCAAGATGCAAAGAGTTGAAAAGGAACAAGCACCTCAAGTTGAGAAATATTCACCCACATAGTCCCCATTACAAATAGGAGATAAACAAATCACTAGAGAGCAAGTGGAAGAATTGGGATCCCAAGGGGGAGTTTTCATTACTCAAGTAGAATTAGAAAAGGAAAATCCTCAAGAACCTCCAATGCCAAGCCTTGAGTTATCAATGGTAGATTAAAGAGGAAGAGAGTTGGACCCTATGATGGAACAGGCTTTCCATGAATTTATTTCTAATGATAATTTTATCAAATCAAGAGCTTTTTACTAATTTTCTTGTAGAACAAACATTGGCAAGTTTGAGGAAAGATGTAGCAAATTGAAAATAGAGCATCTAGAAATTAAAGAGGTAGATGTGCAAAACCAATTCAAGGAAGAGATGATGTAGGAATTCAAGAGCATGACCCTTGAAGAAGGGACACAAATGATAAAAGAATTTGGGGTATTACTCCTACCCAATTGGGATATTGTAGATGCTATGGTTTTTAAATTTTTTTACAAATAAAATGAGTGTAGAGGAAAAGGGGAAGAAAGAGATGAAAGATCATAAATTCAATGAAGACCATGCTACATTGGTCATTTGGTTAATGAGAAAAGGATCCAGGACTATATCTTCCCTGCATGATGATACTAGCTTGCTAGGAAACCTAATTGTGAAAAGAGTTGAAGAAACTACCACTGAAGAGGCAACAGATCTAGGTGTTATATTAGCCAACCTTAGCTTAGCCATAGCTCAAAGAGACAAGAGAGAAATATTGGAATTACAAACAAATATGACAAAGTTTTGGCTGCATACAATAAAGAGGTTCAAAAAAGGATTGAACTAGAGAATAAATTGATGGGACAATCCACCAGGCCAAGAATTACTTATCCTCACCCATCAGTGTAGCCTTTTAAACCCATTCCTCTCATTGAGATTCCAGATACATCACAAAGGCCATACTATCATACTACAGAATATTTTGAAGAAGAAAAAATTAAATTATGGGCACTGCATGTGGAACTAGATGTATAATATGAGGACAAGCAAAGGAAAGCTCTCATGTATTTAGTTAATAGAATTATTGGCCCTAATTTTATGAGAAATTAGAAAAGACAATAAATATATGGGATGATATAAAGGCAAAAAATGAAGCCTTGGAGCCAATTGTTAACAGATGGAGTAAAAGGAGTAGAGAGGTTACTCTTTTATGTTTTTTTGTAATCAGTTTATTCACAAGAATATATCAAAAAGAATTATGATATTGCCAGTGATATCTCAGAGTTTGATGATAAAAGAGTTGAACTACAAAGGAGAATTGTTAGTTATCTGGATAAGAACAAGAGTGTTAAATTTGATTTGTTCCCACATGCTTTAGATAAAAAGAATAAATTGAAAATTAAGGAGAAATGGGCCCAAGAACTAGATGACCTATTTTGTTTAAGGATGAATAGAGTCATAAATGAAAATATAAATGCATGGAGGTCTATTACAACTGAAGAAATTGTAAAGGTTCAATTATTCTTTGATTCTTTAAGACAAGATTTTGTTGAAATTGACAAAGTTGCAGAATACGTTATGAAAAAGCAGTAGGCTATTATGCAATTCAATTGGCCAGATGACACACTTTTTGACAAGTGGATGGTAGAATTCATTGATGCAAAGTAGTTAGAACATGTCAAAACTGATGATGAAGATATGGAAAAAGATGAAGTACAAATTATAAAGAAAAGGACAAAGATGAGCAACCAACTATAGTTGCAAGCACAAAAACCCAGACTGGTGACCTGGAAGAAGAGAAATCAGATATAATTTTTGTCTTATCAGTTCATGATGATATGCATGGAGAGCCTGGAGTGGAATTTAGACTACAAAAAGAAAAGTTAGATATATCACAATCAATCCCATTAGCTACAACCTCTAAGGAGCAACAACAATAATGAGGCCAATCATCAAATTTTTCACCAATAAAGAAATGCAACAAAAGGTGTGACAGAAAGTGGTCCCACAAAAGAATATTATGATGTAAAGTTTTTCTGTTGCACAAACTTTTTTCTTTTTGTGACAGTAGCATTGTAGATATTTTTTTGTCTTTGGGATAGTTGTCAGTTCTCTATGCCTAAAGCTTGTTGCATCTCATACTATATAAGTGAGATTCCAAGGTTAGAGAAAAGGGGGGTCTAAGTCATTATGTAATTTTAGTTTATACTATGTGTTGTTTGGTCTAGTCTTGATGCAAACTTTGTGATGTATTTTCCCTACAAGTATCTGAGAATACATTAATGTTATAGGATCTGGATGTCTTATTTTGAGTCATTTTGAGTTCTATTATAGATGTTATACAATTTTCAAAGGAAATTAATATAAAGATGAGTTGTCCCCATATCTTTTCTTCTTGAATCTTGTCTCCATCTTGAAATTATATAAGCAAAGCTTGTTCAATTGAATGTGGTTATGTTAAAGTCATATATCATTTTCACTATTGCTTTTAATTCAATGAATTAGGTAAATGCTTTAGTGAAGTTGATAGGATTTCCATGGTAGTAGGAAGGATGTGTATAAGAATGAGTTTCAATGAGAATTGTTGATAATATTGATTGTAATTTAGTCAATTAGGTCTGGAAATTGGATAGAGTCTAAATCCCAATGGATGAGGAATTGATCTATTAGTTTAGTCTGCATATGAAGAAACCATGAATAAGCATCAAGCTTCATTTCAAAATAAATTTTACTATAATATTTGAAGAATATCAAAGCTGGTCAACACTTGTTTACATTTAAATTATGAGTCCTAGTTAGCTGCTATTGCCTAGAGTTACTTGTAAATCTAGGAATAATTGTGACCAATATTTTATAAAGGATGTGTATTGTGTATGTAATATCATGTTGTAAATCCTTCATCCCTCATGTGCACCCACGTTGGTTTTGCAGAGCCTAAAGAGTAGAAAATCTTTCTGATTTTGTTGAAGTTGGGTCCAAATCTAAAGTACACATGATTGTTTATAGGAATTAGCTAATCCTTAGGTTGTTGTGATCTTTTTATCTTGTTATTAAGTATTTTTTTCTCACTAGTGTGAAAACACCAACTGATAGGGTTCTAGTTTAGCCATCAGTTTCTTTATTTCTTCATATATATTCTTGCACATAGTTCTTATCATTGATTTCTAAAGTTCCATATCTTCTTCCCAAATTGGTGCCTCCTTAACTATAAGTCTATTATAGACTTCTTGATTGACAAAACCTTTAATGTCTTCAAGTTTCAAGTTATTAAGAATCATGTATCTCATAGTAGAGATATCAATCTAATCTTTGTCAATATCATTATACAAATAATAGTACTTATTCATCTATACAAAGTTTCCTTCATTAACAATGGTTGTGTTAATCTTCCCTATCTTTGGTTTCTAGGGTTGCCTTGTTTTACCTATTGGTTGCTTGGAAACAATTACCTTCTTTGGTTGTTTGAATTCTTGTTCCTCTACTTCTTCATCATCACTAGAGTCATGAATTGTCAACAATGTCTTCTTTCTTTTCTCTAGTCTAGTGGCTTGTAACTTATCTCTTTTTGAGTGCCTTTTAGATCCACTTGGTTGCTTAGATGATACAGTAGCATATGGAATGCTATGTTCTGTAGGAGTTTCTACAATAGATACATTAGATTCTTGGCTAACTGACAAAGGTGTCATGTACATTACACCTTTCTTCACCAGTTTGTTTCAATCCAGAGATAGTTTGTCTAACTACCTATGACTTTTCTTCTGACATGTCGACCTCAAATAGTGCTTTCTTCATTACAGTTGCAATCTTCTTATGAGATGCCTTCTCTAATGATGCAAGGTAAGTTGACTAAGTTATCTCATCATACATTCCAAGTTTTTATGATGCTTGATCTATATCGGATTTCAATAATTAAACAATATAACCAATAGCTATAACATTATTAATCTCATAACTTAAGGGCTCAAGAAATATTTTTGATTAAGTAAAATAGGTTTTTTATAGGGGTTCCTGAAACCCACCAGTTATCAACATAAATAAACTAAAAGTTTAGATATAGATAACAAGCTACAAAAAAAAACAAGCTTGACCTGGCCAACAAATGAAAGCAAAAACCAAAAGGCCAAAAGCCAGGGAACAAGCAAAAACTAGAAGAAGTGATCAGGGGACAAGTTCTTTAGCCAACTCTAATTTCTTTAACTCCATCTCTTCCTTGGCCTCAGCCTTGTTTGTATTTGAGTGGCTATCATCTTGTAAAGACTTCTCTTCCCTCTTCCTCTTTTTCGCCCTCCTTTTTTTTCTCAAGCTCTCCCCCTGCAATGACACCTCCTCCTCGATCACCCCAATTTCATTTTTGTCCTTATCTGCCTTCCCCTTTTTATTTTCCTCCATCATCCTATGCAACTAAATATTGGTAAGATATCCCTAAAGTAACTAATAATTATAATAATTATTGGTGAATTAATTTTAATTTCTTTGATAATATATAATATTTTGGTGAACCAAATCTAATCATGTATCGAATATTGTGGCAAATCTTTAAGTTTAAATTTTTTAATAAAATAAACTATTGAGCAATTTTAAATATTTTCGAGTTAAATTTAATAAAAATGTGGGGATTTATGTTGCATTAAATCTTAAATTATTATCCAAATTACTAGCAAAAAAAATCTAGAATTCACAAAATTATGAAGATTCACCACTAAAAAACACCCTAAATCATTGTGAATAGAGAGAGATTGTCATAATTGAAGATGAAACTACCACCCCTCCACTGAATCCAAATATACTAACTAAAGGGGGCATTCAAAGCTTAATGTCAGATCAAAGAAAGCTCTACACTAACCCAATTTTGTTACAAATTATAGACTATCCAAAGCTTGACAATATACAGACTGATAATTTTGATGTGACATTAGTTATAGAGGATACGAGTATCGAGAAACTTAATAAATCTTTAATTGTGTTTAAACCATTCACTTGTATGCCCATTTGTAAAAAGAGGCAAATTTTTTAAAGGATGCATGCACTACATGGGTAGCAAAAGAAGTAACTCAGAAATAGCAAGAGGTCACTCAAGCTCTTATTCAATTGACAAGTGCAAAGGCTACAGAACCCATAACTAAGACACCTATAAAATAGATGATTCCTACACAAGTGGAGTAGCCAAGATTGAGATCAAGTGACAAGGGGAAATAGTTTCAATTATCACTACTTGGTGATACACCCCCATGATCTCAAGATGTGACTCAATCAAACAAGGCAGAAAGGTTAGTGACTCTTGATGAAGTAGTCACATTACCTATGTATGATTTGAATGACCTGACACTTGAGAAAATAAAAGAGCTACAAATCTTGTTGAGCTACAAGGCAAAGAAAGAATAGTTGAGAAGAGAGAAGAAGAGGAAAAAGGTATTACATACTATCAAAGAAATTTTATAGATGCTTTTGAGATTACATATTTGAATAATCAGCATACAATTTTGGATCAACTAGTATATTTAGTTGATAAGATTCAGATAGAAGATATAGAGACCAATAATATATTGTTACAATGGTTTAAAAGAATAATTGAGCATAAAGTGTTAGAGAAAGTCTCACAAGAACTTGTACATAGACAAGTTGAGCTTTCTGCATTAGTCACACAACTGGAAATAATTTTGCAAACCATCAATTCATTCTATTTGAAATTGTGTGATACTTTTTTCATTACAGTTGATAGTAAACACTCATTATATATGCTACATGCAAACATGAGAGCAAGTGTAATTAAATTGGGCAAGAATGCAAGTTCAAGATCATCCTCATATAATGAGTTGAGATTTTGTCACAAGAGGTTATCTAAGCTCATGGATAAACACATGGATATCAAGAATAAGTTGACATTGATTCAACTTAAGTTCCTCCCATGTATGGAGATTATTTAGAAGCATATATCTATTTCCAAGAATATTTTGAAGAAAGATACACATTGTTCACATATTGTAGATTTTATTGATCTAACTATCAAACTAGAAATTCAATTTCAAATTTTGGGTCAATTTAAGGAGAGATGGAATAAAGGATATGCCAATATTGTGGCAAGTCATCAGCAATTCTTTGATAAGTACAAGTTAGCCCCAGAAGCCCCAAGCCATTCATGACAAAAACAAGGGGAGAATACACAAAAGGGGGAAATATTGGTGAAAAAGGGAGTGTTCAATACCACAAAGGGAAACATTTTTGAAGTGATAATAAAGGCACAAAAACATAATCATGTAGAATAGAATAGATCAACATTAGAAGACATTAGGTGATCAATATGGTCTCAGGAGGAATACTCATTTTGAAAGAAATGATTATTCATGATAAAGTGTTTTTGGCACTAATGTCAAAGGGGGAGATTGTTGATATCTAATCCTATGTTGTCTATTAGTGTCCAAACACTTAGTCATTTAGTAGGAAATATTACATGGTCATCATTGTGACCAAGTTATCTAGTAAAGGCTGAGCATACAAATCTCATTTCGAGAAGGATAGTGATTATCGAGTACTTAGTTGAGACTAAGCACATGTACGCACCAAGAAATATAGTTGGAGACAAGAAAATTGACAAGTTCACAATTGCCAAGTAAGAAAATATATAGAAGTCAAGTGATAGTATGAATGAGCTAATATGAATGAGCATCGGAGCATTCAAGTGATGAGAAAATTGATTTTATCATATGAGTTTGTAATGGCACAAATGCATATGTAAACCATTTTGGCTGACTTTTGTATGATATTTAATATTTGTAGATCTAGCTAAGGATATGATCACATATCATTATAAAAGGTAATGATCCCAAGGAATTTCATTCAACCAATCATAAAATCATATAAAAATGGAAAAAGATGGTGAATTGTAAACTATCAATCAAGATCTAAAACCTTCATAGAACATCTATTATAGGCGGATTATAATCATAGAATCAATATGTATGACTGAATGAAGGAATGAATGTGAATATGTGTGTGTGAAGAGAACAAGACTAAGTTTAAAAGTATATCAAAAAGAGGGAAATTAGAGAAGTGAAGGACTGAATAGAGATATGAGATTAGGAGATCAAATGAGAGATGTAACAAAGAGGATGCCTATGCCCAATTTAAAGAGAAAACTAATGATCAAGTATATAATCAATTACTATTAATTGAATTAGGATAAATCTCTTAACAAAGTGGTCTTAATAGACTTATGTAAACCTCCTAACAGAATCCTTACTTTATTGTGAGTGTAAAATCCTTTAACAAGGTTAGACCTAATAGTCTCTAAATATTTTAAAAGGGAAAACCCCTCCCAAGGTAGATAACTCTAAGAATTTAGTTGTCTAATTTTATAGTAAATGTATCATGACTATACAAAGTAATATAATTCCTCATTGTTATATTTCCAATCTCCTATATTGCAAAAATATCTTTCTGCAGTTTCCCTTTCAAATATGTAATCTTGGTCAACATATTTTTCTTTGTTTTCTTTTCTAGTTCGCATGCATCTTCTTTAGCTAATTGTCCTTAAATTTTTTTCTTACTGCCTCTATGGTGTCTAGATAAAATTTTAGTTTTCTTTGGACTAGTTTCTCCTTATCTACAGTTATATCTAGAAAAAGTCATTCAAACATTTGTAAAGTCTTGTTTAATACTTGTCTCTTGATTCACCTTGATCTCCTTTGATCAATCTTAGTCTTTAGATATAAGGCTCATTTGAATTCTACTATGTCCCTATTCTTCTTATTCTTCTTCTTCTTCTCATTTCCTCTTACCTTTAGCATCAACTTTTTATGTTCCTTTTTCATGATACTTCTTTCTATCTTTTTCTTTATCCTTATCATTACCATCATTATCTTTACCTTTATTAATTGTCTTTTTTGCTCTAATAGTTGTCTAATTGGATGCATTCAGACCTTGGGTTTGATTGCTTTCACTCTTCCCTTATTCTTGTTGAGTTCTAGAGACCTTTGATTGACTCCCTGCATCACCAATATCTTGTTTCTCAACTTTATTCTCTTTACTTTTCAGTGTTGAGTGTTCTTATTTAGTGGTTGTTGGATTCTTCTCTTCTTGCCTTCTCATTGAATTTAGTACTTCTTTTATGGATACCAGTGACTAAGTAGTTAGGTCAAGTGATGATAGACTAACACTACAAGATGGTACAATTGCATGATGGCTTGTTGTAGCCTTTGCAAATGTATCTAATCCACTTTGTGTAATATTACTCATAGTTTATGTACTTGTTCCATGTTTGTTTATCTGTACTTGTGAAAGTCTATATGATTATCATCCTTAGAATTAGATCCTCCTTGTTTGTCAATAATGTTGTCAATAGTGACATGTCCTTCTTTAGACTTCTTCTCAATTTCTACAGTGGAAGTTCTAATTAAATCATTTATAGCGAATACATCATTAACACTTGAAAGTTATATCTCTTCATAGGCTTGATTTTTATCCTTCTACAACTCCTCAATCCATAGTTCTCTAATATTCTAAATCAAAATTAAATCCTTGTTAATTAATATCATTGTTTTCAATACCTTTTTTCTAAATTCCTTGTTATAATTATTTGTCCAAACTTTTGTACTAATAGATCAAGATGTAGTTCTTATAGTATTTTCTTAGTCAGTTCTTCTACTCTTTGACTTTTAAAATACCATCTTGCAAGTAAAAATAGTGTACAATTTATGTGGCACCTTATCCTTCACATCTCTAGGATATTTTCAATCTTCCCTAAAATTCTTAATTAATGAATCTTCAATGATTTTCTTGTCTTTTTCAATTAGATTGGAAAAAGTGTTAAGATGCATCTTCTTGACTAAGCCTATGTATGTGATATATTTAGCTAATTCCTTGGGGTTAGAAGGAATATTATACATTCTCCTAAAATATTTTCTACCCCATGAACTCATTTCTTTCTCCAATTCAACTTGTGATTTCTTTGACCTTGGTGGAGTCTTGACTTGACTCTAAGTAATACTTCTGTCAACAACAATAGGTTGATCTTTCAATCTTGAACACTTTTCCCTTGTTGTTATTTATAACTCTTTCCTCTATCACTTCACCAAATGTTCTCAACTCAATTTCTTCTCCACTACCTTCTTCTTCATGTTACAAAATAGTAACAATAGCCTCTTCAGTAGGCTAAGTATCTATGTCTTTTGTCTTCCTTAGTAATGTAGATAGTTGAAGTACTAAAGTATCTTTTATGACCTCTTGTGGTGATAGGCTATTGAATGCCTCATGTAAAATATCATATATTGTATTTATCCTCTTTTCTTTCTTGACAATTAGGGTCTCTAAAGCTTTTCTACTAAAAACTTCTTTATAAGACCAGAATCATATGGCTAAGGTATTATCTAGCAAGCTCAATATATAGTCACCATAGTTGACCACCGCATTTTTTGAGACCTCATATTCTAGATAAGGAACCCAAGAAGTTATTGGATCCACTAGTTGAATCCTACAATTGTTAGTGTTAACAACAAAATATAAAGTGTATTTATACCTTTGTACAATGGCACCTAGAATTTGATAGTGCCCTCGCATTCTCAGTTGAAATTCTTTGAAGTAAGTCCACATGATTATCTTGAATTCTTATTCTAATTTATAAATATTTTTAATTCAATACATAATGGGTCTACTTTCATTTCATTCTATCACTCCTATACCAGGGAAAAACTTCTTAACAGATAAGTAAATAAATATAAGTAAAGTTCTATATTTTATGTCTTGTTGTAGATCCTTCTTCAAACATTCCATATTTAAACATAATTGATTAAAAATCATACCTAATAAATCATATACTTTACCTTGTGTGGCAATCTTTTGTACTCTCCAAATAGTTATTCTCATCACACTGTTGGGGCAACTCAATTGATATACCATATACCCAATTATCATCACAAAAAATCTCATTCCTTCATGTTTCACCTTGTCTATCCTCATGGATATTTTTTTCTAATGTAGTCTCTATTATCTACCTCAACTCATTCATAGTACTTACTCTTAATAGACATTCCTTTCCTTGTGTTGATAGGCTCATGACTTTGTTGACAATTTCCTTTGTAATCATCACTGATTCTTCCTCGTCTAGCCAAAGTGCTCCATCATGTACTCGACTCAGTACAAATCTAATCAATTAATCAGCAAAAATGTTAGGAATGTGAACCATATGTGTAAGGCCTTGAGCTTCTAGATGTCTGTAGTCACCTTTCAGTGATCCATCAATTAATAATACCTTGTTATACATTTCTTCAATTCCTGCAGTACCCAATACCACAATATTCTTATGAATGAAAGTGGTGATATCATCAATCATTATTACTCTTAGTGGTAGAGATGATATAAATCTAACATTACTTCATATGCTCAAATCCACTAGATAAAATTTTCATTTTTTCTATGGTCTCTTGTTGATGCTCAAAGAAAAAGCTGTCTTAACTATAGCTACCATTTCTTCAAAAAATTGCTTGTTTACCATATACTAAACAAAGAATTTTTTCTACAATAAATATTGGGAACAAAAAACTCTATTCAGTCTCTCATCTTTTAACACTTACAGATAATCACTTCAGGGTTATTTTTACACATAGTGACTTTTAGAAAGAAAGGTGTCAAATGAATTACCCTCTTCATGTACTTATAATCTAAAAAGTAAGAAAATAGCTAATTATGTACTTAATGCATTTACAATAGTAAATGTTCTCCAATAGTCTTCAAACTGATAGAGTTTTCCTTTTTCATTACCCATAGCATTGTACTTCCTTACCTATCAAACTTCTTTATCTTGTTTGGGACAAAATAGAATTTTACCATTATTAACTATCCCTAAGGTGTACTCATGTTGTCTTAATTTGAGGGCAATCCTTCTTGACTTGATTTAGGTGAATTATTATCAAATACACTCCCATTTTCCTTTTCAATCCACACTTGTTTAACATTGTTCCTTGGTGTTCTAGTACCATAGAGATCCTATCCATGGTTTGTTGGTATCTACAAACCTGTACTATATGTCCATATTTATGATAGACATAACATAGTGTACCAATATATTGTAAACTCATGTTTCCATCTATAAACTTGCACTCTCTTGCCATATGTTCACATTTTCCACAATTATTGCATTGTACGTTTCTTGGTTTCCTTTTTTATGAAATTCCATTTCTGTAGTGCTCAACTTTGTGACCAAATTTATTAAAAGTGTAGTAGTGACTTATAAATATTCTTTTAGTATTTGGTGCTCTCATTTTGTAGTTTCTTATTATATTTCCAAATTTGTAACATTTTTAGTAGTAACCATTAAATGATGTTTTCAATAAGACATTTGATGATCTACTTCTACACACATTTTCCTATGTCCTCGCTTTCCATAGTTGTAACATGTAGGTTTCTTATGTTGATTATATTATTTGGTTGAGATGTGTTTTTAGTGACTATTTTAGATGATTCACCAATTTTAAACTTTTTGTTACTGCTATAGCCAAGTCTAGTTGTATCACCTTATTTTCTTTGCCATTTTAATTTTTCATCAATATTTTTCATGCTTACATTAAATTTGGTAATTTTTTCATTTACCTCTTTTTATATATGTAGTTTTTTGTTAGACCTTCTACTTCCTTTCTTAATTTCTCATTCTCAACAAGGATTTTTCTATTTTCCTTATTTGTGTCACTTATGTAACCATTTAGTGTTTATTTTCATGTTGTAGTAGTAGGATTACATTGTCCTTCTCTTTAAGTTCTTTTTCTAGAATTTTCTTATTGGCTTCCAGCTTTCCTTTTTCATCTTCATAAGTCTTCATTCTTTCTAAAAATTCAATCATTCTTAAAGCATGACTTTCAAGTTACCTCTTCACTTGTTGTAGATTTTTCTCCAAAATAGTGTTTCTATCTAATAGATTAGCTACTGCAACATTAGTTTCTTTAGGACTTGTACTATTTTGGGAAAGTTCTTCAAGAACCTCAAGACTTGTTTGCAATCACCTTGTCAGTAGACAAGTTTGTGTTGGTAATGTCTTTTTTTTTCTTTAGTGTGTCTTTAAAAATGAAGGTAACTTCAATGCTATCTCTTTTATTCATTAATATGGAAATAGTGCTATGACTCTTGATCTTAAGTTCATACATCAAATTAGGGAATAGGTTCTCAATGCATAGGTTGACTTATTACTCTTCTAAAATATGAAATGTGTATTGACTAACAAGGTTTCTGCAATGTAACAAAAAATTTCATGAATGGTTCTCTTGAATTTTTCTTTGTTGAGGACAAATCAGATAATGTCACCTCATTTGTTATGTTAAAAGAAAAATGGGATATGAACTTATCAATTATTTTAGACCAAGATTTTATATTGCTAGGTAATTTAGAATACCATTCAAGTGTTATTCCACTGAGAGAAAAAAAGAATGACTGCATAATATATGTTGGTTCATCGCTAAGCTTGGTACGAGAAGCACAAAACTCTCTAATCTGGTCACGAGGGTTGCCTTTTCCTTGATATTTATCAAATCTTTGTGCCTCATAATTTATTTGAAATGGAGGCATATATAGACACTTGTGGAAGATATTAGAATGTAAATCATGTTTCATGTATAGAACTTTCTTCTTTTGGACTTCTAGTACCTCAACTTGCTTAGCCATTTGTCGAAACTAGTGTATCAAATCATCATTAGGTTGTTGAGCATTAGTTCTTTCTTTGATTCTTTTTTGAATTCAAGTAGATCTTTTACTATGGTGAGAACTATGTATCCTCATTTTAGACATATCTATGTCTAAAGACTCTAGAGATGTATCACTAGGAGGTGGAGGTACGTTGGCACATTGAAGATGAAAAGATCCTTGTAATTTTTGTGTCATTGGTTTTGATTATTGTTGAGGTACCTCTATTTTTTGAACATATGGCCATGTATGAGACTATTCTTGTAGAGGTATTTTTTGAGCTTGTTGTGGCACATGTTGTTCTTGTAGGAATTATTGTCACTATGCAATCTATTAGTCCAGTTGTTGTTGATATTCAAACTATTGTCTTAATTCTTCTTGTTGCTTCACAAATATTGCATGTTGTTATTGGAATTGTTTTTGATTAGGAAAACAGGTTTTACAGGGATCTTGAAACCCAAAGTTTTACAGCAAAAAACAACTTAAAATTGAAAAGACAAAAAAAAAACTGCCTCAAAAGGCCAGAAACAAAAAGGCCCGAAGCCTGAGAAACAAAGGCCAGGAATAGAGCCTGGTGGGCAAACTAGTGTCCCTTCTTTTCCATTGCCTGCAGGGTTTCTGCAGCGTTGCTTTGCTTCTGGTTGGCCTCTTCCTCCTGGATCCTAGGGAGGAAATGCTTTTGGTCCCCCTGACTTTCCTAGTTTCCAGTCTCTTTCTGAGGATCTTCCCAGCTAGTTTTGTGCTCTGTACTCTGCTCCACGTTCCCCACAAGATCGGCATTGGTCAAATAGTCTCCCAGATTAACAATGTTTTCATTCAAGGTATGGAGGTTATCCACAATCTATTTAGTCACAATCTGGTGGACGAAATCTAGCCTTTGGACCTTCTGCTTGAGCCGAGTGATTCTGTCCTCCTAATTGTCTCTGGGGTCCTGGCTTCTGTCTTTTTCCTAGCTGCCCTCCTAGTCTTTACTACCTCTGGCCTCATGATCCTTGAAATCCCCCCTGTTTTTCTTCTGGTTGGACCTATCCTTCAAAGTCTCAATTTCCTAAAAAAGCCACTTAATGGAGCAAAAATTGTCAATCAGGCTGTTCTTTTCATTGTTGAGAAAGTTGAAACTCGTTTCACAAACATTTTCAGAGAGAACTAGAAGAGTCGAGTCAAGGAGCTCGTCATAATGGGTGCTATTGTCGAGATCCCCCAACACCTAGATTTTAGTAGGTTCTCTGACAATACCCATACTAGCCCTATCCACATTGAAATTGCTCTAGGCTCTTCTCTTATTTTTCCTGATGGCCTCCCCCCCCCTTTTCAACCATGATTTCTATCATCTCTTCTGGGTGCAAAATGGGGACCTCCAGGGGGGAGGTGGATGCAGTAGGGCTGGGGGCAAATTGGCAAGGTCAATGAGATGATCATGGGTTGGGGTCTGGTCCAATTTTCTTTTCTTGGGGTTATCCTGGGTTACCAAGGGGGTCACCTCCTCCTTGTCATTATCTTTCTCCTTGTCATCTTCCAACTCACTTTCCTTCTCTGCCACCGAATCCTCCTCCTCCAACTCCGTATCTAACTCATCACTAGACTCCTTAGGATGAGGGGAAGGGGGGTTAGGGGGAGCGTACTTGGGGCTCTTCCTGCTAGGGAAGCGGGTAGAGGGATTGTCTTTTGGGGTTTCAAACTTGACAGATTTCACAATGTGCACTTCCCCTGAGTCTGAGCTGGTGGTGTCCTCCGAGGAGCCACCCGAAACCCCAATGGACTTGTCTCTTGTCTGGGTTTTCAGAAACTCAAAAATGAGGAGCAAAAGGCCTTCATGAAGGGTGAGGTTCTTGATAGGACATTTCTTGTAACTCTCTATATTCTTAGTCGTAGAAGTATTAATATAGAAAGGAAAAGAGATTTTCACTTTATGTCTAAAATGATTAAGCAGAACAAAATGATGGGTCCTGACTCTATCAAACCTGGGCTCCAAAGTGACATACTCTATGATGATCCTCAGAACATGCCCCCAGATATTCTTGATGGACTCAATGTCATAGTAGGTGTCAATCTTTACCAGTTTGCTTTTCTCCTTGTCATTCTTGACAAAATCGTTGACAGCATTGGCAGACGTCTTCTTATCCCTGAAGAAGCTCATGCCTTCCTGGGAGAAGCCAGTCACCTCCGCAATGAGACCCTTTGTGATTTGGTGGGAAACACCATCAATTTTGACCTTTTCATTGTGCCAAGTTTCAACCATAATCTTGGTAACCCCACGTCGAAACCATGGAGCCTCTCCATGAAGCAAGTTATGCCGCCCTTCTAGAGTTTTTTCCAAACCTTCCCTTTTTCTTTCCAGCTCTTTGTTTCTCCCCATGGCTCTCTTCTAATCCTTTCTCCCACCATTGTGATATTATGCCTCTCTAACCCTAAACCCTTAATAGAATTTCAGAGCTCAAAGATGAAGAAATCGCTAAGGACAAGAGCTTTAATGCAAGTGTTATTGGGTTTAACTCTGGCTTTCTTCTGCTCATGTATTTCGTACACGTTATTATGAAATGGTGGGGGTTTCGCATAACTCCAAATGATTCCCTTTTTAAAACATGATTTAGCATGTCTCATCATCATAAAAAATATTTTGAGTTGGTACCTTGAGTTTGATCCTTTCGGATGAGCTCCATAGCCGCCGTCGGAAAATGATTATTGTTTCCCCACGTCATCACTGAATTGAATGTGACCATTGCATTTGCGAACCAATCAGCAACCACGTTAGCTTCACGGTAGACATGGCTAACGTGGTAATTTTTAAATTTGTTCAAGTCCATTTTTAGGTCCTCAATTATGCTTTCAATGGTCCATGAGGGTTTGGTTACTCCTAAAATACAATTTATTATATTTAGGGAGTCTCCTTCAAGCCACAGTTGTTCGATCCCTGAGTCCAGGGCCAGCTTAACAGTGAGTCTAGCCGCACTGGCTTCAGCCAAATGGTTGGTTTGGTGACCAATAGGGGAGGAGATAGCAGCAATGTCCCCTCCCAAGCTATTTCTTATGATTCCATCGCATCCAGCGGGACTAGGGTTCCCCTTAGCTGCCCCATCGAAATTGGCTTTATGCCAGTTTTTGGGGGGGAAGGACCAAGTAGCCTGCTATCTTCTTTTGATCCTATCTTCTTTCTTGGCCTTAATTTTCCCTCTATCCTTTATGTTTCCATCTCTAGTTGTGGAATAGTTCTCTTTCATGAGGCCATCAATTTTCTCTGCTATAATACCCTCAGGAGCTTCTCTGTCTTTGAATATCCTGTTGTTGCACTCCTTCCATATTCCCTAGCAAAAGTATGGGATAATCCAGGAACTCAAAATTTGGGAGTTCAGGCCTTTATGGTTGCTACTCCACTGTATGAAGAATTCTTGGATACTGGCTGGCGAGCACCAGTAGAAGTTCATATTGGAAGTCAGAAGACTCCACACTCTAGAGGAAAAGGGGCAGTGAATGAAAATGTGATTAACCATTTCCAGGTCATGCTTACAGAGGCAGCATCTGCTGGGTATAATTTGGCCTCTCTTGGCTAAATTATCTAGGGTAAGGATTTTGTCTTGGAAGAGGAGCTAAAAGAAAATGTTGATTTTGGGCGTTAATCCAAGGGTCTAGGCCTTGGCCCAAATAGGTTTCTCCCCTGTGCCCACAAGGAAAAGATAGCCTGAGGCCCAAATAGGTTTCTCCCCTATTATTGGAATTTTTATTGATACATCGCATGTATGTTAAGTGGATTTTTATTATTTTTTGTAAGGAACATTGGATCCTTCTACCACTTGATGTTGTTGTTATTTCTTTGGATGTCGAATATGAGCATTGACTTAGGATCCTTGATTTGATATGTTTTAGGGTTTGATACTTCACCTTGGGACACCATGTTTGTTTGACAATGGGCCACACTCCTTGGTGGGATTGATGAGATGTCAATGAGACTCCTTCTTTGTGGTTCAATAGGTGTACTTGCAATGATAGTTGCTCTTTCACATGATGCACACATAGGGGGGCTCATATTAGTTATTGTTGTTGTAGTTGGTAGACTTAAGAACAAAGAGGTACTTTATTGATTTTCTTCCAAAATAGGTATGTTTTTCATCCCTATGGTTCAAGTATGCTTAGGTATTTCTTGTTGTTGCATCATTTGGTCAAGATAAATCCTTCATTTCCTTTTAGGGTACTTTAAAAGATTCTTGTTGACATTAAGTGATGGAGGTGCATCAAATAGGGGGTTAATGTTGATATGTTCAAAGGTACCTTGGAGAATCTCAATATTTCACTGTTGGTGAGGTCTCTTAGGTGTTACTTTTGTACTTGATAATACCAAAGGTTATTTCCCCTTATCTAATTCTAGGTTGATCATAGGTTTCATGTTTTCTAATGTAGGGTTGTCTTGACTCTTAGACTTAGGTATTTCCAAGCTGGTGTTAAAATCTACTATTTCCTAGGCTACCAAGAGTTTGAAGTTCTTTTGAAAGGTTTTATCTTGACATGCTTTAGCCATTTCTTCACCAAGAATATCATAGTCTATGTTGAAATCACCACTTAATTTAAAGGTACCTTGTTTTATGTTTGAAGGATTAAAGGTAATTTTGTTAGGTTTTCCAAATGCAAATGAATGGGTATGTTCATCTTCAAGTGTTGTAGGTACACTTCCACATCTGGGTGGTATATGTATGAATCTACATTCAAAATCAAGACTTCATTGAACCATTCCATGTGTAGGTCATTTGTTAAGTGTAGTACCTCTCATGTTTACAGTATGTACCTTGTTATATTTTGATCCAAGAGATACTTGTACTTATCTTATATTTTACTTTTGAGATGACCTTAGGGTCAAATGTTACACTTTGATTTTAGTATCAAAGATGTTAGATTACAATTTTTTTCAGTTGATCATATTTGCATGACAATGCCATTTTGAGATGATAGTATGCTTTATGATGATATCTAGTTATTTGGTATTTGGGCATATCTCTAATTTTGTTAGATGTGCATTTAATGTTATGGTGATTTACTTCATTCTTGTTATGTTATGCTTTATGTGAATGTGAGTGATCTAAATTGATTATTTCACTATAATTGAATAAATGGTTAAATTAGGTTATTTAATGCATTAATTGCTTTGACTATGTTATTATATGCAATTGCACTTGCTCATGTGTTTTAGTGTGTAGGATTTATATCCCTGATAGTGGCACATGGAGTCAGTGATTCAGTTATTCATAGTTACCAATGTCATCCCTATATGGTCAATGCATCTTATTAAATGTTTAAATTAAAACTTCTAGTGATTTGATTAAATGAAAACTCATTTGCATTATGTGACTAGACCTATGAATTTGTCTATGCATTTAGAGGATTACATTTTTTGCAAAAGCTATTTAGGAATTTCTATGATTTTGGGTTTTTGGGCTTTATTTTAATTTATTTTAATTTTTGGCAACTTTTCAATAGATGAATTCCATTTACTTGGAATAACCTATTTTTCATTTTGGTTGATTTGAGTTTTAACTAGTTTCCTAGTTATTTTCCCTTATCAATTATTCACTTGAAAAGTGAATAAGTATCCAAAGAGGAAATTAATTCCTCACTTCTCACTTTTTGAAATTACAAAATTGAGACCTTTTTCAAAAATCCTCTTCTAGAGGATTGCATTTCTATTTGTTGTGAGTGCTACAGGTGTGGGATCTTTACAAGATTGGTCTCGTTGGATCCAACTCAGGGAGACCTTGTTTTGCCAAAAATTTTGGAAACTTCCATAGGATATTTATTTAATCTACTTGATTTTCATTTATGCCACTTTTGCTATCAAGTAGGGCTCTAACATTTTTGTGTTTCAGCTCCATTTCTGGTTATGTTTCTATTAGTTATTTGTTAGGAGACTAAGAACTAGGGTTCCCCTCCATTCTTGATTGTTGGTTTTTCCTGATTGATCAGTTATGAATGGTTTCCCTATTTTTGAGATGAGGGTTTGGACTTTCACACCAATATGCTATCATTTTTGCATACAGTGTCCAAATCCAAATTTTATTGGATTTTTGTGGCTTTTGTTCCTGAAGACCAAATGGGTTTTTATTTCAAATTTTAGAGTTTTGGCATTTTTACCTCAATTATTGTGTCACCCAGTTTTCTTAGGTTTTCTTGACATGATGTTGGCGGACCTAGATCATCAAAAGGATGGTAGTTGCACCATGTTTACACTTTTATGTTGCATTTGGATGTGTATCGCATCCATCCTCCCAAGCTTATTTTTTATTGAGTGTTATATTTTTCTTGTGTTATCATCCAGCCCTTTTGTTTTGATATTCATGATGGTGGTGCATCACACACAAGCATGTGCACGTGTGTTTACTAGGTGACTTATGAGTCCCAAACTCTTGATGGTAATTCAATTGAGTTATATATTTTGGGGTTAAGTTAGGAATCTGTGCGCTTATGGGTTCTCATTATTGGATGATTATGGGTAGGGTAAGGTAGCTTCATGGATGGTCTTCTATCACGTAGCCTGGTGACCATTGCCCAGTGGGTTGGCATGAAGGAGTTTTAATCAAGTGATAACTAAATAAAATATTGGATGGTAACAAAACTTAAGATAATAAAATGTGTGAGCAGCTAATTAAGTTTGAGGACACAGTGTGAGAGCCTTCCATTGGGAAGTTGAGTCACATGATATCTAGCTTGGATTTTTAGATACCAAGAGACTCTCCATTTTGTCAACCCCTATATAGTTATCCATTGAGTGTTTGACCAAGACTTGTAGTACTTACATTATCTCATGGTCTTGTCTTAAGTCATCATACTATCTGGCATGAGTGTTAACCATGAATGTTTTCTTTATGTGTGTTTGTGGTTGGATTATTGTCTCCATCAACATGGTGGGAGTGGACCTATGAGTTTCATGTGGTTGGTAGGTGTAGCTACCTATACCTCTATTGGGAACCACTATACAGAGATGGTCTATTGTTCTAGTGTGACCAGTGCTTGATTTTCACTTGATATTTTGGTTTATTCAGAGTATATTTCCTTGTGATTTATTCTTTCATTGGAATGATTGGATATTGTGTTTGGATGTTTTTAGTTTATTTGACACGTTCTTGTATTATGATGGTTAGGATATGTTTAGATGATGTATTTGGAATAGATGGAATATATATTGCTTTACTTGTTATCATGCTAGATTTCCTTATTCTTATGATGTTATTGCACTTTAGTAGTGATCCCCTCATAAGACAACTCTGACTATCTAGTTGACAATTTGGGATATTACACATAGGGGATGGTTAGGACCTTTGAGGTTTCATGATGCTATTATGGTTGGGAGGAACTATGCATGAGTTTTGTTATGTTCATCGATTGTGATGTTTCTTTTAGTACATTTCCTTTACTACTATGTTTCAGATGGTTAGATGTAGTTTCTATTTTGTAGTTATTGTGTTTGAGTGTCTAAGCCTTGATTTGTGGATCCAGTACTCCCCAGTATGGAGGTTTTGACTTTCTATTTATCCCTCTATTTTTCCTTGAATCATTTCTTTCTTTTCTTGGGTAACAATGTTCTAGCATTGGGAAATACTTATAAAGTATCGCATGCCCAAAGAAGAAGTATTGTGTGATACTAGAAAGTATTGCACACCCAAAGGAAAATTATTGCATGATACTTGAAAGTATCACACCCCCTTTGTGGAACCATCATACGATACTTATAAAATATTGCATGGTCTTAGGATAAGTTTTTCCTAGACCCTAAAAGTATTGTACACCCATTGAAGAAATGTCATATGATATTGAAAGGTGTTACACAGTGTTGCACGAAAGTGTTACCTAGGTCCTTGGGAAAACCTATTTGGGTGGATAGCAAACACTTTTTGATTTGTATAGAAGTTTTTGGGAGGTGTTTTAACTGCCCTCTAAGGTGGTATTGAATCCCTTGGTTTTGGATTTTGAATTTGGAATGTTTTGGATTTGAAATCATTTGTGTTCTTCCATGGGTTGTCATTTTTTGGTTGGTAGTGGTGTTTGGAGATCCATTGGTGTTTGGATGTTTGTTAAATCTTCTATTATGATCTTTGTATGTTGATTTTTGTGTGTATACATACTTGTTTAAAAAAATATCTTGTCTTTATTTATCCTTGTTCCAAGGATCTTTGGGAAGGACATTACATCTAGTATTAGAGCCTATGTTGCAACATTTGGATCTATGTGTTATGCTTCCACTATGTTAGTGTTTTGTGTTTGTGTATTGTTATCTTATGGTTGTTATTTTGATATCGGTTCATGCTTGACTCTATGTTTGTGATGTATGTTTTTTACCCTTATCTTGTGATCCCTTAGAGATGCCTCCTGCATGTACACCTAGTGGTTGGGGTAGCAATTGACAAAATAACCATGAAGAAGAACACCAAGTAGAAGAACGTCAAGTTGGTGGGGGTGAATAGGATAAAAAAAATTAGGGTGGCATTGGGGCATTGATGTCAGTGCTACAAGAGATTCTTTCTTGGTTGGAGCCTCATGTAGAGGAAAAATAACATGACAATGGCTGAGAAGAGGAATCTCATCATGAAGATTCTCATAGGTCTAAGCATAGAGAAGAGGATAGTGATCATAAGAGGGAATGTTTTTGTACACCACCTAGTGCTAAAGGGCATCAATGGAGGGGTCATGGTTGAGATAATGATAACTTTACCTAGGTGGAGATGATGTAGGAACATCAAAGGTCTAAACCACCACTATTTGATGGCCATAGGATAGAACTCAAGGCTAAGACCTAGTTACTAGATATGGGACATTGTTTTATCTTATTACCCTATGGGAGAAATGTGAAGGTCCATTGTGCTATCACATAGTTGAGAGAACATGGATCTATTTGGTGGGATATGGAGAGCAAGAAGCTCCATATCAATATAGAAAATCTCATGTGGGAGAGCTTTGAGGAGAAGTTCAGGGAGAAATTCCTTTCTCCATCATATCGTGAGGCCCATAGTGATGAATTTCATGAGCTCAAGCAAGGTAATATGATTAATGATGCTAATTATTGCCTCTATTTTGTGATAATTTTAAAATACATTGTTTTAACATTGCCAAGACATTTGTAAACTTATGTTTAGCTAAACCTATGATTAAGTCTAGATAGAACCATTAACCTATGGGTAGATAGTGTGTCATATTTTGCCAATATTATACATATAATGTAATATTTCATATAACCATTAGAACATGTATTCTAATATTTGGATTTAATTTTATTATGCTTGTTTGCAAATATTTATACATCAAAACTAACTTGATAGGGAAGAAGTTGGAGATGGTCAATAGAATTCAAGGACAGTCACAATGGAGGAACCATAATGATATCAGGAGGCATGGCTGCTACAGAGGAGAAGCCATTATTTCATGAATGCAGGAATGAAAAGTTGTTATATTTCCTTTGTGTTTACTATTGTGTTGACTTGGTTATTCAGACTTTATTGTTTGTACCATGATCTATTATTTTTCCTTTTTTTCTCTGGCAGATTTGTAGTCAATTTTTTTTCTTTCCTATTTTAGAATAAGTGTCAATCCTCTATTTATAGGGATTAGATCAATAGTTTTAGAAGGTTGGAAGAGAGTTTGTAAAAAGAAATTGTTGACTCTTGTAGTGAATTATT
The DNA here is from genome assembly GCA_028749045.1 of Cupressus sempervirens. Lineage (NCBI taxonomy): Eukaryota > Viridiplantae > Streptophyta > Pinopsida > Cupressales > Cupressaceae > Cupressus > Cupressus sempervirens. The sequence goes on along the minus strand of CM053787.1, from coordinate 430,480,466 downwards.
TCGTGTACTATTCTCATGTAAGGAATTTTGAAATATAATGAGATAATTTTTTATTTACATTCTGTATTAGTAGATTAGTAGAAGCTAACTAGGGGGGCCACTTGGAAGGTGGATTAGACTAGAGTAGTGTAGATTTACTTCCAACATTTTTAGTATTTCAAGTAGAAGTTGTAAGTTTCTTCCTACAGGATCATACTTTGTGAGTGTTCCTATAGCATCTATGAGAACAATTCTAGTGAATGGTCTGAGTTGAAATATAGGTTAGCATTTAATTGCATTTCTAGAATTCATTTTAGTGAAGAGTTAAATGTGTTAGTTTACTGCAACACTAGTGTAGGTACTTTCCTTGGATTTTACTTTCCTGCAGCATAAGCGTAATGACTCTTTAAGAAACATAGTTAACATACAGTGCTGACCATTTCAAGTATACATTCTTGGGTTGACAAATTAAATACACCTCAGGATAGGGAGAATAATCCTTAAATTGAATATACTATTCCTAAGTAAGGCCTTGAGCATGGTTATTACACACCTATTGTGAGGTGGACCATCAATGATAGTGGATCAATATGAGAAGTAGTTTCTTGGGTTGAGGTAGTATTTGAGTTATCGACATGATGAAGCACTCCTCACCTGACATTTTTTTAGGGGCCTTAGGGACTCTATCATTGGAGATGTATGTGTTCACTAGCCAAGGACACTTGCTCTATTAATAGAGAAGTAAAGAATTCTTGAGAGCAATCTGGATAGGGGGTTTAGTGGAAAATTAGGTTCTCAAAACCATAGTGCACAAACTTTAGGGCAGGATGTACAAGCTCCTTTGTCTACAGGAAAGGACTAGACCCAGCCAACACCTACTCTGGGTGGATATCATTGTGGAAATTGACAAAAAAGGTTTTGGTTGAAGGGTGGATAGAATTTAGGTACCTCAAGGAAGAAAGGATATGACCAGAGCTCTAGCCATAAGTCACAATAGAATCGCCCTCCTCAAAGTAGTCAATAAAACTCTAGCAAGGGTAGTGCACCATATTCTAGTGCTCCCCAGGGTGGTCATGAGAATAATTATATCTTTCTAGGAGAATTTTTTTCTTGTGGCTAGCTTGGCCATAAAGCATGGAAATATCCTATCAAGCCATCTATAGAAGAGGTGCAGCCAGATTGAAGCCCATTGTGGGAGATGTTGGTTAGAACCACAGAGTATTTACATCAATTGATAATTGTCAAGCTGAGCACCAAGGTACCATAGTCAAGGCTACAAGTACATTGCATGATATTTCATCTTCAGTATTATTTGACTTAGGTTCTTTAGATTATTTTATTTTAACATCTCTTATTCAACAATGTGGGCTAGTGGTAGTACATCAAGTCAATAGGTGGCAGGTTGAGTTAGCCACAGGATCCAAAGTGGTTTTAGACTCCTTTGTTAGTGGTTTTAGATTGAACTTTGGTACCTTCACCACCATAGTGGAGCTTCAAATCCTATCACTAGGATTGTATGACATTGTGTTGGGAATGGATTGGTTAGTTTCCCATTAGGAGAATATAGATTGCCAAAATAAGTTGGACAATGTGTTGATGACATAGGGGAGAAGGTGGAACTTTTAGGGGTCTACAGAACAGTCTCACTTTGGATAATCTCAGCTAATCAACTGAAGAAAAGTGTGATGAAGGGATGTCAGATGTTTGTTGTTTCTATTAGTGATCTTGAGGAAGTCAAGAATCATTTGGTGACACTTGATGATCACCCTCTCCTTTGTGAGTATGGAAATTTTTTTCCTAATGAGATACCTAGTATGTCACCATAGTGTGACATTGATTTTTAGATTGATCTCATACCAAGAGCAGAATTGATTTCATGAGCACCTAATCACATGACTACTCAAGAGTTGAGTGAGCTCATATCACAGTTGGAGGAATTGTTGGCCAAGGGTCATATTCATCCTAGTGTATCCCCATAGTGTGCACTAGTCATCTTTGTGAAGAAGAAAGATGTATCATTGCATTTATGCATTGACTACCAGTAGTTGAATAAGGTGATGGTGAAGAATTAGTACCCATTATCGAGGATAGATGGCTTATTATATTAGATGAAGGGAGCATGAGTGTTCTCAAAGATTGATCTTAAGTCGAGATGCCAGTAGCTTTCTATCAAGGACGTGGACATTCATCAAACAACTTTTTCTACACAATATGGACATTATGAGTTCACAGTTGTACCCTTTGGGTTGACCAATGTGCCATCAGTGTTCTTGAGTTCAACGAATGGACTATTTCATACATACCTTGATTAGTGTACCATTGTATTATTGGATGACATATTGATCTATCTAAAGATTGTTGAGGAACATGAGGTCCATTTACACCATGTAAGACCATTAGTTGTATGGTAACTTGGGTAAATGTGGATTCTTCCAATCGAATGTAAATTATTTGGGACATATCATTACTGGGGATGGTATTGTGGTGGATCTAGAGAAAATATTAGCTACCATCAATTGTCCAATACCCACTAATGTTTCTAAGGTTCATAGTTTCATGGGATTGGCAAGTTATTATTGTTGATTCATGAAGAATTTCTCACAAGTGGCTCATCCCATCACTCCTCTTTAGCAAAAAGGGAAGATGTATGTTTGGTCAGAATAGTGTGAAGTAGCATCCAATGCTCTTAAGGAGTCTTTGACCAATGCCCTGGTCCTTGTAGTGCCTAATAATGTAGGTGATTTTCTAGTTTTCATAGACACTTCATTAGAAGGTGTGGGTGTGGTGTTGATGCAGGATAGTCGAGTGATTGCATATGAGTCTAGAAAACTCAAGGACCATGAGCTCAACTACCCATTCATGATTTGGAACTTGTGGCCATGGTGCATTCTCTTATTCATTGGAGGAATTTCCTTTTAGGACATAGGTTTGAGTTCCATAAAAATCATAGAAGCTTGCAGTATATCTTTACTCAGCCAAAGATGAATGCATGACAGTGTCACTGGATGGAGTTCCCATGTGAATATGACTTTGATGTTCACTACATTAAAGGAAAAGAGAATTTCATCATGAATGTCTTGAGTAGGATGAGACATTAGATATCAATGTTGTCATTGGGAGTGGATTTGTGAGGTCATATCTTGGAGGCCTTGCCTAGTCACACTTGGCATCAAGAGGTGAGGGTAGAGATCAAGTTTGGATGTACCCTTGAGGGGATATTTTTTAGGCTTCTTGCTTGAGTCTAATGGACTACTATAAAACATGGGGTGGATCTATATACTAGTGTTAGGTGATCTTGTTGTAATAATTTGGTATAGCTCTAATACTATGTAAGAATTTCCCTAAGGCAATAATTCAACACCAAGACTAAGAAGCTCAATAGATAGCACAAGAGAGACTAAAGATGATCAAATGAGAATTGATATCTGATAATTGAATATCAAATATTTTGATATGAGATAATTCATGAATACATCATAGAGGGTGCCTATATATAAGGGCAACCAATATGTCTAGAAGTCACACAAGAGATAAGGATTACAACTTTGCGCATGTCCACCAAAGGTGGATTATCCTCCATTAAGCACAAGATTTTTTGTGATGGTAAGAGGATAAGTTTACATAGGTGTATCTCATAAAGAGATGTTGTAGACACCGTGTGCTCTAATAAGTTGCTAACTCCATTGTTGTCAACAAGAAAACTCATATAACTATGCACATTCCTAAGTAAACTTAAGTAAAGTGTAATAATAATTAATTATTTACACTAACACCCCCCCTTAAGTTCAACTTAGGGGAATACATTGAAGCTCACAAAGCTAAATGCAAGATGCATTGTGGGTCCTGTATACTAGGCCATGTTAGGTACCCATGTACAAATATAATGCTCTACATAGAATGCTATGCAATGCAATGCAATCTCTCTGAAAATGGAGAAAGAGGGAAAACCTCATGGAAAAAAACTACTCCAAAATGAGAGATGGAGAAATACAAGATGCATGCAAGGATGGAGTAATCAAGACCCCCCTAGTATGACATACATTATGCATGTACAAGCATATATCCCCCATAAGAAAAAATAGATAATGGTATTCCCGCATATTGAAAAATCTGCTACAAGGATGTCATCAAGACAAAAAAGTTTCTAATGCCTACAAATGACATTTCTCCCTTTAGGAAGAAGATACACCAAGTATGAGTGCAAGTATACTTATCATTGTGGACAAGAAGATGGATGAGGAATCCATATGTCATATGCTATGGGTGCTACCTTTGAAGTTTTCTCATATGTTGACAAGTCCTTGATGAACGTGGATGCCACAAGCCAATCTGGTGAATGTATAAAAGAAGGTGGAAAACAAGGTAACATGTCCATGTATGAAAGAGAATTGAACTCCAAAGGCAAGGAATCATCCTTATAGGAAGATATGGGAAGAGAATTAATGTAGCCTCCCCTTAATGATGAATACACACCCATGAAAGAAGCTCCTTGATGACTAAAGAAGTTGCACCATGAAAATTGAATGATGTTCCTCCTTGTAGGAAGAAGTGGTGTCATAGGTGTAGTAGAGAATGCTCCCCAACTAGTAGGAAGAATCCTCAAAAGATATGATGTCTGAGGAAACTGGAATACAATATCCCAAGACTAAATATCTCAACTACTGAAAAGAAGTGTCCACAATCATGTCATTCTCAAAAGAAAGATCAAGTGGTTGAGGGTCAGAATATTCCCTCGTAACAAGTGAAGAAGAATTTTTCTCAACAAAGAGAAGATGGATGTTAGCAATAATGTCTCCCATATCTTCAATGTCAAATGCCACAAATAATGCTGCAATGTCTAGAAGTCATCCCATGAAGCTAAAATAGGAAGACATGGTGTTTCCTATTGTATTGAATTAGGAGCATCTGTGGCTAGAATAGGATTAGTAGAAGCAATAGGAGGATCAAGAGATATGATCTTAATTGGAGTTTTAGGTACTACAACTAGAGTTATTGGAGGGAGAATGTCCTCTGAGAATGTAGGACTTTTGGATCTCCATATGCTTTCCAAAGACACATCCAAAGTTTATAAGGATTACTTGCCTTTCTAAGGACAGAAAAAGAATCCATACTGATAGTTATAAAAATAGCTTGAAAAATCATTCTAAGAACTATTTGATCAATAGAAGAAGGCAGTTTTTTAGAACATAGATAAGAAGAAGGCAGTTCCTTTTTGTCAATTTAAATCTTAAACCAAATTGTCACTTGTGACATGACTCCATGTATCAAATAATGGATGCACCCCCAAAATGCAAAAAAAGAAATCAAAGAACCCCCCCTAATGTATGATTTGGCACTTTATATTTAGTACAATTACAATAGGTCACGTGCCAATTTAGGGTGTAAGTGGACTTTTAATTTTGATAGTTACAACAATAAATATGAATCTATATCATACTCAAAAAAATAAGACACAAGACCTCTTAAGGATCTAATTAATTACAAGTGCTAATAGGCCAAAATGAGACCAAAATTTCAAAGTATTATGTCTACTTAGAATTACTCCAAACTAATATAGATTTGGAAAGTAGAAAAAAAAATGAGCCCGAACTAAGCCTTTGAAGTTGCAAAAATTGAGAATTATGATTTGCAAAAAAATTTAGGAATAGAGATCTCAGAAACCCTACACCAACATGTAGATGATGAAATTCTACCCCAAAACAAAAACAAAAAAATCTCAAATAAAGGAGTTCATATTAGGGAGATATCGTTCTTTGAAAATCACCTCTATAATTATTTTTCCTGAATCACCACCGTCACACCTCCAAAAATCAAATGACTCTAGATTTCACCTCAAATGTCTAATTTTGATGAAACAAAAGTTGAATTGGGGGCCTTTTGACCTTCTCTATATGATGCCAATATCTAATTTGCACTGGAAAGCTCCAATCTTGACCTACAAAAAAAATCTCTCCAATGGCTATGCAATGAAACTCCTATGGCTCTGATACCATGTAAGAATTTGGTATAGCTCTGATACCATGTAAGAATTTTCCTAAGGCAATAATTCAACAACAAGAACAAGAAGCTCAATAGATATCACAAGAGAGACTAAAGACGATCAAATGAGAATGGATATCTGATAATTGGATATCAAATATTTTGATATGAGATAATTCATGAGTACATCATAGAGGGTGCATATATATAAGGGAAACCAATATGTCTAGAAGTCACACAAGAGATAAGGATTACAACTTAGCACATGACCACCAAAGGTGGATTATCCTCCATTAAGCACAAGAGTTTTTGTAATGATGAGAGGATAAGTATACATAGGTGTATCTCATAAAGAGATGTTGTAGACACCATGTGCTCTAATAATTTGCTAACTCCTGTGTTGTCAAAAAGACAACTCATATGACTATTCATATTCCTAAGTAAACCTAAGTAAAGTGTAATAATAATTAATTATTTACACTAACATTCATACTTTGGTTTTGTCAAAATCACATCGTGGACTGTATTCCGCACATCCTAATGTCAAGAAGATGCATGCCAATCTTAAACAATTATACTTTTGGGCAAGGCTATGGTATGATGTTTCTAATTTTGTTGCTTGATGTCTCGAGTGCCAAAGAGTGAGGGAAAAGTGTCAGCATCTGGCAGGTCTTTTGTAGTCACATGCCCTTCCAAAGTGTAAATTGGATACAATATCTATTAATTTTATGATAGGTTGCCTATTGTTAGCTATTTTTCCCTCCTGCCAAAATTCATATTTCATATTTTCGCAAAATGTCTAACAGTCAGTTGGATATTTGAATTTTCAAATATTTAAACTCAAAAAGATATTGTATTCAAAACCTTCGTTATACACATTATATCCTAAGTCCCAAAGTTGAGTTTCATGTTTTAACATTCCTATGGGCTTGTACTTTCCCAGTCATCTAATCTCAAATAGATCAATGATCAAAACTTCCCCACTTTCTAAAGATGCAAGAATGTTAAACAATGTGGGGAAGTGACAATGTACCACATTCTTTTCTTTATGGCTAGAAAAGTTTCTAGACAAGCCCTGGTTGGTAGGTTCTAATTCATGCTTCACATCATGGTCCAGTATTTCTTCATTGTTTCCTTCCGTCATCAGATCAAATTTGATCAACGAAGAGTGCTTTCCCACTTTATCAAGATGCAATGATTTTAAGGAATGCGGGCAAGCACCTTTTCACCACGTGGATTGTGGGTCTTATTTTGTAGGTCATAGGTGAGCTAGACAAGATGTTATATGAGTTGGCATAAGGTGGGGTTTCTATTTTCCAAGGGTCTACATGTCTACAGAGATGGATGTTGAGTGTTCAGTGGGCCCAAAAATATTGAAGGAAAGTGTAGTAATAACTAGGGTCTCTCATGATTGTCAATCATTTGGTGATTGATGATCAATTCTTTTCAACATTTTGAAGTTGTGAGGATTTTAGACAAACTGAACAAGTGCCTTGCAAACACATGTGCTTGCAGGCCTTGGTGCAAGTCAAGAAATTAGCTGTAGCAGTTAAGTCTTCATGCAGTCGCGATGTCACAGACTTTTTTTTCTTAAAAGGTTTCATGTTGTGACTGAGAAATCAACAGTTTGAAAAGGGTAGTCATAGTTTCACAAGATTTTTTATGTTATATCCCTTTCAAGTCATGAAGCTATGACCAAAGGTATTCTAGTTGATTGCATCATCACATGGTTAGAAGGTTATTAGGCCTTAACCACTATGATAATGCGATACGTCATTTTTCATTATCACCTAATCACCATAGTTAGGGATAAAATGAAATGTTAAGCTATGAAGTAGTGATATATAGTTGGTCATGGTTTCACAAGTAATAATTGCTAGTGAGGAAAGGTTGTGGTGAAGCTAGGATCACAAGTGGTCAAATACTCAAAGAATTCATGAGGTGGTGGAAAGAAATAACATCACTAGTCTACGTGGCTCAATCTGGTTGCTTGACCTAGTTGACTATTGATCTTCAATGATTTGTCAAACTAGAAGGAAGTGAAGATGGTTCTCCTACATGATCTGATTTTCATGATTACTTTCAACCACCCCTGAATGAATGCAAAGATAGAAATGATGCAAAAGACATCTCTCCACTATCTAGGTTACCCATTTGTCTTGTTATACATTAAATGGGATTATTTCTATCATTTCAAGGTTTCTTCTAGTTAGGGTTTTGATGATTTTCATCCCTCTGAAGGTGTACTAGATCAAATTTATCATCCATATCTCACCTGATTGCCCTCTGAAAGTCTTAAATGCATGAATGAAATTGTGAAGCAATCGAGAGTTATGCTTGAACTATAAAAGAAAGTTTTTTTGTCTTCTCAAGGGTTCTCTTTGTTTTTAATTTTTAGAGTTCTTCTCTAATTTTTCCTATGCTCAATAGAGGTCTCCACTACTATATCCATTTTTTGTTAACTAAGTTTGTGTGCATTCATGTGGCCTCACTTGCTAAATCTATTTTGATAGTTGAAATATCATATGATCATGTTCATACTTGGTGACTAATTAGATCAAGTGAATACATTGTATTCCATCTCTAATTGTGTTATCTTTTGTCTTATCTGAAATATTAAGATTGAAAAGGTGTAGATAATGGTATAATTTGAGAAATATATTAAGTTCTAGTGCATTAATTGGGGAAGGAGTAGACCCACATACTATTTGGTGCATCACCCTCTAGATTATATTAGGTAGTTTTGTGTACATGAATTCCTTCTCCTTTTTCCTCTCCAAAATCAGTTAGGTGCATCCTGATAGTAAAAGAAGTCAACCTTCTCTAGAGACTCAATCTCAAGTTGCAAAGTCCCACACTTTTGAGATTATTTTGATGTTCCACAAGGTTGCCTAAAAAGAATTCTCTCAAGATAGGGTGCAAGATTTTGTGTCAAGAGTTTTTGGCATGCCCAGTGAGATGAACATATTAAAGATCTCAAGTCCACTAATGTCAAAAAAATATTTTATGCTCATAATAAAGAGGTAGTACTTCCTTCATTGTTCAAGCCTAGAAGAGGCTCATTCTCCAAGTACTTGGTGACTCCAAGCTCCATCTCTACATCTAGTTTCTAGACAAAAGTTATTGTGATTCATGAGCAAGGCTCACACAAGGGAATGTTCTAGAAGTAATCCCCAATACACTGAACTCTCATTTTAAAACCCTAGAAGGAAAAGAAAGAATTTTTCCTTATCACAAGTTATGAGTGTAACAATGACACATAACACCTACAAGATCTCTTTCCACTCCCCCTATTGATAGGTCACATCCTAGAGTGTCATCATTTCATTTGAATAGAGCACTATTTCATATGGCCCAACCTAGAGCACATGCATTTTCCACCTTTAATACTGGCCATCCTCTCTTATTAGCACAAAGGCATGATATTCTAGTGTCAACTATCAAAAGTATACCTAATTTCACTAGTAAAACCACCATCTCTAATGTAAAGCCCTCTATATTTAATTTCAACGAATCCTAGTTCAACTCAAAGGCTTTACAATAGGCTAGAACACTCCAAGGAACTAAGTACATCTCAAATACTTCAATAGAGAACCCTTACATTTAGGCAAGTAATTCAATATCCCCATCCACACAATCTAATTTCTATATCCAAACAAATTACTCATAAATTTCAAATCTGAGATTTTCTTTCAAAACCATGTGGAAGAATTTTCTATAATTAATATTTCTAGAACATATGCCAAGATGATTCAAATCCAATAAAAAAATTAGAAGTTATGGTCTCTCTACCAAGACCCATATTTTCTATCAAAAACTAGATGTAAAACTAGTAACGCTGCCTAGGGCATCAAATAAATTTTTCAAGAGAAGTCCAAATCATACCAAAAAAATTCCAACTCAATCTTGTATGAGTCTATTTTTCAAAAATATAATCTATAAATTTTTTAAATCCATAAATCATTCTACAATAATATATCTTTCACTGTAACTCCAACAGAGATCTGTAACAACCAGTCTTCACTCAAATACACATAACTTTTACAAATATGAATAAAAAAAACCAAAACCAATTTAAAATGAAACCTAATTCATATATCTTTCCAATGTATATAGATTTAGTTCTTGATTCATCAAAATCTTCCTGTACCAAACATTTCAATCTGACTGTAGTTGGGCATCCTTAAATCTAAAAATAACAACTTTCACCAAAACTTGTTTAACTTTTTCAAAAATTACTGAAATTAATTCAAACAAAAAGAATAATAAATATAATTCATTACTTTATCTATCCATTACTAATTTATAGAATTTTCAGGCTATACATGGCTACGAAAGGCCTAGAAATAGAGACTAAATGCAAGAAACCAATCAAAATAACAAGTTTTGAATACTCAAATTTTCCAAATTGATATCCTTCTTCTCTCTCTCACTTTGAATGACCATTACAATGTTTTTATAGTGGATTTTTAGTTCACAACTTTGCAACTACTTTTTAAACCAACTTATTACGTTCTTTTAGCCATGTACAACATTATGCATTTTTCTGTTACAATTTTTGTATAATCCCAAATTAGATCACACCTATGACTCCAATGACTTTATATGGATACATATAGTTCCATTCACATATTAAATGACCATTTTGACATTATTGATCATATTAAGACCTCCTCAAACAACTTTGACACCTTATTACAAATGGCTTTTCTAACCTTTATATCTTGACTCAAAGGACTCAAATGAATTCAAATATCTCACATTAGAAATATTAACCTCCTCGTTTCTTGTATATTAGGTTCTTCTACACCAATCTCTCCTATAGAACATATTCAAAAAGTCTCAAATTTTTATAATATTCATGGTATTATTGAAGATTATGTAGTAGTCAAGCTTCTAGCCTTGTCCTTGAAAGAAAAGCATTACAGTGGTGTAGAGATTTTTCCTACAACTCTATTACTACCTGGGAAAGGCTAGGAGCAGGGCTTTGTAAGCATTTTGAGGATAAAAGTGATCACCTATCACTTTTAGAGTAGTTAACAACTATCAAAAGGGCACCCCATGAATGCATGACAATTTTCAACTATAGATTTTAGAAAACATGGGATAGGATACCTACTCTACTAAAGCCTTCCCCTAGTAATGCCTACTTGCATTACCTTAAACCTTTCAATGGTGATATAGCTACCATAGTGCAAACTATGGGAGGGGATAATTTACTAGATGCTTATGAGATTTCCATAAAGGCAGAAAATATTTTGATACAAGGAGGAAAGTTAGCTCCAAGGCTTCCTATGCCTTTCTACCTTGATATGCCTAATCATCAGCCTACCATAGCCCCCATCCCTACCATGTCTACAAGTCAACCCCTTGCTCTAACCCCTCAAGCTTCCACATTATCTAATGAGCTAGGATATTTGAAGGCCCTAATACAAGATCTTGGGGAGAAGTTGCAAGTCCAAGATAAGAAATTGAAAGATAGCTTCTCTATGATTCAAAAAGTGAGCAATGAGGTGGTGAATTTGGAAAGGTAGCAAGCTCAAGGTACTAGAGCTCCTCAACTATAGCATCAAGCCCCTATGAATAATAGGCCCCCAAATCAAAATCAAAATTATGCCCCATATGTTCAGGGAAAACCTACTAGTAATGTCCATGTTGCCAATATGAATCAAAACAGAGCCTTGGTTCCCTTAAACAATTTTTCTCAAGAGAAAGATCTATGCCCTTCTTGCAACTATTCCCATGCCTGTTGCATGTGCCAGAAGGAAGAATCTTATTTGTCATTCAGTACACAAGAGTCTATAGTAGGCAACCATACAGTGCTAGTTAACCAACTAATGCTTCTTATTTATAGTAGTAAAATGATTGTTCTTTCATGAACCATCAACTAGGGGAATACTATCATGTTATTCATGATTCTATAGCTCACAATACTAGGAGAAAATGAAGATTTATTTAAGATTTTACACCCCTGTTATCCAATAAAGCTTTAACTTTAAATGTTGATCCTCATGTGCCAGTAATGAATACCCAATTCAATGCTACTCCTCAATAGAAGAAGAACACACGCAACAAGGACCTTATTGAACCTCAAGTTACTCAACCTTACCCACCTACCCATGCAATTCTCAAAGCTTCAACCAAGGTAGTAAACACTCCTTTTAATGTGGTGGATAAAATGGAAAGGACTAATGTAAATATCTCCATGTGGGATGTTGTTGCCACCATAGCATTATAGAAGGAATTGTTGCAGAAAGAGTTAGAGAACATAGAGGCCAAGAATAATCTACCTAGAGAGGATGATGCATAAAGCTTGGTGCAACCAATAAAGGAAGGAGAAACAAGTAAGAAAATCAAGCCTCCCCCCTTTTATGTTTCCTTGATCATAGGAGATAAACTAGTCTGCAATTGTATGATAGATTTAGGGGCTAGTAGTTCTATAATGCCTAAAAGTGTAGTTGATCTCCTTGGCATCAAGTATGAGTTCAAAATCATGGATGTCCTTCAATTGGATGGTAGCCCTATCAAGACTATAGGGGTCTTAAAAAATGTGGATATTGTAGTAAATGCTTGTCCTAGTTGTACTATAACCCAAGATATATCAATAGTAGATGTAGAACCTTATTTTTCTATCTATCTTTCTAGAGACTTTGCCGCACAAATAGGCGGTCATATTGCAATAGATTATTCCTATATGTTCTTTAGGACAAGATATGGGGCAAGAGCTTCCCTAAGGGCAGAACCTTAAGCCCTTAGCCACATAGAAACTTATACTCCAAGCCCTATAAATATGAATTGTACAATTAGGTTGGAGGAGGAAGTATACACATTCCATGAGCCTACTACTTCATTAGCAAAGATTCTTGACTACCTTTTGGATGAGTAGGCTACTACCTATCAGTTTGATCCAATACAAGAAGCCAAGGAGATGGGTCTTAGGACCTATTGTATATTTAAAGAAAGTGTCTCTATTCCCAATCTCATGAAAGTAAAAGAAGACACAAGAGGATTGTGGGTGGTTTAGAAGCACCTAATATACAAAAAATGAGGAGGTTAATATTTTTAATGTGAGATAGTTGAATTCATTTGAGTCCTTTGAGTCAAGATGTAAAGGCTAGAAAAGCCATTTGTAATAAGGTGTCAAAGTTGTCTGAGGAGGTCTTAATATGGTCAATAATTGTCAAAATGGTCATTTAATATGTGAATGGAACTATATGTATCCATATAAAGTCATTTGAGTCATAGTTGTGATCTAATTTGGGCTGATACAAAAATTGTAATAAAAAAATGCATAAAGTACACAAAAGGTTATGAAAACAAATGCATAATGTTGTAAAGGGCTAAAAGAATGTAATAAGTTGGTTTTAAAAGTGGTTGGGAAGTTTTGAACTACCAAAACCACTATTAAAAAATTTTAATGGTAGTTCAAAGTGAGAGAGAGAAGGAGGATATCAATTTGGAAAATTTGAGTATTCAAAACTTGTTATTTTGATTGGTTTCTTGCATTTAGTCTCTATTTCCAAGCCTTGTACAGCCATGTACAACTTGTAAAATTTGTAAATTAGTAATGGATAGATAGAGTAATGAATTATATTTCTCATTCTTTTTGTTTGAATTAATTTTAGTGAGTTTTGAAAAATTTATACAAGTTTTTGCAAAAGTTGTTATTTTCAAATTTAAGGATGCCCGACTACAGTCAGATTGAAATATTTGGTACAGGAAGATTTTGATGAATAAGGAACTAAATATATATGAATTAGAAAGATATATGAATTATGCTTCATTTTCAATTGGTTTGGGTCTTTTTTATTCATATTTATAAAAGTTATGTGTATTTGAGTGAAGACTGGTTTTTACAGATCTCTGTTGGAGTTATAGTCAAAGATATATTATTGTAGAATGATTTATGAATTGAAAAAATTTATCGATTATATTTTCAAAAACTAGACTCATACAAGATTGAGTGGAAATTAGTTTTTTATGATTTGGACTTCTCTTGAAAAATTTATTTGATGCCCTAGGCAAGGTTACTAGTTTTACATCTAGTTTTTGACAGAAAATATGGGTCTTGGTAGAGAGACCATAACTTCTAATTCATTTATTTTATTTGACTCATCTCTGGATATGTTTGAGAAATAGTAATTTTAGAAAATTCCTCCACAAGGTTTTGAAATAAAATCTCATATTTTAAATTTATGAGTAATTTATTTGGATATAGAAATCAGATTGTGTGAATGGGGATATTGACTTACTCGCCTAAATGTAAGGGTTCTCTATTGAAGTCTTTGAGATGTACTTAGTTCCTTGAGGGTGTTCCAGCCTATTGTGAAGCCTTTGAGTGGAACTAGGATTCCTTGAAGGTAAATATAGAGGGCTCTATATCAGTGGGAGATGTTCTTTGATGGTTCAAGAAACAAAAATGGTTCAAGGGTTGATGTTATGTTGATTTCTCTTGAATTGGAGAAGTATTTTTTTCTTACAGGCTCCAATTTAGTTTCACAAATAATGTAGCAAAGTATGAAGCTCTAATCTAAGGTCTTCAACTTGCACAAAGGAGGGGAATCAAATCTTTAAAAATATATGGAGACAGTGAGCTAATTATAAATCAAGTTAGGAATCAGAATATCACAAAGAATAACCTCCTCAAGTCACACAAACACAAAGTAGAGGATCTGCTTAAAGGATTCCATGCATTCAATATTCAGAGTGTTCCAAGGAATAAAAATAAACATGTTGATAGACTTGTAGCCATTGGTGCTCATTATGATATACCAAAGCATGTTGCTATTGAAAGGGAGAAACAAATTAGAATTGTTATGAGGCTTGATGTTCTTGATAATTGTACAAATTGGCAAGTGTTCGATTCTAATGTAGAAATTGTAAATTTCTTCCAAAATGAGGAAAATTTCACTACTAAAAATTATTCCAAACTCCAAAGTCAATATGGGGACCAAATCATGAATTTGAGCTCTAAAAAATTACCCGAGGGTTTCATTAGCTTGGAAGGAATTTTTAATTATGATGATCAAGTAAGGAGCAAGGGTCTAAATATGACTGCAAGTAAGGATAACTACAAACCCATCATTGTTGTTGATGGAAAGACTCTCAACTTAGGAAAGGTATGTACTGAAGTAGAACAAGAATTTTTCATTAAGTTATGTCAAGAATTTAATGATTTCATTGCATGGACATATGAAGATTTAAAGGGTTTTGACCCAAGCTTTTTTTAGCATACTATATATTTGAACTAAGATGTCAAACCTATTAGGCAGAAACAAAGGCTAGTTAACCTCAAGATTGAGCCATTAATGAGAAAAGAGTTGTCAAAACTCATAGAAGTGAATATCATTTTCTCTATCAAAAATTCCTCATGGGTAGCTAATTGTGTCCCTATTAGGAAGAAGAGTGGAGAAATTAGACTTTGTGTGGACTATAGAGACCTTAATAAGGCTTCTCTTAAAGACCATCACCCTCTTCCTTCTATGGAATAGATCCTATCCAAGGATAGTGGTTTAGAGATATTTTCTTTCTTGGATGGTTTTTCAAGCTATAATCAAGTGTTTGTCCAGGAGTCAAACTACTATAAGACAGCCTTTACCACTAAATGGGGTACCTATGCCTATTGTAAGATTTCATTTGGACTAACTAATCCAAGTGCCACATTTTAGAGGGTGATGGAGATGGCTTTTAAAGGTGTGATGAAGACCTTTGTGTTAGTGTATCTTGATGATATAACTATCTTTTCCAAACATGCAGTAGATCACTTTGATCATTTAAGGTAGGTATTTGTTACATTCAGAGAATATGGTGTGTCCCTAAATCCCAAGAAATGTTTGTTTTCCACTAAGTAGGGGAAGCTCCTAAAACATATTGTGTCAAGAGATGGATTGAAAATAGATCCAAAGAGGGTAGAAGCAATTCTTTCTCTCCCATTTCATGCTCATATGAAGGGGCTACAAAGTTTCCTTGGTAGGATTAATTTTGTGAGAATATTTATTCCAAAACCTTACTACCATGGTCAAACCCCTTACTACCCTATTAAAAAAGAATTTTATCTTCACCTAGACTAAGGAGGGGAAAGCTAGTTTAGAAGAAATCAAGAAATCAATTGCCTTAGCCCCTACTCTTGTTAATCTCAAGTTTGATAGAGATTTCATCCTTTACTACTTTGGAGGAAAATCAAGTATATCAGTGGTTTTAGCATTATTGAATGATGAGAATTTGGAATAACCAATTTATTTTTTAAGTGAGGGGCTTAATGATTATGAGGATGGATATAGTTATGTAGAGAAGCAAGTCCTTGTTGTTGTCAGGGCTCTCAAAAATTTCAAACATCTCTTGTCTCATAAGAAAGTCTAGCTTCTAGTTCCACATCCAAGTGTAAAGGACGTTCTCCTGAACAAAGATATCAATGAGAAAAGGGTTTGGTGGATTACTAAGGTCATGGAATATGACATTGATATCAAGATCACAAAGCTAATAAAAAGTAAGGGACTTTGTGAGAAGATGGCTTCATATTTTGAGATACGTAAGGAAACTGTCCTCTTGATTCAAGGTGAGCAACTAGTAGGGAATGAGGGTCAATCTGAATGGTCACATGACATGAAAACATTCCTTATATAAGGAATATATCCCTAAGGATTAGATAGAACAAGGAGGAGACAATTTAGATTACAAGATATTCCCTATGTCTTGGTGGATGGAATTCTATTCAAAAAGGATTCTGATGGAGTCCTATTAAGATGTATCTAGACTAATCAGGTCAACAGGTTAATAAAATATTTTCATGATGGTCCTATTGGTGGCCATGAAGATAATGAGAGCTGGCTATTATTGGCCAATATTGTTTAATGACTATTATAAGTGGGTGAGGAAATGTGAGAAATGTGTTTTATTTTCTAGGAAGCAAAGATTGGTTGCCCTTCCCCTCCATCCTATTCAAGTTTATCAACCTTTTACTCAATGGAGTTTGGATTTTAGTGGCCCCATCAATCCACCTTCTAGCTCTGGTCACAAGTAGATCTTAGTTGCTATTGATTACTTTACAAGGTGGATAGAGGAAGTTTCTTTAAAGGATGCAACAAGGGATTCTACGGTTGAATTCCTTAGTGGAATTGTAACCAAATTTGGTGTCCCTTCCACAATTATATTTGACAATGCCAAATCTTTTATTGCAGCTCATATATACTATTGGGCTCTAGAACATGGGATATAATTGATCACCTCCTTAAGTTATTACCCCCAAGGTAATGGCTTGGCTAAATCCTCTAACAAGAACCTCATCATAATCATGAAGAGCACAATTGAAGATAACTAGAGGTGTTGGCATGCCAAGTTAAAGACAACCCTTTGGGCTAATAGAATCACACCCAAGAGGGCCATTGGGAATTCCCCATTCATGCTAGTAAATGGAAAGGAAGCCAAGCTTCCTATCTCATTGGATTTCCCCTCTCTTGAGTTAGCTCATTAATTGGAGATAAAAGAACATGACCCCATGACAATTAGGTTGGCAAAACTGATTGAGTTAGAAGAAAGAAGGCAACCAGCTATGCATATGCTTGAGGCACGTCAACAATAGGTAAAAAATAGCTTTCACATGAAGGAAAAGGCTAGGGTTTTAAAGGAAGGAGATCTTCTTCTCAAGTGGGATGTAAATAGGGAAAAATGAGGGAGGCACTCAAAATTTGATGTGATAGAGAGTGGTCCCTATCTAATTATCAGTTGCAAATAGACAAATGCTTTTCAATTAAGTAGGCCTAATGGTGAAATTCTACCTATTCTAGTCAATGGAATATATCTTAAAGATTGCTTCTAATAAAGATGAATATGAATCTACATAGTTAGATAGTTTGCTTCATGTTCTTCCTATTTTCCAAGAAGTAGACAAGCACATGGTATTTTGTAGAGGTTACAAAATTACTATTTTCCAACTGCAGAGGGTGGTTTTAGGGTTTTATAGGGAAATATTTTCATGAATCCACAACCCAATGGATGTTCAAGGTCACTGGTCAATGCATAGAAAGCTAGCATCCCCTCTGAGTCACCAAGATTGTTAGTTATTTTGCCCTCCTAACAAAATTCATATTTCATATTTTGGCAAAATGTCTAATGGTCAGTTAGATATTTGAATTTTAAAATATTTAAATGTGAAGTGATATTTTATTCAAAACCTTGGTTATACACATTATATCCTAAGTCCCAAGATTAAGTTTTGTGTTTTAATATTCCTATGGGCCCATACTTTCCCAATCCTCCAATCTCAAACATATCAACGATTAGTTCTTCTCCACTTTCTGAAGATGCAAGAAAGTTAAACACTATCAAGAAGTGACAATGTGCCATGTAGATAGGGTGGGCCTTATTTTCTTTGTAGTTGGAAGAGTTGTCAGATAGCATCCAATTAGTAGGTTTTGATTTGTGCTTCACATTGTGGGCTACTATTTCTTCATTGTTTTTGTCCATCATTAGATCAAAGTTGATCAATGGTGGGTGCTTTCCTACTTTATCAAGATGCAAGGTTTTTAAGGAATGTAGAAAAGTGCCTTTCTACCACATGTATTGTGGGTCCTATTTTGGGGGTCACAAGAAAGGTGGAGAAGATGTCAGATGAGCTGGCATAAGGTGGGGTTTCTATTCACCAATGGTCTATATGTCTGTGGAGATGGATGTTGATTGTTTAGTGGGCCTAAAAATATTGAAGGAAAGAATAGTAATAAATAGGGTCTCTCATTATCTTTGATCATTTGGTGATCGACAATCAGCACTTTTCCACATTTTGAAGTTGTGACAATTTAAGACAAAGCTAGAAAGTGCCTTGCGAACACGTGTCCTTACGAGCCTAGGTGGAAGTCAAGCAGTTATCCACAGAAGTTAATGTTGGAAGCATGAATTCTAATGATATTCCTATTGGTTAGTATTGTAGAAACATGATTAGATCATTATCATGATGATATGTTATATTCATGACTATGTTTTTCATTGATGTCAACACAGTATTTTTTTGTCATATCTAATAGAAGAACAATGGAAAGATCAAGTTGGTATGGATAGACAGTTGAGAATTTTCACTAAGAGAGGTTAAAGGGAAATACTACTAAGTTTCTAGTATATGTAGCTAACCTCAAAAGCATAAGATATTAATTATGGAAGAAGTTGTGCAAGTTTCACTAAAGACTATTCTGAGATAAAGTTTACAAAGGCATGGTCTAGTAAAATTATTATATCTCTTAGCAGAGTTATTATTCTGAGAAGCCAAAGTGAAAGATGTGAAGAAGACATTTTAGTGATGACATGGCTAAGCTTTCTTATCATAATGTTACATGTATAGAAAGTTTTTCAAGTTGCAAAGTGAAAGATTACTGTTATTGCTAACATCTTCCTAATGTGGTCCTATAATAATAAATTGAGAAGGTGTAACAACTAACTTAAGAAAAGTAGAGCGAAAGTGAAGAAAACTTCATTGCTAAGGTTTTATTATGTGATCAAAAGTTTGATACTTGGATCCAAGGTTTGTGACCTAGTCTACAAAGTTTGACAATGATTGGTGTGGTTGAAAAGATAGAGGAAAGAAGTCAAAGTATAGTACATACAACTATTCTATAAGAAATAGTTGAGAGATTAGTTGGACAATGAGTTCGGTGATCTTTCCCTAAAAGCTATTTGGACAGTGGGTCCTTCTATCCTCTATAACTCCTGATAGGGTTGGCACAACTCCAAATAGGGTTGGAATCTTCCAACAAGGATTCAAATTCTCCTAACAGGGACTCATATGTACTAAATGTTGTAATAGAATCCTAAAAGGGTCTATCCTATAACAAGGAATATTTATATTAGTACATCATCTTATGTGCATCATTCCCATCTAGTGCATATCTAGTGTAATTTTTTATGTGCATCTTATTATGGTTGTTGTTTACTTTGCTTGAATGGTTAAGTTTATTTAAGGTGTATAAATATTTTAATCATTGGATAACTGATTCACACCCCACCCCCCCACCTCTCAATTATCTTGGTGGACTATTATTTCTAACAATTAGTATTAGAGCATCAAGTCCTTGGAGATAAAGTTTAATAACTTTGGGAGATCCATGGAAAACATGTTCAGGAAAGATAGTTCAAAAATTGATGGAACAAATTATAACAGTTGGAAGGAAAAGATGAAGACACATATGTTATGCATGGGTCCAGGATATTGGATCTTAACAAAATCATCAAAGACAATCATTGTTGAGAAAGATTTGGAAACCTGTACTAAGGAAGAAAGAGATATTTTTATGTGTGACATGAAAGCTAGAGAAGCACTATTGTCTACACTTCCTAAAATTGAATACAACTAGGTAAAGTCACTTGTTACTTCTCGTTTGATTTGGAAAGCTTTGGAATATAGCTTTGAAGGAGATGTATATTCTAAGAAATTAAGGTTACAAAGTTGGATTTGTGCATTTCAAGATGCTAAAATGTTGGAAGATGAATCTATGTAGGCAGAATATCAAAAATTATCATAGATATCATATCTCAAGGAGGAACCAAAGAGGATGATGGGGTTATATGGAAGATATTAAAGAGCTTAACGCCACCATTCAAGCCAACATTCCAAATGATACAATTGTTGATCTCTTGTACCAAAGATTTCACAAAGGAGACATTACTTGGAAGACTTGAAGTAGTTGAGAATGAGGTTAGACAGTCTGAAGAATTGACCAGAACAAAAATAGCTTTTAGTACCTTGAATATTTGACCTAATTTATCAAGGAACACAAGTGCTAGAGGAGACTTTACTAGCAACAGTAGAACTGATGAGGATAGAAAGATTGAAGGAGTAGCCCTTCTGGTAAGAAGAGAAAAAGATGGTAAGAAAATCTTTAAATGTTGGACTTGTAATGAATATGGTCATTATGCATCTAAGTGTCCTAAAAGAGAGAAAATCTATAGAGGTAATTTCAAACCTAGAAGAGATAGAGAATGTTTGTATGCAAATAAAGAAGATGATTCTGATGAACAAGTAGTAAATGCTAGTGATGATGAAATTGGATATGTAGCTTTTAAAGAAGAAAGTCTATAGAAAATGGCTTTGGTGTCATAGGTTGAAAATAAATCTAATTAGATAATTGAAAATGGTTGTTCACATAATATAACTAGAGATATGAACAAATTTCTTAACTTCAAAAGTCAAGACAAAGGCATTTTCAGATTTGGAAACAATGCAGCATGTCAAGTTAAAGGTATTGGATCTAGAACTCTTGATGGTAAGACTAACACTAAGGATTCATATTTTTTTGATGATTTGAAGCATAACCCTTTGAGTATTGCAAAACTAGTGGATAGAGGTTATCAATTGTAGTTTACAGAGAAGACATACATGATCAGAGACAAAGATGAAAAAGTAACTAGAATAGGAACCAGATCTAGAGGTAATATATTTCATATGAATCCTACTCAAATGACGTGTTTGGTTGCTAGGGTTGATGATAGTTGGTTATCACATAATAGATTTTGTCATATAAACTTTGACAGCATTGTAAAGACTAGTAGTATGTTTGTAGTTAGAGATTTCCCTAAGATTGTAAAGCCTACTAACACAATTTGCAAGGAGTGTGTTTTGGCAAAGCAGAACTGAACTTCTTTTCCAAATAAGAAGTTTACTACTACAGAAAAATTGGATATTGTACATACAAATCTCAATAGTCCTACAAAGACTAAAGGATTCTATGGTGAAAGGTATTTCATCATTTTAGTTGACGGCTTTTCTAGAATGATGTGGGTTTCATTTCTTAAAGAAAAATCTAAGGCATTTGATAAGTTTAAGACATTCAAGAATAGGGTTGAGAATAAATCAGGCATGAAGATTAAATATTTAAGATCAAAAAGAGGAGGAGAATTTACTTCAAATGAGTTTAACATCTTTTGTGAAGCTAATGGAATCAAAAGATGAGCAGACAAGAATGTGATAGGAACTAAATGGGTATTGAGAAACAAGACGAATGAAAAAGCTAAAGTTTTAAGGCACAAAGCAAGATAAGTATGTAAAGGTTACACATAGCAAGAAGGAATAGACTATGAAAAGACCTATGCTCCTGTGGTAAGAATAAAAGCAGTAAGGTTATTCCTAGCATATGCAACATACAAGAAAATCAAAGTATATTAGATGGATGTCAAGTCAGCATTCCTAAATGGATAACTTGAAGAAGAGGTATACATAGAACAACCTAAAGGTTATCCTTTAACAGATGACAAGGACATAGTATGCAGACTAAAGAAAGTATTGTATGGCTTCAAGCAAGCACCCAAAACCTAGTATGCAAGGTTGGACAAGCATTTGACAAAGCTTGGATATAGCAAAGGTATTGCAAATAGTAATCTCTATTGGAAAGAAATTGATGATGGATTGATGATCTTGGTAATATTTGTTGTGATATCATATTTGAAGGAAATGATAATGAAAGTGACAATTTTGTAGAAGAAATGAAGAAGAAACTTGAAATGAGCACGATAGGAGAAATGAAATATTTGCTAGGATTACATATTGTATAGGATAAAGAAGGAATCTTTATTTCTCAAACTAAGTATGTGAAAGATTTACAAAATATGTTTGGTTTGGAAACATGTAAACCTATTGGAACACCTATGGTAACTATGCACAATTTATCTACAAAGGATGAGACACCTACTATTGAGTAAAAGAAGTATAGATCTATGATTGAAGGTTTGCAATATCTAACTCACAAGGTCAGATATAGAAAATGCAATTAGAATTATTCCAAGATTTCAAGCTGATCCCAGAGAAGCAAATTATGTAGTAGTTAAAAGGATATTTAGATACCTAAAAGGAACATGAGAGTTTTGATTATGGTATGATAAGTCTAATTATTTCACTCTATATGCTTATACTAATGTTGATTGGATAGTCAGTATGGATGATAGAAAGAGCACCAATGGTGGAGCCTTCTTTCTTGGAGGAAAATTAGTTTCTTGGCTAAGCAAGAGGCAGGATTGTACCTCATAAAGTACAATAGAAGTAGAATATATTGCAGTAGAAAATAATTGTAATCAATTTTTTTGGATGAAGTAGATGCTGAAGGATATAAGGATAGAATTTAGTGAACCTATTGTCATACATCGTGACAACACAAGCATAGTAAATATGTCTAAGAATCTAGTGTTGCATTCTAAGACCAAGCACGTTTATATCAAGTATCACATGTTGAGAGAGAAAGTTGCAGAAAAGGAAATTAGATTAGAGTATGTGAGCACTAAAGAGTATATTGCTAATATTTTCACTAAGACTCTTCCCAAAGAGACTTTTGAGTATTTGCAAGGTATGCTAGGGGTTATGCCCCTTCCTACATCAAAGTAGTTGATGCAAGAGTGCATCACTCTAGTGTCACAAAGAACTACTGTTTGTCTAGACTAAATTCTTATGCTTCCTATATTGGAAAGTATATGTGATGAATAGAGTCATCTAGGACTCTTGTTGGATGTTGTTTTTGAATAGTGTCTTTGGACACTTGAGCTAGTCAGAAATAGTTGCTGAAGAGATTGTTGGTTGATGAAATATAAGTTTACCATGCAAAACATGTTTGTGAAGTACAAAAAAATAGGTTGAAAAATACAACATGGAAAAATAGTTTGATGTAGAGAACATTGAGGTATATCAATGGGGAGAATGATTGATAAAGAGGATTTGAAAAGAAAAGTTTAATAGTCATTTGTAGTTGGTATTCTTGGAACTAGATGTTATTCACCTATGTTGCCATCAATGCAAAAGGGGGAGATTGTTGGAAGCATGAATTTTAATGATATTCCTATGGGGAAGTACTGTAGAAACATGATTAGATAATTATCATGATGATATGTTACATTCATGACTATTTTTTTCATTGATGTCATCATAGCAGTTTTCTATGATATCTGATAGGAGAATAGTAGAATGATCAAGTTGGTACGGATAGATAGTTGAGCATTTTCACTAAGTGAGGCTAAAGGGAGATACTACTAAGTGTCTAGTATATGAAAATAACCTTGGAAACTTTAGATATTAAGTATGGAAGAAGTTATGTAAGTTTCACTAAAGACTATTCTGAGATAGAGTTTAGAGGGGCATGTTCTAGTAAACTTGTTATATCTCTTAGCAAATTTATTATTCTAAGAAGCTAAAGAGAAAGACTTGAAGAAGATATGTTGCAAATGATGTGGCTAAGCTCACTCATCATAATGTTACGTGTACATAAAGTTATTCAAGTTTCAAAGTGAAAGATTAATGTTATCACTAATTGTAATGTGTTCCTAAAGTGGTCCTATAATAATTAATTGAGAAGGTGTAACAACTAACTCAGGGAATTGTTTTATGGATTTGGTATAAAGGAAGTACATTTTCCTTTATCATATATGATGAATATAGGAGATGTATGAATGATTTTAAGTAGCACAAAAAGAAGAATGTGAAGATAAGAAAAGCAGAGTGGAAGTGAAGGAAACTTCATTGCCAAGATTTTATTGTGTGATCCAAAGTTTGATACTTGGCTCCAAGGTTCATGACCTAAACTATAAGGTCTCGCAATGATTGGTCTAGTTGATGAGATAGAGGAAAGAAGTCAAAGTATAGTACATACAATTATTCTACAAGTGATAGTTAAGAGATCAGTTGGACAATGAGTTCAGTCATCTTGCCCTAAAAGTTGTTTGGACTGTGGGTCCTTCTATGTTCTACAACTCCTAATAGTGTTGGAATCTTCTAACAAGGATTTAAAGTATCCTAATAGGGATTCATATGTACTAAATTTTGTAATAGACACCTAACTATTGGAATTATGGTATATTTGTCATTAGTGCAAACACTTATTCAATTCTGAATGCTTATCTAGCTCATCACTTAGTCTACAGTGTATACCGAGCATTCAGTGGTTACCTTATAAGTTCAGCAGGTAAACAATTCTCACTGAGCATTTTAGAGGATACCAAATAAATGAAGAACTCAGTGTTCACCAAGAAAAACAAGGTAAATGAAGAACTCAGTGTTCACCGAGCAAAGCAAGGTAAATGAAGAAGTTAGTTTCTACCAAGTGGCACTATATCTACCGAGTCACCAATAGCTACCGAGTTCCAAGCAATGTTGTGTAGCTAGTATGAACAGAGCCTCTACTTCTACTGAGTGCATGATGATGCTGAGTAATGTAGTGGATGCCAAGTATCAAAAGGTCACCGAGTCAGCTTGAGGAACTCGAGTTTTCTACTATCTGGCTGACTCAGTAATGTTTTGTTGACTTTTGTTTTGGTCGACCTTGCAGTTGTAAATAATGGAATGGTATCTATGTAATGTGTGATATCATTTGTAAAAAATATATGGTGGGTGTGAAAAAAGATATAAAAAAGGAAGAGATTGATGTTCGCATGTAAAGAAGGAATTGCAAATCAGCAGCAAAATAAAAGGGATTCAGCAAGGTCAACATAGGAGCAGAAAAGTTATATCTATCACATCAGGTGATCAATGCAAAAAAGGATCTTATCAGCAAACAATTGTAAGCAAATCCACTACTTCATCCTAATAGGTGAATCAGTTTATAAATCCTTTAACAGGGTAGACTTAATAGTCTTTCTATAAATCTCCTAACAGAGTGCATACTTTACTATATGTGTGTAAATCCTCTAACAAGGTGGATCTAGCAGTCCTACTTGCTCCTAACAGGGAAAATCACTAGAAGTGATCATTGTAAGCCTTAATAGGCCAACTTTATACTGTAGTATTGAAGTTTTGTGGGCATCATCCCCACCCTACTTTTACTTTCTATTTGGAAGGTTTCTGGGTCACCAAATCTCTGTGTACATGTGCAATGAATGTTTGTTCTTTCAATTATGCAGTAGATTAGATGAATAAATGGTGAATGGTTAAAATGTTGAATTGTTTGAAAGTTTTATAAGTTACTGATTCACCCCTCCCCTCTCAGTAACCTATCTTATCTTGAATATTTCCAACACTAATAGGGTCCATCCTCTAACAAGGAATATTTATATTAGTACATCATCTTGTGGGCATAATTCCCACCAAGGTTTTCCCTCTAATCAAGGGTTTCCCTAGTTAATTTATCTAGTGTGATTGTCTATGTACATCTTGTTATGGTTGTTGGTTACTTTGGTTTGAATGGTTAAGTTTATTTAAGGTGGATAAATGCTTTAATCATTAGATAATTGATTCACACCCACCCCACACCCCCCCCTCAATTATTTTATTGGACTATTGTTTCTAACAATGAAGTCATCATGCAGTGGTAGGGTCATAGAATTTTTATTCTTAAAATGTTTTATGTTGTGACTGATTGATCAGCAGTTTGAAAAGGGTGGTCATGGCTTCACAAGATTTTTTATGTTATATCCCTTTCAAGTCATGAAGTTGCGACCCAAGGTATTCTAGTTGATTGCATCATCACACTGTTAGAAGGTTGTTAGGCCTTAACCATTGTGATAATGTGATAGATCATTTTTTCATTATTGCTTGATCGCTATAGTTAGGGAGGAAATACAATGTTAAGTTGCAAAGCAGTGATAAATAGTTGGTCACAATTTCACAAAAAATGATTCCTAATAAGGAAAGGAGGTGGCAAAGTTGTAATCATAGGTGGTCAAACACTTGAAGACTTAATGAGGTGGTGGAAAGAAATAACATCATTGGTCCATGTGGGTCACTCTGGTTGCTTGACCTAGTTGACTACTGATCTTTGATGATTTTTCAAGCCAAAAGGAAAAGAACATGGTTTTCTTACATGAACCGATCTTCATGATTGATTTCAACCACCCTTGAATGAATGCAGGGCTAGAAATGACACAAAAGACATCTCTCCACCTTCTAGGTTATCCATTTTTCTGGTTATGCATTAAATGGCATCATTTCTATCATTTCAAGGTTTCCTCCATTCAGGGTTTTGATGATTTTCATCCCTCTAAAGGTGTACCAGATCAAATCTATAATCTAGATCTCACCCAATTGCCCTCTAATAGTCTTGAATGCATGAATGAAATTGTGAAGCAATTAGGAGTTATGCTTGAACTATAAAAGAAAGTTTTGTTGTCTTCTCAAGGGTTCTCTCTTTTCTAATTTTTAGATCTCTTTTGCAATTTTTCCTATGCTCTATAGAAATCTTCTCTGCTATATCCTTTTTTTGTTAGCTAAGTGTGTGTGCATTCCTATGGCCTCACTTGCTAAATGTATTTTGATAGTTAAAATTTCATATAATCATGTTCATACTTGGTGACTAATTAGATCAAGTGAATCTATTATATTCATTCTTTGATTGTGTTATCTTTTGGCTTATCTAGGATATTGAGATGAAAAGGTGTAGATAATGGTATATTTTGAGAAATAAATTAAGTTCTAGTGCATTCATTGGGAAAGAAGTAGACCCATATAGTATTTGGTGCATCACCCTCTAGATTAGATCAGGTAGTTTTGATTACATGTATTCCTTCTCCCTTTTTCTCTCCAAAATCAGTTAGTTGCATCCTGATAGTAAAGGAAGCCAACCTTCTCCAGAGACTCAATCTCAAGTTGCAAAGTCCCACACTTTTGAGATTGTTTCCATGTTACACAAGGTTTCCTAAGAAGAATTCCCTTAGGATAGGGCGTAATGTTTTGTGTCAACACCTATATCATCATGACAACATGATTTTATCATGGTGATAGTGGACAAGTTGTCCTAGGTAGCACATTTTTCACCCATGAGGACATCCTACACAGCTTCTTTTGTAGCGCATGTTTTCTTGGAGGATATTGTTCATTTGCATGGGATCCCTCATTGGATTATTTTAGATAGAGATCTAGTGTTTACTTTAGCACTGTGGACATCTCTCTAGCATGCTTTGGGTGTGTAGCTCAATTTTAGTTTGGCTTATCACCCAAAGACCGATGGTCAGATAGAGAGTGGACCAAGTTCTAGAAGATATGCTTTGCATTTATGTAATGGATAGGCAAGTGAAGTGGGATACAATGTTGAGTCTGTATACAACAACTGGTATCATAGTTATCTTGGCATGTCATCTTTTCAGACCTTGTATGATAGACCATGTCATACCCCTTTGAGTTGGGAATTTTTTAAGGACCAAGTACTTCTAGGTCTAGAGATGCCTCAGGATATGGAGTAGCAATTTATTCATATTAGAGAGCATTTGATTACTGCTCAGGATAAGTAGAAGAATTATGCAGATGCCCATAGGTTGGATCATCATTTTTATATTGGTGATAGGGTGATTTTGAGAGTGCATCTGAGGAAGAGCCTCATCTATTATGGGAAAGGTTCTAAGTTAGTGCCATGTTTTTTCGAACCATTTGAGAACCTTGAGAGGATTGGTCTTGTTTCTTATCAACTAGCATTTCCACCTATCCTATTATGCATCCATGATATTTTCTATGTTTTTATTTTGAGATAATAGATTCCCAATGTGACCCATGTTCTTGATTTGGATGCTTTACAGGTGTAGGAATAACAGCTTTCTTTGGATCCCATTTGTGTCCTTCAGCATCAGAGACTGACTTTGAGAGGTTGGGACATAGAGAAAGTAAGGGTCTAGTGGGACTTGAGTGATGAGACCTCTTCTACTTGGGAAAATGCTACACAATTGAGAGATTTGTACCCCTATCTTTTTGCAAGCTTCTAGGAGTAAGCTTATGCTTAGTGGGGGAGGATGTAGTGCCTCTCATGTTTGCAGTCTATACATTGTTATATTTTGATTAGAGAGATACTTGTACTTATGTTATGTTTTACTTTTGAGATGACCTAAGGGTTAGACATTATACTTTGATTTCAATATCATAGATGTTAGATTACTATGGTGTTCAGTTGATCATATTTGCATGAAAATGCCATTTTTAGATGATAGTATGTTTTATGATGATATTTGGTTATTCATTATTTGGACATATCGCAGATTTTGTTAGATATGAATTTTATGCTATGGTGATTTACTTCATTCTTGTTTTGTTATGCTTTATGTGAATGTGAGTGATGTAAATAAATTATTTTAATATAATTGAATAAATAGTTAAATTAGATTATTTAATGAATTTATTGCTTTGGCTATGTTATCATATGCAATTGCACTTGATCATGTGTTTTACTGTGCAGGATTTATATCCATGTTAGTGGCACATAGAGTTAGTGATTTAGCTATTCATATTTACCAATGTCATCCATGTATGATTAATGTATCTTATTAAATGTTTAAATTAAACCTTCTAGTGATTTGATTAAATCCAAACTCATTTGCATTATATGACTAAACCTGTGAATGTGTCCATGCATTTAGAGGTTTGCATTTGTTGCGAAAGTTGTTTAGGAATTTCTGTGATTTTAGGTTTTTGGGCTTTATTTTTATTGATTTTAATTTCTGGCATCTTTTCCATAGATGAATTCCAATTACTTGGAATAGCTTTTTTCTTTTGGGTAGATTTGGGATTTAACTAGTTTTCCTGGTTATTTTCCCTAATCGATTATTCACTAAAAAAGTGAATAAGTATCCAAAGAGGAAATTAATTCCTCACTTCTCACTTTTGGAAATTACAAAATTGAGAGCTTTTTCCAAAATCCTCTTCTAGAGGATTGTTTTTCTATTCATTGTGAGAGCTACAAGTGTAGGATCTTTGCGAGATCGATCTTGTTGGATCCAACTCAGGGAGACCTTGTTTTGTCATGGTTTTTATCAACTTATGTAAGATATTTTTTATCTAGTTGATTTTTTTTCTACCCCTTTTGATGTCAAGGAGGGATCTCCCATTTATGTGTTTTAGCTTTTTTTCTAGTTATGTTTCTGGTAGCTATTTGTTAGGAGTCTGAGAACTAGGGTTCCCCTTCATTTTTTATTATTGGTTCTACTTGGTTGGTCAAGTATGAATGTTTTCCCTATGTTTGGGATGAGGGTTTGGGGTTTCACACCATCATGCTGGTCATTTTTGCATACTATCTTTGAACTCAAATTTTATTGGATTTTTGTGGCTTTTGTGCCCAAAGACCAAATAGGTTTTTATTTCAAAGTTTTTGAGTTTTGGGGTTTGTTTATCTCGATTTGCATGTTGCCCTTTTTTCTCAAGTTTCCTTGGAATGATGTTGGTCATGGATCTAGATCATCAGTAGGATGGTAGTTAGACCATTTTTGTACTTTAATGTTGCATCTATCCTCTTGAGGTTTTTTTCAGTTGAGTGTTATATTTTTCTTATGTTCTCATCTAGCCCTTGTGTTTTGATATTCATGATGGTGGTGCACCACACACAAGCATGTGTGCATGCATTTATTAGGTGAGTTGTGAGGCCCAAACTCCTTGTGGTAATTCAGTTGAGTTATATCTTTTGGGGTTGGGTTGGGAATATGCATGCCTATGGGTGCTAATCATCGGATTAGTATGGGTAGGGTAGGGTAGCTTGGTGGAGGGGCTTTTATCTCATAGCCTAGTGACCATTTCCCAATAGATTGGCATGAAGTAGTTTTAATCAAGTAATAACTAAATAAAATATTGGGTGATAATAAAACTTAAGATAATAAAATGTGTGAGAACCCAATTAAGTTTGAGGACACAGTGTGAGAGCCTTCCATTGGGATGTTGAACCGCACGATATCTAGCATGGGCTTTTAGATGCCAAGAAACTCTCTATGTTATCAACCCCTACATAGTTACCCATTGAGTGTCTAAAAAGGACCTATAGTACTCGTGTTGTCTCATGGTTTTGATTTCATTCATCATATTTTATGGCGTGAGTGTTAGCCATGGACATTTTCTTTATGTGTCTTTATGGTTGGATTGTTATCTCCATCAACATGGTGGGAGTGGACCTATAGGTTTTACATGGTTGGGAGGTATAGCTACCTATACCAATAGTGGTGACTAGTTTACATAGATGGTCTATTATTCAAATGCAACCAATGCTTGGTGTTCACTTGATATTTCAATTTTTTTGGAGTATGTTTCCTTGTGATTTATGCTTTCATTGGAATGCTTGGATATCATGTTTAGATAATGTTAGTTTATTTGACACATTATTGTATTATAATGTTTAGCATATGTTTAGATGATGTCTTTGGATTAGATGGAATATGCATTGCTTTACTTGTTAGCATGTTAGATTTCCTTGTTCTTATGATGTTATTATGCTTTAGTAATGACTCCCTCATAAGACAACTCTGACTATCTAGTTGGCAGTTTGGGATGTTATGCATGGGGGATGGCTAGGACCTTTGAGGTCTAATGATGCTATTATGGTTGGAAGGAACTATGCATGAGTTCTATTATGATTTTCCATTGTGATGTTGCTTTAAGTACATTTCCTTTACTGCTATGATTCAGATGGTTAGATACAGTTTATGTTTTACAGTTATTGTGTTCGAGTGTCTAAGCCTCAATTTGTGGATCTAGTACTCCTCAGTGTGGAGGTTCTAAATTTCTATTTATCCCTCTATTTTACCTTGAAGCATTTCTTACTTTACCTGGGTGATAATATTCTAGCATTGGGAGATATGAATAAAGTATCACATGCCCAAAGAAGAAGTATCATGCAATACTAGAAAGTATTGCATGCCCAAAGGAAAATTATCACGTGATAATTGAAAGTATCACACCCCCTTTGTGAAATTTTCATATATTAATTATAAATTGTAGTACAATCTTAGGAGAAGTGTCGCCCAAACCCTGAAAGTATCATATGCCCATTAAAGAATTGTCATACGATACTGAAAAGTGTTACATAGTGTTGCATGAAAGTCTCGCCTGGGTCCTTGGGAAAACCTATTTGGGTGGATAGCAGACACTTTTTAGTTTGTCCAGAAGTTTTTAGGAGGTTTTTTGACAACCCTATATGGTGTTCTTAAATCTCTTTTGGATTTTGGATTTAGAATGTTTCAGATTTGAAATTGTTTTCTTTCTTCTATGGGTTGTCTATTTTTGGTTCCTAGTGTCATTTAGAGATTTGTTAGTGTTTAGATGTTTGTTAAGTCTTCTATTGTGATCTTTGTGATCTTTGTATGTTGATTTTTGTGTACATCCATACTTTTTTTTATAAAAAAATATCTTGATTTTTATTTATCCTTGTTCCAAGGATCTCTGGGTGGGGCATAACATTAAGAGGGAATTTCATGTTGGAAATATCATTGAGGGTTTCTTATCTTTTATCTTAAGGGTCACTTCTTGGAGGATACATGTTTAGTGGGTCCACTTGTAATGGTTGTGAAACTTTGGCTTAACTTGGATCAAAAAAAAATTGAGTTTGCTTGGTTTTCTTTTGTCTTGGACAAGTTTTTGGTTGTGTTTATTCTTGAGAAAATAATTGATGATATAGTTCTTCTAGTATTTTAGTTAATTCTTTCCTTGTAAGGGTTGTCATGACACCCAATTATGCAAATGCAATGGGGGATTATGAACCCTAAAATGGACTTTCTATCTACCAAGTGCACACTTGGGGTGTGCAATGTGGAACCCAAAAGGGTGCAATCGGTAAATAAGGTGTTTCGATGATAGAAATGCAAAGTATGTATACACGATGTATGTTTTTGGGATTTTTAGGTTGAAACACAATTTAGGACTCTAGAACTTAAAATGACTCCTTGGCTACCAAGTGTGCACCTAAAATAGCAAGTGCACATGTGGAGTGTGTAACTTGGTAAACTTGAAAGGGTGTGTGTGCAAGATATGACTTTTGGATTTTTTGGATTTACATATGTTAAGAAAGATTTAGTAGTAGCAAAGGACCTAGGTTTATGTTAGGAAAGGTGAAAATGATGTAAGGGGGTGATGTATAAGTGCAAATGTGAGTGACATTTTATAATTTTGACTAAGGGATATTAGATGATCCTAAGCTATGAAAAGTGTAGATTGTTTTGGACCTTGGATTCTGGATTGCGAAAATGATACTAAGGGCTTATGTATGAAACTAATATTGGACTATTTAAAGGGGTATGCTAGGGTTGATAATGACATCTAGGACATGCAAGATATGGATGAGGGATTACACAAAGTGTTTGGTTTGACAAATGACTAAGGACTTGGGCAAGTTGATTATTGGAAAATTTTGTTAGACTTAGGAGGATTTGACACTTAGAAGAAATGCTTTAGACAATGCAAGGTGAAATGACTATGCAACTAGGTTTTTGGATTGCAAAATAGGATTTTAAGGAAATGACATTTAAGGAGACTAAGGATGTTCCAAGGTTATGAAAAGTGTATGCAAGGTTTGTACTTAGGAGAAAATCTTTGGAAAATACAAAATACAAATCTAAGAGTTTAACCTTATGAGGATGGACTTTGGATCTTGACCAAAAGAGAAAAAAATAAAAAGATCAATTTTATAAAAAGGACTAAGTTATAACCATCAAGATACAGATAGACTTTGACCCAAGAAAAATTATAAAATAGACAACAAAAGACCAAGGTGATGATCCTTTATCCATCTACATAAGGAGATACTCTAAGACTCATATTTTGTCCTGATTTTCAACTAAGTCAAAGAGTTTTAAATTGAAAATGAGATCTATAAAGGGGATCAAAATAAGGGCTATGCAAGGTGAAAATGAAAGGATCCTAAGGGGGAAATGAGGTTTAGGACATGATTAGAATGAGGACTTATACAAGCATCTTAGGGAAAGTATAGGGTCTAAAAATGCAATTTGGAGGTCAAAATGCACTTATCTAGCAACCAACTACACATAAACAATACCAAGTACACCTAGATAGTACCAAAAGCACCAATGGTGTAGTTGGATCCAAGATGGGCATAGTTGGGTCCTAGATGGGTGCAATTGGCAAAAAAGATTCAAACTTGGGGATCTAGGGCTTAATGATTTTCAGAATGCTATGCTAGAAAGTGGGTTGACTAAGGTTGATGTTATGATCAAAATCAGGACTATGAAGGTCATGTAAATCTAAAAATGAGGGCTAGGACATGAAAACTAAGGACTACGGTATGCAAAATAAGAGTTAGGATATTAAAAAATACAAGTTAGGGGTTATGAGATAAAGACCAAGGGTTGCAAGATGAAGACTAGGAGATGCAAGGTGAGGACTAAGGGATAGAATTTGAATCCTAAAGACTGTTCTATAAGGACAAAAGAATGAAAAATGAGGGCTAAAAAATGCAAGTGTGAGGATCAAAAGATGGAAAATGAAAGAGTCTGCTATGCAAAGATGAACTCTAATTATGCCAAGGACTCTTAATGCTACAAGTTCTCATGTTTGCAATATTCTCAAGGTTTTTGCAAAGGGTTTTCAAATTTTTGACAATGTGTATATTTGAAAATGTCAAAGGCTCAAATGTGCTTGGTGAGAGTTTTTAAATTTGGAAATATTTTCATTAATATTATGCACACACATAAGACACAATAAACAAGAATAGTTGTTAACTTAAAAGACACATCAAAAACTAGGCTTTTAAGAATTTATCCACCAAGTATCCACTTGAACCAAAGTTCATTTATGCTTATCTAGAGAGGAAAACCTAGAATCTTGGTACCACAAACTCCCCCTTACACTATACTCACTTCTTGAGGCTACTAAGATCCACTTCCCAAGGGTCATCACTTCCTTAGGGACTATTTCCTCTACTAAGGACCGCGAGATTTTTGGATGTGTTTATAGGCATGAGTGACCCCTTAAGCCATTGGATAGAAAAAAATTTGGCTACTAAGACATATTATTTAGTTTGGGCACTTCATTTAGCAAGTGGATGATAAACTTCCTCAAAAGATCTCCCAACCCCTAGAACTAGGATTTGATATACCACAAGGGTACAAGAGAAGATCTATCACCCATAAATATTTTTGATAGTGCATTAATAGTATCAAATTTTTAATAGTGGTTGGAGTAGTTACTGCTTCGAGGTCAACCCTTGGGAACCCCAAGTGGGGATCTTAGTTCCACAGTAGGCCTCTCTAAAATAAATTATAGGGATTTCTCACACACCCAAGATCTATGAAGGTGATCGAAGAGGATACATCCATGCAACTCTTTGGGATCTAAACAATGCAAAGATGCCAATTAGAATAGAAAATTTATTTTAAAGCACTAAAACCAAGTGTTTTTAAATCTAAAACACACATATAGTTTTGACAAACACACAAGGTCTTTGTCAAACATCCTACATCAAACACATAGTATTTTTCAAAATATTAGTCTTCTCTGAATGAATTTCACATGCTAAAAATAGATCATTAGTAACACCAAAACCTTTATTCTAAGTTTTTAAACCAAAATGAAACCCTAAATACAAATTCAGACTCAAACTTGACCTTTCTATGAACCAACTACACAATAATAATACCAACTATGCAAGAGAGGCCCAGAAACCTATCAGAAGACTCCCAAGTGTTCCCTTATAGAACTATTTATTAAATTGGTGCTCTTGGGGCTCAAAAGGGTATAGTTGGTTACCTATGCACTGGAAAACCAAAAACCAGATAGCTAGACTAAGCTAAACTAAGTTATGAACAAGCATATAGGAACCTACACATGTAAAGGTAGGTGGTCACTTCCCAAGTGCACCCTTGGTGCACTTGGAGACCAGATGTGTCCATTTGGTAGCCAGATGGGTGCAATTGGGGTCCTAAGACCTAAACAAGGTTACAAAGAGTTAGAATGGCATCTATTACATGTAGAACTCAAACTAGGGTTACCAAGTGCACCTAGATAGTACCAAATGCACCCATGGTGTAGTTGTGGCCCAAAAGTGTGCACATGGTCACTCAAGTGCACATTTGGTCAAATTATTGTAGTAGACAGAGGAATTTGTGGGTCCTAAGCACTAAAAACAACTTCCTAAGGCACCTAAGTGCACATTGATTGTATTAAGTGCACATCCAAGACAAAGAGCTAGAAAAATGCATAAAAATAGACAAAATCTTGTTACTAGACCTCCCAATTAGGCTAGGTGTGATCTTAATGAACAAAAGATAAATCAAAATATAAAAAAATAAGTGTTAGACTCCTTCAAATGAGCTCCCTCCTTGTACCTACAAGTACAAACAAAAAAACCCAAGTTAGTAAGCATGTTTCATGCATGGTTCACCAATTGTAGGACTAGATACCATAATATGAGAAACCAAAAGCTCAAATAACATATGCTAACTATTCTAATCTACCATTAATACCATTGATAAAACAAAGAGATTAAAAATAGTCAAAACCCTCTTTCAAATGTAATTTCCATATTCTCTTATCTTGTCCATTATTGATGTTTATGTATCTCTAATTGCTTGTAGTATACCTACAATTGAAATCAAAATGAAATGACAAAAATCATGTGATGAATGCTGGAGAGAATGCTAGAAGCATGGTTAAGAGGAAAATGAGTGAAAATGGCTCAATTTATAGCCAAAATGCAAGAAGTTAGACATGAATGAGGAGATGAACATTTGTCATTTTCAAATGTGCAATTTGGCACAGTATTCCTTGAAATATTTATGATGAATATGAAAGAATATGTCAAATGTAAGATCCTATAACACATATGAGTCAACATGACCAAAAGTAGAGGAGAAACTATGACAAGCTTATGACACATCATAGCCATGTGTAGAGAAGAATCCATGACAATTGTGGCTTATTATAGGTATGTTTAAGAAATAGTATATACCAAATATGACACATATTAGCCATGCGTAGAAAGAGAATCTATGATGCATTAAGGCCATGTGTCAGGACTGGGTGAAATTTTGAATTGAAAATCATAATTACACAGAAATAGAAATTAGTAAATTAGAAATTGGAAATTAGAAAATAGGAATTAGGAAATTAAGAATTCCTATGATTCACAAAAATGAATCAATTAATTAATAAATATTAATTAATTGAGAACATTGGTCAATAAAAATAATTAGTCAATGAATTGCAATGATTATGCAGATCAAAATCCATGATCAAATTGATTGTATGATTAGGATTGATGACATTTCAAGGATATGTGACATGAATTAAGGTCGTGTGACATTTAATGGATATTATAAATGTCACGGGATTGAAGTTGATTGATAAAATTGATCATAATAAAATCAACAAACATCATCAATGTTATTAAATTTATTAGATAAGGCCACAATCTGATACTGAAGGACTCAACAATGTTGATGATCAAATGATAAAAATGGTAGGTTGACTAAGCATTGAGGGACATGGTGGTGCTAAGGTCAAAATTAATAGATTTGATAGAGTTACAAGGCACTGAGGGATATGACAATATCTAAGACTAGATAAATGTTGATTGATTAGGGATGTTTGACATGTTTTGGGTTGATTAGCATTGATATAGAATGGCTTAGGGCTGGTTAAAATGGATTCTAATGATATTAAAATGGTTTAGAGTTGATTGGATGAGATTCTAATAATAAAATGATTTAGAGTTGGGTCTAAAAAGTTTAGATAAAATAGGAAATGATTTTGAAATGATCTATAGTTAATTTGAAAAGGGGGGGTGTGAATGATGAAGAACATGTCAAAATATGCTCAAATGATGATCAAGTTGGCCCACTAGGACATTTTCCCTTGATATTTGATGAAAAAATTCAACCAAAGGACATTTTGGCTTATGATTTTCATTTATTTTTTGTATATGTCATGAAAAGGTCAAAATTTAGACCTTTAAAAAGTTTAATGTTGAAATTTTAACCTTTGTAAAGTTTCATGTCAAAATTTTGACCAATACAGGATTTTATTTTTTTAAATGAATCTCATTTCATTTCATTCTATCTTAGTTAGCTACATGTGGGTGGGAGTGGGAGAAAGGGTTAAGTGCTAGAAGTAGCATGGGGTAGATTTGTTTGTGCAACATCGGGTAGATTGAGTTTAGCTTTGCACGATACAATAGTAGACAAGGTTGAGGTTCCCACAAAGGAACTTTCATTTCCCTTATGATGCCCACTCGCCTTTCATTGCTAAAGTTGGGATTGACTAAGCAATAAAGGTTACTTTCCTTAATCCTATTCAAACCCCTTGAATCGTTTAAATCTTTAATACAAATTTGTTAAAGACACAAATTTTATATATAAATCCAAATGCATTTGAAAGAGTCTTCAAAATGCTACTAAAATTTGAATGATGAAAATTTTTAAATTGTCCAAGTTAGATAAATGAACAAAAAAAATTAAAATCCTTAACCATGAGGGTTTACAAATACATTTCTTCAATCAAATGATTTTTGTTTTACAGCACATGGATCTTTCTAATAAAAGTTCTATTATGCCCTAACGTGATTGTTGGTAATATTTTTCAAAGTGTAAGAAGTCCTCTTGGTCTCGATTGATTAGTGATAGGTTTATGTTTCCAAATTTACTCAATGGTTGAATTGAATTATAATGGGCCTAGTGTTTCATTTTACAATGCAAGGCAAAGTTTTTTTTGCTGATACAAATTCTTGATCTAAGGTTATTACTTACAACTATATTCAATGTAATCATAGTCACAATAAGTGAATACTAATTCATTGAGATAGGAAAGAATCTATTAAAGGAGCTTTGTCTTGGTTATTTAGAAGGTGTAGAGGGTCATTCTCCATCACTTGTAAATGAATTTAGAGGGAGATTGAGTCTCTAAATACTATGGATAACAAAAAAATGTCATATAGTCGAAATGATAGTCAGTCCCACCTCAATATAACCTTTTGTTTAATTGTTGATAATATCATTATCTTGCACAACATGCACACCAAAATGACATCAAAACTAAATTTCATGCCCAAATTGGTGTCTAGGTTTTTTCACTTGATTTGTTGCTTTTTTTATCAAATAAAGGAGAATACATGTTCTTATTATGTACAGTCGTGGTGGAAGATCTAGATGTTTTTATTTATGAGATATGTTTTTATATTATTTATGGAAGACATATGGTGAAAATATTTCTATCTTAGCTATTTATGAATATTTTGGACTTTTGAAAGTGATGATGTGGTATCATAGAACTGGTTCTTGTTTTTTGTTGGTGGATATAAATCTTAATAGTTTCACTCAATATTACTAACATATCAATTGTGTGTGTAGACATAAAGGATCTTCATTTATAATAATGATATCACAATACCATGTGTGACTTGGTAGCATGGTTCAATGGTAGGTTTTGGTAGTGATGTTGATTCACCATCAAATGTGGGATGATGATCTTTTGTGTTGCAAAACCTAAAGGATGTTTTAGATACTATTTCTATTCGAAGGTATT
Organism: Cupressus sempervirens; assembly: GCA_028749045.1. Classification (NCBI taxonomy): domain Eukaryota; kingdom Viridiplantae; phylum Streptophyta; class Pinopsida; order Cupressales; family Cupressaceae; genus Cupressus; species Cupressus sempervirens. The sequence continues at coordinate 430,441,348 of CM053787.1, read as the reverse complement.
TTGCATTTCTTGGTCCACTAGTATGAGGTGGTTACCATCATGGAAGTTGGATATGTTGACTTCTTCAAAGAAATATATCCCTATGTATATATGTGTCCTAAAGTTTATTAAATGAACAAAATCTATTACATTTTTTTGTAGTCGAGTGTTCTTCCCCTCATCTTTCATGTGGGTGTTCAATTTCTTATATTCCTATTCAATTTTGTTCAAATTTTTATATTACATAGTGAGAGGTATATGTAATATTAGCCACCTCAACCAAAAATAAATAATAGTATATCTAGGAGTACCCCAATACATTCCATGCATTATCCATAAAGGTTAGCATGCAACATATAGAAAAACCATTTAGGTTTTAAGTACAATAGTGGGCCAAAATGATATCTAAATCAATTGGAGTTTTAAAGTGTTGAGATGCTAGGAACCAACCACAGACATGAAAAAACATGGGTAAGTGGTGTGACATAGAAATACATGGGTAAGTCGAGTGTTCTTCCCCTCACTTAAAATATTATACAAGAGCACCAAAATGACATAGAAATACATGGGTAAGTGGTGTGAAAACTATAAACTGCATTATTATAACAAGGTAGAGAGTTCATAGCCCCTATAACACTAATGTAAAAGCACATGGATTTGAAAAGGAATTGAATATTGATTTCCTACATACACTTTTGAGAAAAAATATAGTGAGTAGATCTCTAACAATTATCCCTATGTGACTTTTTACACTAGTAGAATATCACCTTACAAACATGAATAATGCTTATTTATCTTATAGATTTGGTCGAATGGAAATGCTTTACATTTTATTTTTGAAATTAGGTTGGGCAAGACAAGGGTGAGATATATGAGTCATAAAATATTGAATTATTATCTTAAATTGCATCAAAACATTCAATGACAAGGAGATCTGTAATGTATCACTATTGGATGCGTGTGTGTTCTATTTTTGGGACAACCAAAAATTTACATGCATCATAATGTATACAAGTCATGGAAATTTAATATGATATTAAATTGGGTAATGAAAGTATTAGGGAGCTTAAGAATGTCCTATATTAAATAAACATGGTCATTACTACAAAATATGGTGTAGGCATTTAATATCTCAAAATAGTCTGTCATTATTACAAACTATGGTGTGGGCATTTAATATCTCAATATAGATATTTTGTATTGCTAATGGTTCAATGGAAATAGGTAGGGCCAATTATACATACCATTCAGATGTCACATAAATTTCTCTCAAATACAAAGATGAAGTATTTGAATGGATAGGAGTACCTTTTTGGTTGACTAATGTATCTACTACTTCCTTGAGGATGAAAAAGGTCACTCTTAAACATCACACACTAATAAAAAATATTAATCTTGGATAAACTAAGTCAACTTTGACTATTTAACACTTTTAACCTAAGAATCAAGGCATAGTGTGTGATGTTTAAGCTGTCAGAATGACCAATGACATATTTAGGCCTTTCACTATCCCTTATTTTGGTCTATTTTGATGAAATATTTGTGTTTGGAATAATACGGGATGAACATTTCCAACATTTTGAGGAAAGAGCCATAAAGATTGCAATAACAAAATCTCAGGTAATAGAGAAAAGTTCCTATTTGGTGTTGAAAACATTCAATATAGTTGTAATGAAGGGACTTATGAGGGTTATAAATTTTAATTGATTTGTCCTATTGAGTCAAAAATTTATGAGGAGATATATAATGATTTCTAAAACACCAGATATCAAGTATGGCTCACCAAGTTGAAAAAAAATCATATAAATATTCACCATAAAAATGGAAGCATTGATAATTTTAGTACTTCTTTAACTTAGACTTTTGATTGTGTGCCAATAGTGGCATGTTGTGATGGTTAAGTTGTTGAGTTGTTATCCTTGCCATCAAGGTTCAAATCTAATGGGGATGAGGTCCCCTATTTTTTGCCTCACTAATTCATAGTTCTAGGTCAAAGCATTTACCCCTCTTTTAATTTTTTTATTTTTTTTTTTAAAAAGCTTAGACTTTTGATTGCAAGAATTATCACAATGTTCTACATTTTTCTCCACCAAACAAAAATGTTTCTTGAATTTTTTATGGCCCTGATGCTACTTTCTTCATTTTTTCTATAAAACCAATAGACGATGAGAAATTTTGTGATGTTAGATTTTTTAATGGACTCAATGCTCTAGGATCACCTATAAAACCAAAACGATGGTTTCTATAGGAGGGCATCAAGAGAAATTCTGTGTTTGATTATCAACCCAATGGTTCTACATTTAATGATATAGAAGATAGGTGCCTAGTATTTAAAGAAGAATCTCATAATCTGAATCTTTCATTGGCAGCAGACGATGTTAATCCATTTGGAGAGATGAGATCTATTTACTCGATTTGGCATATTTTTGTTATTAACAATAAAATTCCTCCTTGGATGTCTCTAAAGAGGGAGAACATAATGTTGGAAATGGTTGTACTAGGTATTTTCCATTTAATAGTCAACTAAATTAATTTATAAACATAGTATCAAAATGGGCATAATAATTATGTTTTCTTTATGTTCATTCAACTAGGTAAGTACCAAGTGAAAGATATGAATGTGTATATTGAGCCCTTGATTGATGAGTTGTTGGAGTTATGGAATGCGATCACTATCTATGACATATCTAGATCAATTGGTGAAAGAAAATTTCAATTCCTTACAATGCTTGTATGGACAATACATGATTCCCCTAGACTAACAATTTTTTGTGGTATGTAAAACTGTTAATGCATATTTTTGGTATGTAATAGTGCTAACACATTTTTGTTGTATGTTTAAGTTGCACATGATAATTGTAAATATGAATCTTCTTAGTGCAAGATCACCCACGTAAAAAAAAATTGGACGTGATTTCTACGCGAGCTGACTTGAGGAATTTATCCCAATTTCATCATTAGGATAAGATCTTTTCTTGGAATTTGTTTAGACCATTGTGGGGCATTCTTCCCTATTCTATATTGATCTAGAATATTCTGTAAGTTGTTTTGGTTGGAATTCTCTTTGGGTCAATTTTCCTATTTTGTAATAATCTAGAATGTTTTGTAGTTCATCCTAGCAAATATAAATAGCATTTTTAGGTTTAGTTTTAGTCAAGTTTTTGCATACAAAGTTACGAGGTGAAGAAATCTATAGGAGAGTAAGTGTATATACTGTTCATTTGATAAATCAATTAGAAGAATATTACTATCTATCTCTTTTTGGTGCTGATTCCTTTTGTTTTTGCTTCAGTTGAGTTTATTTCTACATCATTTTTGGTATCAGAGCTTGGGGAAAGCTCCTGAGGCAATTGGATTTTATGTTTGGATCAGAGTTAGAAGTTGAAACATCAAACATGGTCACCAATGTTGAACTTGCAAAGAAGATGCAAGAACATGAGAAAACCAATAAGTGGTTATTAGATGAATTTGAGAAGCTGAAGGGCCAAATGGAAAAGAGAGCAAAGGTTTCCTCAAAGAAAGAGGAACAAGAGGAAGAAGAGGATACCCTTGAGTAGGAGGTGGTTAACTTATTTGTAGACCAGAGATACTTCATAAAAGCCCTTGAAAGAGTTGGCAAGAAGGATGCCAAAGGTGACCTACCCATCTTCTCAGGAAAGATGGATGCTAATGTTGTTGTGGATTGGACAGAAGCCTTGAACAACCATTTTGAATGTGAAAATATAGTAGAAAAGGGCAAGGTAGAAATTGACAAGTCAAAGTTGAAGGGACCAGCCCTCACTTGGTGGAATTTCACTCAAGGAGAAAGGGTCAAAGAAGGTAAGAAGATGATAACTTCATGGGAATGGATGTGTGCCAAGGTGAGAGAAACATATTTACCTAAGGATTATGAAACCAAATTTCATCAAAGGAGACAAAGTTTAAGACACTAGGAGCTAGATGTCACAGCCTATACTAAGATTTCTAAAAATTAAACCTAAGGGAAAAGTAGAGTGAATGTGAAAGTGTAAAAGTTGCTAGATATCTCAATGGATTGAGGTTGAACATTCAAGAAGAACTTAATTTATTGTGTCCTGATATAGTATAGAAATGTTGTTAACTAGCATTAAAGGTGGAAGCCAAATTGAAAAGAAGGCAAGAACAAAATAGTAGAGGAAGAGGAAGAAATCAAAGGGGAAGAGCAAATTTCTAAGGAAGAGGACAAAACCATGAAGATCATAAGGAGATAAAGCAAGAAACCAGTCAAAGCAAAGGAAAATTTAGAGGTAATTTTAGAGGTAGAAGAGGAAATTCAAGAGGTGGATTTGGTGGTAGAAAGGCAAGTTTGTTCATTTGTTTCAATTGCAATAAGGAGGGACATTATGCATCTAGGTGTTTGGATAAAGTAGTTCAAGTTCACAAGGTGAAAGAAGAACACATTTGGTACAAGATGATGAATACCAAGAGAAGGAGATGGTTGACTCAGATAGCATACCTGAAAGAGGAGAAAGTTTAATAATGAAAAGAACACTTTTGAAAGTGCCTACTACCATGGAACCACCACAAAGGAAAACTATCTTTAGGACTGCTTGCAAATATAGAGGTAAGGTATATAAAGTCATTATTGACTTAGGATCTAATGAGAATTTAGTTTCTCTTGCACGATGGTTTAGAAGTTAAAATTTAGGAGTAGAGTACCTCATCCTTTTCCTTATAAGGTTTAATGGCTAACAAAGGGTCAAAAAACTCATGTAAATGAGCAAGCATGGGTTGATTTTCATATTGGAAAGTATAAGGACAGAATTTTGTGTGATATAGTTGACATGGATGCATGCCACCTATTATTTGGTAGGCCCTGGCAGTATGATTTGCAGGCACAACATGATGGAAAACTCAATATATACATCATCAAGAATGATGGAACGGTGATTAAATTGATTCCATGTGTTGATCATGAAGAAGTGGAAGAAAATAAAGAGAGGGAAGCCAAAATTATGATGGTTGATAAAAAGGAATTCTTATGAGACATGAAGAACAAACCTAAGCCTTGTTTTATTTTGATGCCTTAGCTACAACCACAAGAACCCATTGTAAATGATAGAAAGGAGGTTGAAACAAAGAAGGCAATTCCTAATAAAGTGAAAGAACTTTTAGATAAGTATGAAGGTTTGATTTCAAAAGGTATGACAAAGTCTTTACCACCTATATGAGACATTAGTCATTGCATTGATTTCATTCCTGGAGCTACTTTAGCCAACAAGGCTACATACAAGATGACACTTCAACAAAATGAGGAGATTGCTAGATAAGTAAAGGAGTTACTCGATTCTGGCTTGATTGCAAAAAGCTTAAGCTCATGTGTTGTACCTATTTTTTTAGCAGCCAAAAAGGAAGGAACCTAGAGGTTGTGTGTTGATTCTAGAGCTATTAATAAGATTACAATCAGATATAGGTTTCTAATTCCAAGAATTGAAGATATGCTTAATTGTTTGGGAGGTGCAAATTATTTCTCCAAGATTGACTTAAAAAGTGGGTACCATCAAATAAGGATAAGAGTTGGAGATGAGTGGAAGATAGCATTCAATCAATCATGGATTATATGAATGGAAGGTAATGTCATTTGGACTCTCTAATGCTCCTAGTACCTTCATGAGACTTATGAATGAAATACTCAAAGGCTTCAATGGCAAGTTCGTCATAGTATATTTAGATGACATATTAATTTTCAGCAAGACAAAGGAAGAACACCAAGATCATGGAGAAATTGGTAATAAAGTTGGAAAAGTATTTGTTCATGCAAGAGGAGCTGACATATCTTGGTTTTGTGATCTCCCAAGGAAGCTTGAAGATGGATAAAGATAAGGTAAGTGCTATACTATCCTAGCCACCCCCAAAAATAGTTGGAGATGTTAGAAGATTTCATGGTCTTGCTACATTTTATAGGAAATTCATAAGAAATTTTAGTCATATATGTTCTCCTGTGTTAGAAACTATTAAAGGAGGAAGTAAGTGTATGTTTGCATGGAGTCAATCAAAAAATGAAGTTTTTGAATTGCCTAAGAAAAAGGTTAATGAGCAGCCAATTCTTTCTTTACCTAATTTTAACAAAATTTTCCAAGTAGAATGTGATGCTAGCAAGGTTGCTATAGGAGTAGTTCTTAGTCAAGAAGGAAAAATAATGGCTTTCTCAAGTGAAAAGCTCAATGAAACCAAGAAAAAATACTCTTCATATGACCTAGAAATGTATGCATTGGTTCAAGCTCTCAAAAAGTGGAGACATTACTTGTTGCCAAAGGAGTTTGTTGTGTATACCGATAACCAAGCACTTAGTTTTTTGAATAGCCAAGACAAATTAAGTTATAGGCACATGAAATGGGTGAAGTATTTAAAGGCCTATACCTTCACCGTCAAACATAAGAAGGGCATATCAAACAAGGTTATTGATGCTCTTAGTAGAAGGAATATGACTGTCTACCTGATACAACTAGAAAGTGTGGGAATTAAAGCACTCAAGGACATGTATGTAGCAGATCCAAATTTTGGCAACATCTACAAGGTATGTATGGATTTTGGTGAAAGATACCATGCTGATTTTCCTAATTTTTTGATACAAGACAGACTTCTTTTCAAAGGAGGACAACTATGTGTACCTAGGTGCTCTATAAGGAAAAACATTATCAGAGAGAAGCATAGTGGAACAATAGGTGGACATTTTGGTTTGGATAAAACCTTAGAATTGGTTAGAAGGTACTACTATTGGCCTAAACTTCAAACTGATGTTAGAAACTTTGTGGAAACATGTATGATTTGTCAAAGGGCCAAAGGAAGGACTACGAATGCAAGGCTTTATCAACCTTTACCAATACCATCTAGACCCTAGGAAAGCATAATGGGGATGCCACAAACACAAAAGGGGCATGATAGTGTATTTTTTGTAGTAGATAGGTTTAGCAAAATGGCTCACTTCTTACCATGTAAGTTGACCAATGATGCTTCTCATATAGTAGATCTTTTTTATCAAGGAAGTCATAAGGATTCGCAGGCTACCTCTCAACATAGTTTCAGACAAGGATGTGAAGTTTGTAGGACACTTTTGGAGAACTTTATGGAGGAAAATTGGAAACAATTTATCATTCTCATCAGCTTACCACCCTCAAACTGATGGCCAAATAGAGGTAGTTAATAGAACATTGGGCAATTTGTTAATAACACTCACAAGACAACATGCAGTAAAATGGGATGTAATCCTACCCCAAGCTAAATTTTCATATAATGACTTCATCAATAGAAGTATAGGAAAGTCACCATTTGAAGTGGTGTATGGAATTCATCCTAGAGGGATCCTTGAGTTAAGAGATATGAGTTCACAGCAACAAGCTAGTGCCTGAGGAGAAGAATTTGCTCCAGCCATGAAAGAAATCCATGATGAAGTCAAAGCACAACTCCAACAAACCTTTACCAAGTATAAGTAGCATGAGATTAGAAATGGAGACACTTAGAATTTGAAGTGGGAGATTGAGTATGGGAAAATCTTAAGAAAGAGAGCCTACCAAATGGTAAATCTACCAAGCTTATGATGAGAAAACTAGGTCCTTGTCAAATATTGAAGAATTTTGGAACTAATGCTTAAGAGATTTGATTGCCACCTAAGATTGGCATCTCTCCCATCTTCAATATAGTAGACCTCACACCATTCAAAGCAACCAATGAAGAAATTGATACAAGATAGATTGTTGATACAGAAGACATTAAACAACTACTATTTACGAAGACACCACAGCTAGAAAGGATACTTGACACCAAAGTCATCAAGCAAACAAAAGGAAAGGAGTCCAAGCAGTACTTGGTAAAACTCAAAGGTTATTCAGATGTGGATGTTGTGTGGATGATCGAACAATATATCAAGAAGCAAGGTATCACTCTATAAGAGCTCATCTTAAGTGGGCTTGAGATAAAATTTCCCATGGAGTATGGTGTAGGAGCACCCACATGAAGTTATTTTGGACATGATTTCTACATGAGCTGACTTGGGGAATTTATCCTGATTTCGTCATTAGGATAAGATTTTTTCTTGGAATTTGTTCAGAATATTGTGGGGCATTCTTCCCTATTCTATATTGATCTAGAATATTCTATAAGCCATTTTGGCAGGAAGTCTCTTTGGATTAGTTTTCTTATTTTGTAATAATCTATAATGTTTCGTAGTCTATCCTAGAAAGTATAAATAGGTTTTTTAGGTTTAGGTTTAGTCAAGTTTTTGGATACAAAGTTATAGGGAGAAGAAATTTGTAGGAAAGCAAGTGTATATACTGTTCATTTGATAAATCAATTAGAAGAATATTATTATCTCTCTCTTTCTGGTGCTGGTTCTTTTTGTTTTTGCTTCTGTTGAGTTTATCTCTGCATCACTTCTAGTACACATGTCATCCAATTATACATGATCTTGTAGGTAGGGAAAATTTACATGTCCAATTTGTGGTCCAAAGATGAAATCTCATCATTCAAAAAGTTTAGGAAAGAAAGTATTCAATGAGAATAGACACTTTCTCAACAAAAATCATAAGTATCAAATTACCAAAAACATCTTTTCAATGGGAAATAAGAGACAACATCAAATCCATGAAGAATGACACCTCAAATATGGAAGTTAGAATACAATAGAATGAATTTTTGAGGTAATGTCATTCCATCTGATGCAGGTTTTTGTATGAAATTAAAATTTGGATACTATCTTTTATTTAGTAATGATGTAATTAATGTTCATGAAGGTCATCAAGGAATTGATGAGAAACTTCCTAAAGGACTTAGAAGCTATCCTAGACAATTTAGTAGGTTGTCGTATTACGATCACATCACAATTATGCATTTGTATTATGCTATGCATATTGAAAAGAATGTAACTAAGACACTATGGAAAATATTGGATGGAAGGCATGACAAAGGAAAATTGGCCAAAATTTGTGATGACATTGATGAATCCAATCATGCATTGAATTTTTTCCTTGAATAAAATAGTAATGGAAACTGGATTAATATGAGTGTCATTCCTTGGTTATTAACGTAGCAGAAAATTGATGCCATATTTGAAGCCATAAAAAAAACTAAATTTCCCATAGGATTTGCTGCAAACATAAGCAGTCTCATAGGAAAGAAACGTAATTTTGGGTTAGGGTTGAAAATACATGAATGGCATACCTTCGTCAAGGTAAGTCATGTTCTTCTCTAGTTACAATATATTTGTAAAACATCATGTGTTTTTCATTATTTTATTTTATAATATATTGAAAAGATCATTTTGTTATTATTGTAGTATGTCCTACCTATATCTCTCCCACGCAACTTTGACAACATGAGTGTCAAACAAGTTATATATGATCTTGGAAAACACATGAGGTTAGAAGCGTTATTTGTTAGATTTTTTGTATAGGTATTATTTTTGCATCTTTATCTTCTTTTTCTATAATTTATTGTATATTTTTTTGTAGATTCTTGTTAATATATTTTTGCATGATGAATATCTTCAAGGTGGTTATCATCTAAATAAATCGATAAAAGAGACATAAAGCATTGGAAGAGAAAAATTCCTCAGTTCTTGTGTGAGATGCAAATTATCTACCTTCATCTTTTCTCAACGCACAAGAACACTACCTCATACATCTAGTTGAGGAGATTGAATTATGTGGACTTGTACCAACTAGGTCAATGTGGGTGGTTGAGAGGCACATGAAATTTTTGAAGAGCTTGGTTTGATTAAGAGCACATCCTAAGGGTTTCATGGTCAAGGGATATATGGTATGCCAAACCATGGTGTACATTAGTGAATATCTTCTCAATTTTCCATCAAAGATCCATGTAGATCAAATTTGGGATCCCAACTCCATTAACAAATTTGAAGGGGAGTACTTGATGGGGAAAGGTAGATTGAGGAAAGTGAGAGGTAATTATAAGATGTTATTGTAGTTAATTAATTCGTATCCATCAACAATGTAAGTTGTTTCTAACTGGTTCATTTATTTTATATAGTTGCTTGTGAGTGGGATGCACTTCATTTGTATATTGCAAACAATCTTGATTGGATGATGGTATGAATTGAACAATCTCAACAAAATGGTCGCTCATTAACATGGGAAGGTTCTACTTCATTAGTTAAAGAAGCTCATTGTAACGGAGATTTCAATGTTACACCAATAGTAATTGATCTATCAAATGGTTTAAGAGGTGGAAAGGTGTGTATAAGTTAATCTATCATGACCCATTTGTTTAATATCAACTCACAAATGGATGCATAATTTTGAAATGTTTGAAATATACTAGGTCAAGCACCACAAAGCTATGTACTACAATGGCCATAAATTTCACATAAAAAAGGTGGAAGACACTAAGAGAGCTTGTGATTCTGGGATAACTGAAATCTTTGAGGTCTCTAGTATTTCATCTAGAAACAACATGCATCCTCAAAAATCTAAAAATAGATACCATGGAATTTTGGATGATATAATTGAGTGTGACTTTAATTCTTTCAAACTAGTTCTATTCGTTGTTAAATAATACAGGCTATGAATGAATCAAAATGGTCTTGATACAACTATTATTGAACATGATAATGGATTTACAATGATTGATATAAGGTCATTTGAGCCAGTTGGAAATGATCGCTATGTTCTTCCAAGCCAATGTGAGAAATTGTTTTACTTTGGCATTCTACAAAACTTGGTTGGTCATTTTTCATTAGACATGATCTAAGAGGAAGACCAATAAAGTATAATGTGATTGAAGAAGAAGATGTCAAAGAAGTGAAAGATGAATTAGATGATGATGATGATGGCAAAGATGAAGGAGATGATGATAATAATGGAAAAGATGTTCATGATGATGGTGATGGCATTGATGATGGTGGTGGCGGTGATGATGGTGGTGGTGCTGATCATGATGATTGTTGGAGTTTCAAAACATTATGCTTCAAATTATCCCAATGAGAACAGATTACATCTAGGGGTAGCTACTTCCCATCTACAACATACCATTTCAAATACTAGGCCAACTATAAGGCTAAACCCTTCTTCTACTTTAGGCTCTACAAAACCTAGGTAGGTGTGCCAATATATTCTTCATATGGTACTAGTGTTAAAAGTATACAATTGAATCTAAATAAAGTAGATAAAGCCCTTATTTCTCCTATACTTATGCAATAACAAAGATATGCAATAGCAAATTACAATTTGATGAAATTCACAAGTTGAGTGAGGGCACCCCTTTAGCTCTTAAATGGAAAGGAAAATGGATGATTATGAATTTGATTTCAATAGATCTTAAATATGCAACAATAAGAAACATGTTGATCATATAGCTGATCAGTGTATTTTCCATTAGGCAGTTCCTTTAGTCACACACATACATCTATGACACCAGTGACATATTCCATACATCAATATATCATATCTATCCTATCACTTTTTGAATCAGACATTAGTGTTCATAAGGAACTCATACTCATGCAATATCCTTGTCAAATAACTAGCAACCTTGTCAAATATATCAAGCATTTACTTGGCTCTTTGTTCAAACAACAAAACATATGAGACATAAAACATTAAGGGGATGCAAATGGGTCTAAGTTATTTTCCCCTAAACCACAAAATATTGCAAATTACAAAGATAGGAGATGAGAATTAGAATGAAACTAAGAAGTTTCTTGTTCATTGTATTCATTTCTTTGAAATTATACATTCAAGATGCATGTAAATAACCCATAAAACTATTGAATAGATTAGAAACTATCTATATTAGCTTCATAACTATTGTTCATACAAGAGAGAAAGCCAAAGAAATTGTGAAAATATAGTTCTAGATCCAACCTTGTGGCATCACAGACTAACTACAACCAACATGGTATCATAGCCATGAAAAATATCAAAAACTAGAACCCTTACAATGAGATAGAAAGAGAGATATAGGAAAGAAATGAAATCCTAGATCTGATCTAGGAGTGGCACACGTCCACTTGAATATTCATTCCTTTTTTTTCCAAAGCATCTCTCATCTTTCTACAACTGAAAAAACAAAGGAATCTCATCATTGTATCTCAACAAACTTGAAATATCTCTTCCTAATGATGAAAAACCCTTGTTCTAATAAAGTATCCGGTATGCATATGAAATGCTAATAAATCATTCATTAAACTAATTTTTATGTGAGAAAATTTTTCTCTAATTGCATCCCTACTGCCTCTAGCATTCACCTAGTTCACCATTTTGCCAAAAATTAGATATGAACTATCTTAACTAAATGAGGTTGAAAAATAGGCACCTAGTAAAAACCCTATATAACTCAAACCAATGGATTCTTGTGTGAAAACAAACCTCATAACTAGAAAGTGTGTTCTCGCCCAGTTCCAATAGTATATGATAGTCCTGTACCCACTTACTAGAGATGTCCACAATCTTTATTTGAAAAATCAAGTCCTAACATGACCCTCAGGACTGCATTTGTTTTCAAATCCTTTATGAAAAAAATTAATCATTTGCTAAAGTTCACACTTTAGAAAATAACCTTTATTTATGTAAAAATGGCCCTATCATGTTTTTAGAGACTGAAAAAAAATATTTATTTTTTCATGTTGTGTATTTTCCCTCCAAATCCTCATTTGGGTCAAACCTATTTGACCCCCTATGCCACGTGTTGCCTCATGATTCATTGTTCTCTGCTTTGTCATCTATTTTGTTAGTACCTCTACCACTTAGGTGCCATGTGGCACCACTAGATTGGTCCTCAAATTGATACATTTACTTGGGCCTATGCCACATGGCAGCCTCTAATTGTGTCACCATGTTGCTATGCTTAACTGGTGTGCATCTTTCCTTGGTGAGATAGTGACAACCATCAATCCTATACCACATGACAAAATCTAGCATGTTCATCCTACAACTTCCATCTTAGCTTTGATCACCACATGTCATGCTACTACTAGTCCATACTGCCTTGTCAACATCTCATGGATAGGTCTTCCACTTAGGCACCATGTCTCACTTCTTGATTGTGTTGCCATGTTGCTATCCTTGTCAACATGGTCACCACAACATCACAACATAATGATGTTTCTACCTGTGGCACCTCTATCCACATTACCACCCTATCATCAACTACCATGTCATCATTTCCACCTTAACACATCTACCACATGGCATCCTATCGCTATGTCAGATGACATCTCATCCAATCACCATGTCATTGCGACATAGCAATGTTATGACACATGTCTCTTCTAACCACATCACCACCTCAAAATCTATGTCAGGATCTAATGACCACTGCCACATGTCTCTCTTTGATTCATCATTGAGCTACCACTTGTCAATTTTTGGTTGGCCTAGATCCAAATCATCTACCTCATTTGAGTGTTTGTTTAAAATTTCCTTAGTTGCAATCCAATCGTCTAGGTGGGCCCATGTGTGGCTTTTTATACATTATCCTATTGGGTGTGGGCATATAAAAACATTACAAAAAACCATAACATGAGAAATGTGGGACTAAATTCATGAAGATATACTTCAAAAATCTGCATCCCCAAAATCTTCATTGTTCCTCTGCTAAAGGTTTGTCCATCTTCATGCTTCAGATAATGCCCATAGCTTGCATATGGGTTCTAATGGATGACACCTTGTATTCAACACACTAAGAACAAGTTAAACTCCTATATTTTTGTACTGCATTATGATTTCACCATGTATGTCTATATTTATCAACTTGAAACTTAGCAAATTTTGTCAATACTTTCAAATGACCTTTCATCAAGGTTAAAACCTACAATATGGGACAAAGTGTCTCAAATAGATGCAATGATGCCTATATACCTCCTCACTCTACAACTTCCACACCTTCTACCTCATGAGTTAGTTTCCTTACCACATGCTCCTTGCTTCAGGGGAAATGGGGTGACCCTCTTCCATTCAAAATTGCCTCTTGATGTGCACTCTCTATCTAAACATGTTCAATGGAAAATTTAAATGGATCTTTCCCATGTTATCTTCCCTTTATTAACTCAGTTCCATCAAAAAACTTTAGTGTTGATTTACATCTAGAATAGAATGCCTCCCTTGTCATGGAATTTCTTCACTGTTGATGTTTTGCTACCATTGTCAGCTTACTTCCTTTAGCTTCCCATTTACATGTAAACCTTCTAGTTCTACAGGTAGCTTCATCTACTGCACTTTGTTACAGTCAAAAGCAAGGTGTGTATGTAGCACTATTGTTATATAACTTCAATGCTATTTAGGGGAGAAGAGGGAGTGTATGAAAAATGTGAGAACAATGAGATATTTCATATCCACACAAGCCCCAACTAATTATGGTACCATCATTTTGGGTTTGAGGAAAACATCAAATGCTTAGAATTTCCTGGTTGTAGTAGTTGGCAGATCATATGGTGGGAGTAAGTAACAATTCTTTCAAATGTATTTGATGCCTCTTTTAGGCCTCAATCTACTTATTTAAAGCTTTTCTCACATTACTAATGATACATTCTTTAATCTTTGATTCAATCAGAAGATAATAATAAAAATGGGACAACCTCGACATGTATGAGACTTGTATATCCATAGTACCCATTGTGTGTCATCAATCCTTCACTTCTCATTAGATTTACAATGTTATATGTATATTTAAAAATTTGCAAAGACTAAAAACATTATAATAATTTCCCTTTAAAACATCCATATTTCCCCTGATCCATACCTTAGCAATCAGATGATATTAGTCAGGCCCCAGAGTGGATTTGGCTATAAAAAAATTCAACTAAAATACCTAACCCTTTAAAACTGATCCATTAATCACATGGAACTAATTGAAATTGAATTCAATCGCTAAAACACACTTTAAAACTCATTTCACCTCTTTCTGCAACTTGTCAATTTTGTACCAAGAGGCCCTTTAACTAGCCTTAAAAACTAACCAAAACACCTAAATAGGCTCTAAAATTAGACATGTTGATTCTTTGTACCACATTCTTTCACCCTATTAGATTTTGTCTCATGAAAAAACCTAGGTCAAAAGATATTGACCATCAAATTTTCCTTCTCAGAATTGCCTAGAAGCAAATATGTCAGAAAACCATAAATCACATTCAATTTTGGCTTTGAAAATAGGTCAAACTAACACTTGAGGGCTTGAAAATTGGGGCATTGTTTCACAATCATCAGGAGATTATAAATCTATAATTTGGGCTCATGAAGAATAATTGGGCAAGTTTGGCAAGCAGTCAAAGTGGGCTACTCAATTTTGCAAGCCTAGGAACATAGGCAGAAAAGTGATTTTTGCCAATGGAATGG
The DNA here is from genome assembly GCA_028749045.1 of Cupressus sempervirens. NCBI lineage: Eukaryota > Viridiplantae > Streptophyta > Pinopsida > Cupressales > Cupressaceae > Cupressus > Cupressus sempervirens. The sequence goes on along the minus strand of CM053787.1, from coordinate 430,426,067 downwards.
ACCTGGGAAAGTGTGTGGATGGATTTGTCAAGACTTCAAAACTGGCACACTTAAATAATAGAACACAATGGTACAATCCATTTGGTTTAGGAAATCTTGGATTCAGAGTTATGACATCCCAAATAGGGGTACTAATCAATCTACATTTCTTGACACTAGTAAAACTTAGAAATTGAACTTGTAATCACATTTGAAAACTAATCAAATGGATTTATCAAGGGCTCAAATCTAAACATAGAAATTTTCTAACCTCTATAATGCAATAAAAAATAAATTTTCTCATTTTGGTCAACTGGGTCAAAGATATAATTTCTCAAGTAGGGCCTCCCAGAATTCTGAACAATTTACATAAGCATGACAACAATAAACAACCAACTTTGAGGGATTCAAAACCTAGTCAAAACATGTCAAAAAAACTTTAAATATGAAATATAGGTTCTATGATATGCATACTAAATTTTCCCAAAGTGGTGAATCATGAAACATTACTGGGTGTGAGATATTCAAATGCAAACTAGGCTTCCTATCGTTGTCTGACACTTAGGCAAAAAATGCAGATTTGGACATTTCTCAAAACAAAAATTCACGAAATGACTCAAAATGAAAATTTACCAATACAAGATGCATGAATATGCTAAATGAAAGGTTTTAGAAACATTAAACACCTCTTAGGCCTAAAATCGATAGTCAAGTAATCATGCATTAAAATGTGCTTATAGGGCTCAATTTTTAGAATGGTACTAAAAATTAGAAATGCAAGTTTGAGTCCCAAAAATGATGATGATGATGATGTTGGTGGTGGTGGTGGTGGTGGTGGTGGTGTTTTTGGTGGTGGCAATGATGATGATGGTGATGGTGATGGTGATGGTGATGGTGATGATGATGACAATTGTTACCCCACTTTTCACACAATATGAAGTGTTTTCAACCAAGACTCCTCTTTCAAAACTTGAAGTTGAACTTGAACTATTAACATACTTCAACTTCGAGTTCAGGTCCACCCACTCTCCTTCACCCAAAAAATTATTTACCTTTCAACCTGAGTCAAGTCCCACGAAGTTGAAGTTGAAGTCGGAGTTGATACAAAGTAACTTAAACTTCAACCTTAGCTTTGTGATTTCTTGACATTTTCTTTTTTTCTCATAGGTGATGTACTAGAAATGGTGAATGTCATTCTCGAGGTAGAAAATAGGTCCCACCTGATGAAAATATTGAAGACATGAAAGGCAATAAGTATGAAAACTAAGAGAACTCATGCCAAAGTACAATTAGTTTTATGGGAAAAGGTGGAATCAAGATTTTATGATATCATGGGAGGTAGATCCGCATGTGGATTTGATGGGTATTAACTATAAACAACCTTGCAAGTCTTGTCAGGTATATGCAACATGTTTATTATAAATGCTTGCACCCACTCATATCTATCCTGAGATTTTGAAAATCATTTCTTAAAATTTTCTTTCTAGCTAGTATAATTGTTCATTTGGTCACCTTGAGCTCTCATGTCAACTGGTAAGAAAAAGAGATGGAGGGTTAAGCTCTAGTTAAAACTGTAACTGCATTATACTACTTTCCTCTATCATTTTTATTGTGCTTAGTTTTGGTTTAAAGTGTTTCAATTTATCTCTATAAATCCTCCTTTTAGACCAAACCATGACTCTTTTCCATCCTAAGATGCCTAAACTAGAGAAGTCATTCCTATTAAGCTCCCTCCCAGAAATCTAAGATACTTTTCTGTTGAACAAAAACCTAGCTGATATATTAGAGTGGGCGAAAAGTATTCAATTTGGACCCATTGACTAGTTAGAACATTATCCTAGTAACATAAGGATTGGACATCCTTAAACAATGATCCATTGTTAAAATTCATCATTTTTCTACTTAGAACATCATACTAAACTTATTTAATGTATCAATCTGGGAACGTGAACTTAAGATAGTGCCTACAAAGTTTATGCTTTAGTTCTTCTCAATAGTCATCATTGCTAAGGTAAAAGCAGTTGCTACAGGAAACTTATACTAGAGACTAAACTTACAGACTAATTCTCATCTAAGGAAAACATGACTATAAACAAATAATTCTCTAGAAATAAACCTATGCTATAGGATACAATCAATGGTTCTACTACCAGTGACTACAAGAACAATAGTATTAACAACTCAAAGGAAACTTAACTAAATTCTACTTAAGCATGAACAAAGAATTCACCTTTTGCATGGGCCCACATAGAAGTGTGAATGAATTATAACTTAGAGATTGAAGTGAAAAACTATCATATATTCATTCAATAAAACATGGACACAATATAGAATATCAAGATTCTTTACTCTACTACTTGATTACAACATGAACTTATCAAAACATCTAACTCCCTTGGAAACATAAGTTCCAACTTATTTAAAGGAAACTAAGTAAAAAAAAAATGCCTACAAATTAGGTCTTCCATTACATAGCATAACAACTTTTAGTTTCAGGAGCGACAACATCATTTATGCAAGAAGATAAGCCACATTTAATATTTCAGAAATATAGGAATGCTAGGCAACTAAATTGTCTTGAACTAAATAAGCAACCACAAAGTGATGGAAGGAGTGGATCAATAAATGAACTTTGAAATAGTCACCCACCTTGAAAGATCTAGTCATCCTTTAGTCCACACTCCTTGCTTGACTTATTCTTTATGCAAAAGGTTAACACAACAAAATCCAAACATGGATCCAAGGCATAGATCATAATAAGTTTTTCCTATTTTAAAGAAGCCTTGTCACACAACTATAGGAGGTCTACCCACTAAAGCTAGAGAAGAAATGTACCCAATTTACTATGACATTCATTAATCTAGATATATATATTTAGTATTGTCTTTAAGTTCCATAAGCATCAAATAAACATATAGTTAACCCTTATAAACATAAAAGATTGTATCATGCTTATGAAAAACTATAAGATATTCAAGTTTGTACTTCAAAATTCATAAACAAAATATCCCAAAAACTTGACTCATCATTCCCCTAGCTTGGCCATTTGATGGTCCCATAGTAAATAAATTTTTAACCTAACTTTCATCCTATAGTCAGTAGTTGTTCTCTATCCAGATCCTCTCTCTACAAAACTCCAGTAGAACCCTTTTATTTTCTTGTGTTTCTTCCACATGTCCTCTTCCTTCTACATGGTAAAGTGGTCTATTCTTTCTAAATTTGCAATTAATTGAGATAGTAATGATAGAGGCTGAAAGGTTAATGGAATCCAAAAACTTTCTCTCTCTTCCCAAAGAAATGTACCAAGGAGCACGTTGGGTTTCCATAGCAAAATTAAGAGGTGAATGTGGTTCTCTCTTTCTCATCTCCTTAGATAAATTTTTTTGGCACCAATGTATGGCATTTCTGGCCTCGGATAGTTTAGTATTTTCCATCTATTCATATGTGTTAAATGTGTCCTTCCTAATTTGATAGATGATCTCGCTACTTGATTAAGAGGGGGCTATTTTTAACCAGTTATAATAGAGAGTTCGAGGATCCTTGGCTTTGGGCCTTAGAAACAAGGGAATGTCTGACTCTAAATGTCTATACACTTTAGCTTGAATGTTCCAACTAATTTCATTCTATATCCAAGACATGAAGGCTCTAAGTTGAATATCCCTAACATAAAGTAAGGGATTCCAAACTCGGTCATTTGGAACTGCAAAATTGTGAAGATAAAATTCACATAACAATTTTTTTATGATTGCAGGAGAGTTATGGAAAGCTTGGAAAAATTTGGTAGGCTCTTGTAATGAGGTAGTCATATCCTACATAAGGCAGGTCATTTGATAGTTCAATAGTTGCTCTTTAAGAAACAGAGCATAGATAGGTGATGGAGATCTACAACCCATTAAGTGAGGGATTGAGGATGTAATTTTTTCAAGCTTTACACTTAACTATTCTACCTTTTCCTCCTAAACAAGTGTTTCCTAATAATGATTGTTTTTTACTTTATTCAGTTCTTTCCTTTTTTATTTCCACTTTTCCCTCTCAAAATTTAATTGCTTCCTCAATAGGAAAATAACATCTAACAAAGATGTTGGACTAGATTGAGTTAATATAGAACGATGGTGAGAATTATCTTTATCTTGAGGAGTAGATGACTTACCCTTGCTAGCACTTGTCCTTTTAAAGGATTTGTCCAAATAATCATAGAAAATGGAACCTTCAATCCTTTATTTATTGCCACTTCATTCTTTAAGGAGTTAAGAAATTGAAACCCAACCTCATCATCCTAGCTAGTTAGCTTCTGAACATAATCTATCCATCCCCTTGCTTGAAAATATGGCCCACAATTATGATCTTTGAGCAATGTATTATGCATAGTAGGCTCTCTTTGAATCAAGTCTCCTCCCATTGTCTAATTTCTAGGGTACCCAAAACAAAGTTACAAGAGAGAATAATAGACAACCACAAATTTGGACAAGAAAACTTGAAATAGAAGGTTACAGGATGAAATTTCTAGAGTAATGAAGCTCAAGAATTAAGAACATATGAGTAAAATGAATATAAATCTTCATGTTATCATTTCATAATTACTCATAAATATGTCCCTCAGAACTTGTACATAACATTTCTTGTCACCTTAGTTTTATACATGTAAAAAATAAAATGTAGCAAGGATTTGTAAAAATATCAAATCATTGGAAAAAAATAAATGTATGACAAGGGAAAAGAATAAATAAAAAGATTCAATAAACATAATGAAAAAACTAATATAACTCCCCCTAGGTAAAATAGTGCAAGTAGTCCCCCACTTGCAGCGGTGACAAGGCATACAATAATAAATTGGAAAAACAAATTAATATCGCATACCTTGGAATATGTGCTAATCAAAAGTTCTAGTGAGGTGGTAGTTTATATCCATGAATGAAAGAAATGATGAGATGGATAGGTGGTAGACTAGAAAAAGAAGTAGAAATTTATTATGGAGAATCAACTATTGCAAGGAAAGTGTTTATTATGATAGTGACAAGAATAGCTAGAGTGAGGAAGGCAAATGAGAAAAAAGCTCATTAGGAGATGCTACAAGAACTATAGAACAAGCAACATAAGACAATTATTGTAGGAACTCCTCCTTACTCTTTGGTTTGTGATATAATTTTAACCTTTGAACTTTGACCAACAAATTGAACTAAACCTAATCCACAGTGGAGAGTTGGACTACTCCATTTGGAAAGACTATAATAATCTCATATAGCCCTAACCATTTGGTTTGGGATTTGCCAAGATTATGCTAATACCTAGAGTCATAAAGGAGTGCCCAATCACCAATATGAAAAACTTTGTCCTGAATATACTTGTCATGCCATTGCTAAATTATGTGGTAAGCTCCTCATAGTTGACACAAACTCTCCACTTCCCTCCTTTCTTAGGAACCAAAACAAGAGGGGAGACCCACTAACTATCTAAAATTGGAGAGATGAAGCCAGTATTTAACATGTTCTACAACTCATTCTTGACTCTATCCCAAAGAGCTGGATTTACCCAGTGCTAAGGTTGGCGAACAGGTTTGAATTTAGAGCTAATATAAATTTTGTGAGTGTAGAGCTTAGGTTCTAGGCATTTCATGTCAATTTAATCCCAAGAAAAGGTTGATTGATGTTCTGTAAGAAGCTATAGGACTTCTGACCACTAAGAGGAAGTCAAAGCACTACCTATATTTAATTCCTTTCCTAAGTTGGCCTCTATGTTGGTGACCTTTTCTACCATGGTCAATTGAGCAATTGGGAAAGACTCTATTTCATGAGGTAGCAAATCCAATACTACCTGATTTTCCACTAACTTAACATGCTCCTCTAACCTAAAAGGAAATGGAGGTTCTTGTGCTATAGGAGCAGTAGAAGAAGCAGGTTAGCTTGGTATCTTAGTCAGCTCTGTTGAAGTATCCTCAACTTCAATAATAATAAGTTGTTATGGAGGAGGAAGAGTTGTTTCAAATCTTAAATGGATGTTATTTAGGGAAATAGCATAGCTCTTCTACTACATTGTTGGCTTAGCATGGTTGGGTTTAGCCTAGTAGTCTGAGCAAGCAATTGAGTCTATTTAAGAGAAGTAACATTGGTTGCAAAAGGAGGCATTAGAGCTTGTTGTTGAGGTAGTGGCATCAAAGCTTGCTAGCTTGATTGGCTAGACCAATTTTGTGGTTGTTGCCACCCCTTCTGGTGTTGTTTCCAACTATTATATCTACTAGATCCACTATGCTATTAGTTTTTCTATGCATTATTACTATTAAAAATTTGAAGAGGATTCTTGGAGCCCATGGCCTTCACTAGGAAACATAGAGGACCTCTCCATTCTCATCAATGGCTTTGAACTCAATATACATTGGGTGTCTAGAGCTAGTTATTGAATGTGAAAATCATTATGACCCTAGCACCAAGTGTGTCAAGAAAATTTTTGGAGAAGTGTTGGCCAGGATAAACAAGGTTAGTATCATTTCAGCTCTAAGAACTCCTCACAAAGAACCTTATGAACCCTAGTTGTTTGAGCAAGTAGAATGTATGTATGGTGACAAAAAGAAAGACTATGATTCTAGCATAGCTCAAACCTAGCTTTTAAAACTAGTCAAAGGAAGTTTTAGATTGCCCAAATCCTTGACTATTGAGCATTTCATCAGATAAATTACCAACATTGTGTTTCTCTTAAATAGAGTTAAGGGTAATGACCATGCCTTTCATTGGGAGAGTTGGATGTACTTCTTTATCTAGAAGATTGTCAAGGGTGAAAAGTTCATTGATTAGGCTGATTTGATTGCTGAAAATTTACATAAGGGTCTGTTAGCTATGAGTAATTTCAGCTCATTCTTTCTCTCCTCTTTCTTAATCTACATTTTAGCCATGTCTAAAGAGTGGGAAGGTCTTCCACACTTACCTTGGACTGAAAAAATGACTATCTATCAGTACTACAAGGATCTCTTGGCATGTGAATTTTGCAAAGAGTTCAGGAGAGTAAATGATGTATTCCTTAGAAAGTTGGTGTTTGAACTCCAAGGCATGAAAATTACAAATTGTCCAAAGAATCAATGCAAGACATTAAGATTTATGGTTATTTCTATATTTAGTTTCCCAAATTCACATATCTCAAAGTTGGAGGTTTTTCTGGTGAACCTCTCAAGTTACTACGTTATTGTTTAGACAACATTATTTTATCTAAGATATGCAGACAATTTGTTTCTATGATAGAATCTCCTACACATACCAAAAAGTCATCTTCTTTCATATTTCCCATAGAGATTGGCTATTACAGATGCTCAAATTTCAAGCAAGTTATATTAACAAAAATAGCATTATCTCACGTTGTCTCAAACCCTACTCTCCCAAAGAAGATTTTAATTGCACGGGTTTCACTAGAGATAATTTCAAACATTTAGTTTCACTAGCCCATGTTCCAAATCTAGAAGATGATCACCGGGATAACTACTTAGATGAAATTGAAGTAGAATATGGTTGTAGTCAAGGTTGACAATAATCCAAATTAATATGTTTGAAGTTAACCTCAGCACCAATGGGATTAAAGAAGATGGAAGTGAAGAAGTGATTAACCCATTTTATGTCAATCAAATTGAATGTATGCCCATTCCTAAAATTTATTGGAGTAGAAGGGAAGAAGATGATTTTCTTTCCCATGCCTCAAAAGTTTTGAAAAGAACTAGAAATTGGTTGAAATCAAATACTAGTAAATTGGCTACCCCTAGTGCCCCAAAGAAATACTCAAAATCCAAACATAAAACCCACACCCAAGGCCAAAGGTTATCACTAACCTTGTTATTAATGATCATGTTGCAAGTTCACCTATAGTTAAAGCTAAAGTAACTTTTTAGCCTCTTCAACTTCAAGTTCATAAAGAGGCACCGAAGGTTAGAAGGATAACTCACTCATGTACTATGAAAGTAGCACTAGGCAAAGAAAAGGATAGGGTAACCATTGATCTAGATCTTGCGAAAGTAAAGTCAAGTCTAGACTAACTCCCCAATTCTCTAATATAAAATAGTGTATCAAACCCTCAAAAGTTGCCTAAGAGCATCAATACTCAATCGGGTACCCTTGCTTTTACTAATGTTTCTCCCATGACTTGAAAACATCCTATCATGCCTAAGTGGCTGGACACTTCCATTGAAAATAAAAGAAGTATGGTGCCCCTATCTATGCCTATTGATGATTTGGTTAGTAGATGTTTGAGAAAATCTTTGAAAGCTAAAAAGGCCATAACTGAATCCAGAATTAAGTTCAATAAAAGTTTGGGTCATTGGTCAGCCAAGATTTCCAAGCCACTAGAAGTTAGCCTACATGAGTATCTCACTCCTCAAGATTATCAAGTGTTAAGAATTGACCTTGGAAAGGGAAGTCACATAGTGGACATGAAGATCTTTGAAGCTTCAAATAAAAAGATTGTGGACAGGGTCTAGAAGGACGCTCAAGATAAACAAGATGTGAAGGAAGCAATGAGGAGCATGGCATAATACATAAACTCTATCCTACACCTAGAACCTAAACCTTTGAGTGAAATTTCTACAATTGTGGATGTAACATCTTCATCCAATCAGCAGTTCCTTGATAATTTGTAGAATTATAAACTTGTTGCAAAGATATATGAAGAGTGGTTACAATATGTCCTGAATGAAATTATTAAATAGCTAAAAAAATTAGACAAAGCTTCAATGAGACCATTGCCATCATCAAAAAAGTGGAGTCAAATAATGAAGGCTATGAGAAAGAAAAGAACAATTGTGTAAAAGTAGTGCTCGCGATAGAAGAAATTCAAGGATTCAGGTTGCAAAGGTTCCAAGTTAAACGCCCTGTAGCTAGCCTTGATGATAAGACGCTGTATGTGATTAAATATTATATATAATGGTAGAATGAGACACTTATTTAGGGGGTAACTAAGATCAAATAAATTTTGGATGGTCTCAAACTTGTGGATGAGATAATTCAAGGAGATCTAAAGTGGTTCAATAAGCATTGCATAGGTAGGGAAAATGACTCCATAGCCCAAGTGGAGGATATAATAAATGAGGTATAGAAGAAGTTTCAAGAAATTTGAGAGAAGAAAATAACTTCTAGGCAAGACTTTTCAAATGCCACTCATACTAAGGCCATGTTAATAATCAATCAAAAGCATTTGGAAATACATGAAGAGAAAGTAATAGAGCTGAAAAAGGAAAAGGAAGTTTGGAAATAGAGGATTGCCTACATCGGTTTACCCCATTAGTTGATTATTTTTGCATTCACCACTACTTATGAGACATGGAAGGCCATGAGAATCACAACTGGTGTGGATAGTTCTTCCTGATATGGTGCATGATCATTGGATAGTTGCACTTTTTCCTATTTATTTCCTCTTATGCATTCAGTTGACACAATTGTGTTAACTAAAAGAAAATTTACTCTTAGTGGGGTAATTTTGGTTAGTTATCCAACCCTATTCTATATAAATATGTAATAACTAATATCTGAAAAGGGTTCATCTCTCTGTAGAATACTTTTGTTTTAAGGTTTTGCACTTTGAATTTTGAATATAGTCTTTTTTGAATTAGCAACAAACTTAAATAAAATTTTATAGTTTTATGTGTTGAATTTTTCTAAAATAAATACTATTATCTACTTTACAGTAATTTTCATTGTTGAGAATGTTAGTTATGTGTGAAAGTTAAGTTATATTTGTTGTGTATTCCAAAATTATTTGCTTTGAAGATTGAAGGTTATGGGAGGTGAAATTCATATTATTCTTTTATTTATCCATTTTTAACATCCAATCATGTGGATGATATTGATTGTTAAAATTAAGTGGTTTTTCACTATTCACATTCATTTTAGATTCATGAGATGACTTAAGCTTTTAAGTATTTCTAGCAAAATACTCATTGGGAAGATTTTCCCTCAATAGAGGACTTAATGATTATCTTTTCATAAAAGGTTGGCTGCACCTTATATAACATAAAACAAATTTCAAGTAGAGAATTTCTTATCTGTAATTAGGAATTCAATCTATTAGTTTACAAGCATTTTCTTATTCAAAAGTTTTAAAATCTTGGGAAAAACTATTTACTAACAACAATGATAATGGTCATAGTGATGATCATGATGATGATGATGGTCATTGTGATAATTTGGATGATGATGGCAATAATGATGATGTTCATGATGATGTGATGGATGAAGAAGATGATCAATTACATGATCAATGGAAATGTATTTGGTGTTGATTAGGTGCAAATATTTTTTATGATGCTCGATTCTTGGTGTTGATTACTTATAATTATTATTTTTGTAGAGGTAATGAATTATAAAGTATACAATGATTATGATCTATCCATATTGTGCATGTTATGTTCTATGTAATTTGTAGCATAAGTACCATGTAATTTTTAACTAACTTAAGATGAATGATTTACATATGTAGGTACCCCTTTAATGAGGATTGTACACAATAACATAGATCAAGAGGTATAAGTTTATTACATGTTTTCTTTAATTTTACCTTCAACATTAAATTTAGGCCAAATTCATAAATATTAGCCTCATTTTAAAGAAAAATATTTCACTCCTTCAACTATATCTCTCATTTGATGGGCTACAGATACCATCAAATAGGTATATTTTGGATTTTTCTTCCTTGAGTGGGGAAAATGCAGGAATAGAAGAGGATAGTGAGACATGTAGTATGTCTATGAAAGAGAGACAAACTAGAGGTCAAAAGATTAGAAGAAAAATCAATAAAACGCATGCAATTTTTCCTTGCTCAAGGGGGGTCATGTTCTTATGATGATAAGACAAAGGGTGACATCAAGGTTCCCTTGAGGTACACACATCTTCAACAAAAATGGTTACCCAAGGAATTACCTCCAATTAACATTGGTTTTTGTGTTAACGAGAGGATATATCTCATAGCTCCATCATCATTACATGGTTTGAGCCTATTTTCCATGGATGGCATAAAGGTCATTTATAAAAAAGTTTTTGAATTGAAGTATGTAAGACCTTGTTACAATTACAATAATTGGATGCAAATAGTTCAATATAAAAATAGTATGTGTAGGTATGCATTGTTAACAAATTATCTACAATGGAAAGAAAATGATCAAAGTAAAAGGCTTGTTGTGCACATTGATGGAAGGCCAAAAGAAATAGGGAACATTGTAGGTTTTATAAATAGTATGTGTCCTGGGTCAACTAATAAGTGACCCAATAGCAATTTTGAGGTGTCTGGGGGAAATCATGTTTTTGTATGTGCAATAAAATCAATAAGTGTAGAAGAAGAGATGTTAATATATTACAATTTGAATCACATAGATACAAAGAAAGTTACTATCATGGGACTTGTAACTACTATATATGTAATATTTAAACTAATTACTTCCAATTAATAACTCCAATATACAATATATGATTTTATTGATAAGTTTTTTTCTAAGTCAATTATTCTTTTCATTATGCTAATATTTTTATATATTTTCTTTATCACAAAGGGACATGGACAATCCATCATATGACAGAGGTAGGGATGTTCCTCCCACACCTTCTTTAGCATAGGTAAACCTTTTGTATAAAAAATTGTGTAATTGTAATTTTACAAAATGTCATATTATTTTTTAGAAATAGGGAATACTAAGAGGGGGGTGAATCAGTATTCTATAAACTTTTTCCCACAATAAGATATTGTTACTTACTTTAAATCATGTATAAGAAAGTAAATCAATAATGTTTAATAGTAAAGATAACCATACACAATGAGAAATCATAAAACCATATTTTGTTAACTATGGAAACACTGGCCAAGGGAAAACCTTGGTGGGGATGGTACCCACAAAATGATCCACTAAATAAAAGTATATGGTTAAGGATATTGACCCTGTTAGGAGTCTATTAAGTATAGATAGTATCTCAAGTCCTTGTTAGAGGACTAGTCCTCATGTAGTGCCTCTCCCATTTGACTTCTGTAAGTCATCCTGATGGATGCAACCTTATTGATCTTTTTTTGTGATGGGATCATGATTGTGACCCTGAGTGGTCTACACCGTCGAGGTGTTTGGATTTATGTTTTTGTATTAGTTGCTTTGATTATGCTTTTGACTAATCTATGAGATTATGATGTGATTTATGGTTCACTGAGGTTTGTGCCAGTGGTTAACAAGATCGATGTGGTATCATGAGGTTGTTCCATGATTACCTTGAGATGTGTACAGAGATTGCACTATGTTCTATTACCATGCTACATTGGACTAGGTTCTTGTAGTAGTGGTTAGTCATGTTTATGACTATGGTTGTTTATGTGTTTTAAATGCCTTTTACTATAGAGTAATCAATCATTATTAAATGCTTAAGTAATTAGAAATGGATTTTTCATGTGGGATTGTTTGGTTATGTGCTACGGACATTTACCTTGTTATATTTTGATCTGAGAGATATCTGTTCTTATGTGATGCTTTATATTTGAGAGGACCTGAGGGTTAGATGTTACACCTTGATTTTAGTATCATAGATTTTAGACTACTATGTTGTTCAGTTAATCATATTGCATGACAATGCCATTTTGAGATGATAGTGTGTTTTACGATGATATCTGGTTATCTGGTTTTTGGACATACCTCTGATTATGTTATGTGATGGATTTAATGCTATGGTTATTTACTTCATTCTTGCATTGTTATGCTTTATGCGAACGTGAGTGATGTAAATAGATTATTTTAATATAATTAAATAAATGGTTAAATTAGGTGATTTAATGCATTTATTTCTTTGGCTATGTTATTATATGCAATTGCACTTGATCGTGTTGTTTAGTGTGCAGGATTTATATCCCTAGTAGTGGCACATGGAGTTAGCGATTCAGCCATTCATATTTTACCAATGTCATCCTTATATGGTCAACATATCCTTTATTAAAATGTTTAATTTAAACCTTTTGGTGATTATTAAATCCAAACTCATTTGCATTATGTGATTTGACCAGTGAGCATGTCTGTGCATTTAGTGTTTCGCATTATCGCAAAAGTTGTTAAGGAGATTTCTATGTTTTTGGGTTTTCAGGCTTTTTAAATTATTTTATTTTATTTCTGGCAGCTTTTCCATAGATGAATTCCTATTTATAGGAATAGCTTATTTTTGTTTGGGTTGATTCAGGGTTTAACTAGGTTGGCTAGTTATTTTCCCTAATCGATTATTCACTCGAAAAGTGAATAAGTATCCAAAAAGGAATTTAATTCCTCACTTCTCATTTTCGAATGGGAAAGTTGGAGAGTAAAACCCAAAATCCTCTTCATGAGGATTTACTGTTTTGTTCATTGTGGGAGCTACGGGCATGGGATCGTCACGAGGTTGAGCTCGTTGGATCTAGCTCAGAGAAACCTTGGATTGCCATGATTTTCAGCCACTTCTACGAGCGTTTTTTTTTTTGGTTTAGTTTTTTTTTTTTGCCCTTTTGGCTGTGAGGTAGGGCTTTCCTATTTTATTGTTTCGGCTCCATTTCTGCTTCTATTTTTGGTAGCCATTTGTTTGGAGGCTAAGAATTAGTGTTCCCCTTTGTTTTTTTATGTTTGTTCTATCCGATTGGGTGGGTATGAACATTTCCATATTTTTTGGGATGAGGGTTTGGAGTTTTACACTGTTATGCTAGCTATTTTTGCATACAGTGTCTGATTCCATCTATTTTTGAATTTTTGGGGTTTTTGAACCCAAAGGCCAAATGGGTTTTAATTTTGGAATTTTTTTTTAAAATTTGGGGTTTTTACCTCATTTTGCATGCCGCCCTATTTTCTCAAGTTTTCTTGGCATAATGTGGGTCATGGACTTGGATGATCCATTTGGATATCAATCAGACCACTTCTGCACTTTTATCTTACATTGGGATGCGTGTTGCATCCGTACTCCTGATGTTGTGTTCGGTTGAGTGATTTTATACCCGTTGTTATTGTTTCTTTTAGACCTTTGCTTTGTTTCATGGACACTAGGATTCATGTAGAATCCATACCCTCAAATTAAGGCTGGTTGAGTAAGTTCATGACTTTTGGGCTTGTTACATCATTGGGATTCGTGTAGAATCCATACTCTCAAATTCAGGCTGATCGAGTGATTTTATGATGTATGGTTTCATTGGCTCTAGGATTTGTGTAGAATCCATCCTCTTGAGTTGCTTTCGATTGGGTGTTTTGTTTTGCATTGTGTTCTCATTCCTATCCTTATTTTATGATCCTCACGATGGTGGTGCACCACACACAAGTACGTGCACGTACATTTATTGGGTGACTTTTGAGGCTCGATCTTCCGTGGATTTTTCAGAAGTTATGATCATTGGGGTTGGGATGGGAGTATGCATGCCCACGGGCACTTGTCATAGGATGAGCATGGGTAGGGTAGGGTAGCATATGGAGGGGGCTTCTATCTCGCAACTTGGTGACCTTAGTCCCATAGGGTTGGCAGAGGATAGGAAGTTTTAAATAAGTGATAATTAAAGAAAATATGTGATTGGTAATAAAACTTAAGATAATAAAATATGTGTGCAGGGCCCTCCGTTGAGGAGTTGAAACGCACGATCTGAGCTTGGGCTTTTCGATGCTAAGTGACTCTCCATGATGTCAACCCCTACTTAGTAGCCTTTTGAGTGTTTGACCAGGACCTTTACTCCTTAAATTGTCTTAGGTTCTTGGTTTAGCCATCATACTGTCTAGCGTGAGTGTTAGCCATGGATGTTGTTTTATGTGTTTTGTGGTTAGATCTTTATCTCCATTAGCACAGTGGGTGTGGACCTACGGGTTCCATGTGCTTGGGAGGCATAGCTACCTTCACCACTACTAGGGACCAGTGTACAGAGATGGTCTTCTTCTAGTGCGACCATTGCTGGAGGTTTTCACTTGGTACTTCGGATTCGGGAGTATGCTTTCTTGTGATTTATGCTTTCATTGGAATGCTTGTATATCATTTTTAGATTATGTTAGTTTATTTGATGCATTCCCTTATCATGATGTTTAGCATATGATTAGACAATGTTATTTGATTTAGTAGTATATATGTTGCTTACAGTTGTTTAGCATGTGATAGGTGATGTTATCTACTATAGGATTATCTTATACGTTATCACTAGCATGTTAGATTTCCTTATGCTAATATTGTGCATGTTTTTAGTAGTGACATCCCTATTACGAAAGTACTAATGATCTAATTGATGGCTTGGGATGTTAAGTGCGGGGGATGGCTAGGACCCACGATGGTCTTATGATGCTATTGATGGATGGGAGGATCTACGTACTTAGTTTGGTTGTTTTGTTACTGAGATGTATTTTTGTACATTGAGATGTTGTTTTTGTTCTCTTCGATGTTTATTTTAGTATGTTCTTTGCTGTTGTAGTTTAGATGGATAGATTTTCATTGTTTTGTGTTGTTCTTGCACTCGAGTGTTCATTCCTCGAGCCTTTGTGGATCCGGTACTTCCTGGTGTGGAGGTTCCTTACTCTTTTTTTTCAATTGTTGGCCTTCTATGTTTCTTGAAGTGTTTTCGTGTTCTTTGGGCGATATTTTTTCAGCATGGTGCAACATTCAAAATGTATAGCACACCCATGCAAATTGTGTCGTATGATACTATAAAGTATCGCACGCCTTCTTGAGAAATGTTGTACAACACTGGAAGAGTGTTGCACACCTTCTTGAGAAATTTCATACGAGACTATAAACTGTCGCACACCTTCTTGAGAAATGTCGTACGATACTATAAAGTATCGCACACCTTAAGGAGAAGTGTCACCCTCCCTTAGTACAAAGTGTCACAAGATTTTTGTAAAAATTTGCACAGGCAGTCAGCAGGCACTTTTCGTCGTGTTCCAAACTTATTGAGGGTTGATTTGGCTACCCTTTTGGGTGTTCTTTGACCCTATCCTATTGCATTTTGAATTCTTTCAGTTTCTCTTGAAATCCAATTTTTGTGTTTCTATTTATCTCTTGGGGTTTAAAATATATCGTTTAGGTATAAATATACATCAACTTATACTTAAATGATTAAATATGTCTTAAGTATAAATATACATCAACTTATACTTAAACAATTAAATATATCATTTAAAATATATCATTTAAGTATAAGTTAAATATATGTCAACTTATACTTAAGATATACTTTAATATATGCAACGGATCTTTTGAGATAGGTTTCAGACCTCTCGGAGATAAGTTAAAGATTCTAGGAAATTTCAAGGCTTCGAAAATGCAAACTTAGCCAATTTTTAGGGCTTTAGGATTTGAGGCTTAGCCAAATTTCAGGATTCTGCATTATACCCCAGCTTGGTATTTTGTTTATGAGTGGTCGTTCCTTGAGCCCTCATCTATTTTGTGGTGGTTGTTGGCTTTTGTTCACGTGTGTCAGTTTGGTAGTGGCATTCAGAGATTCGTTGGTTGCCGGGATTGTGGTGATGTAATACCCCAAAATTGGCTCATTGCCATGATACCAATTCTGGTCTATTTCTGACCAATCCTAAAGACCTATTCCATTAGGCAAATTCTTATTTGGCTACTCACTACTTGACTTAATTGTCAGATGCAGAAAACCCTAATCTACATTCATCATGCTTATTATTTAATTCTTATAGTATTTACTCATATTAGTCACATTAAACCTATTGATTAATATTTAATTTAATTACTAAGTATTTATACTTTAATTAAATTAAATTATATCCTAAGGCTGATGTACTATGGAATTAAATTTATTTAATTTAATAAATGTGCCTATTTTAATTAATTTAACAAAATTATTTAATTAAATGGAGTACTTACTTCTAATTAATTAAACAAAGTTATTTAATTAAATGGGAAGCCATTCCTAATTAATTAAATGAAGTTATTTAATTAAATAAGAAAAGTGTCTCTAATTAATTAAAGGATTATTTAATTAAATAGAAAAGGTAAATATGAGAGTATATTTCATTTTATTAAATTAAATATCTCACCAAAATCTCTCTTTAGTTCAAAAAGGGAAATTTCCAGTTCACTATTGATCAAAAAGGAATTAAATCAGTTAACTTCTTATTCTACTCAAATTAAATCAGTTAACTCCCTTTAATTTGAAAATCTTCCTTTATGACTGAACTTCACCTTTAATCCTGACCGTTGATTGAAATTGATCTCAATCGTTGATGGATTCCAGGAAAGTCTATTTAAGAGAGCCTCATCTCTTCATTTGGAGAGAGGATGAATTTGGAATTTGCATCAAATTGCTGTTGGAATTCATACTCACATTTGCTCATATTTTCTTATATTTTACATACATTTGCATCCTTAGCTTAATTTCATTTAGCATAATATGCATATGATTCATCTAGTTTCTTTTACTTTTTCTTAGATTAGAATGCATTTCTCATTCTAGATTAATCTGCATAATCATATAGATTAATTTCATTTTTTAAATCCTTCATTCTTAGAGGGTCTGGTTGCTTAACACCTTAAATCTGATGATATCTAACAAGCAAAATCCCTTTAGATAGAAGGCAACAGGTCACCTTGCCAGCTGATTTTTGGATGAACAATCCAATGTTCATTTCGGGATGAATCCGCAAATAAAGACCATATTGAAGTGTGTGTGTGTGTTAGCAGAGGCCGCATATTCATGCATACAGATGAAGTCTTCTATTGCGATCTTTGTGATCCCTGTATGATGTTGTCATGTGTATTCATACTTGTAAAAATATATATATCTTGGCTTGATTTGAATCCTTGTTTCCAAGGATCTTCGGGCAGGGCATTACACCTTGTTAAAAGCCTCAACCCTATTAGGAGTTGCTTCAACCATGTTAGGAGTTGGTAGTATAGTTACAATGTATACAGGATGAGCCCATTGCCCAAACATGTAATATATAATTAACCTTCTTTACAAAAATAGATATACATAAAATATTGTGTCACTATTATACTTTGGAATTCCTCTAATCATACATTAGATCTCACATCATACAAGGCTCACATATCACATATACATCCTTAATATAAATTTTCATATTACAACACACCACAGATAACTATGCAAGTTATGATCTTTACTTATACCTTTCCTTTTAGCAAACTCTATTTAGTCAGCCTTAATGCTTCCATACATTTGGAAAATTAAAAAATAAACTTGGGGTTAACATCTAGGATGTCGTACCATCATAGTTAAATAATTATTTTGTTACCAAAATAATTCCTTAAGTTGTAATAGTCAATATTATGTTGTGCTCTATTCTACCTTGCTAATTACTTGTACTGGTAATTCCTTTATAACTATTGTCATATTTTCCATCCACATCTAGGCACTGGCACTCATCATCATGACACTATTAAATATATATCCTCAACTATGCACATGTCAACTCTGACTCTTTCATCTGTACTTGAAGAATCTATCTATGTACTGATGAAAACTATCTAATACTTAGATAATTTTATGTCTTTGATCTCACAATAAAATACCAAAATATATGTTACCATAAGTGACAACACCATTTGACTAAGTCCTCAACTGATTTAACCATATTGCCAACATTATTATGTTATTTTTGTTAATGTTTTGGACTTGTTTTGATTGTTTTACTGATAGTTTTTGTCACAATTTGATGCTTAGGGAAAGGGAAGAGAACCAATTATACAATAGCAATTAGTTGCTAATATGGCAGCCATAGCATTATGCAATGATGACATCACATATACTAGTGACCTTATACGCATGTGTGAAAAGAGCCTCAAAAGCATTAATCTACAAATTCTTGCACTTGTGATGGATCCAAATCCAACTAAAGAGAAAGAGGTGATGAGAAATGAATTGTGTTGAGGAGCATGTTGTCTAGAAGTAAGCAACAATGAATCTTTAGCTAGGACAATAGTTCAATAAAGCATTATGTTTTATACTAATTTATGGATCATGAACCAAAATATGTATGTGTTGTTACAACATTTTTTGAGACCTCACCGAGTTGTTCCACTTGACGAGGGACCAGTGCAGCTCCTATAGGTATGTGATTTCAATTTTCAACTATTAGAAGGGACATCATCAAAATCACCAATGCTACTCTATTTTAGTCCATCAATAGTCAGAAGTGCACCATTGTTTTCTTCATGATTATTATTGATAGTTTTATATTACTGTTAACATGGTTTTTTAATCTATATTTTAAAAAGACAATACATTATATCTATGATTGTTTTTCATGTCTTGATGATGTGCATATGCCTCCTTCAACAAGGTCAGCCTGCACTTTGAGATTATCAACTACAAGATCAGCAACAAGAATCATGTAAAGATCCACACCTCCTGCAACGAGAGCTAGTAAATCCTTATTTTGCTACATTTTTTTATGTGTTAAATATGATTTGATTTGTAGTTTCTTGTTCATTTGATCATAGTATGACATTGATTCACTTTGTGCAGTGACAAGTACACCTTCTCATGGTGATAGAATAAATAATAGTACTTGTGATAATTTACTAGCCTTTCCTAGAGCATCTAGTGTTACTTGTACAAGATCATTGGAGCTATCATTGTTGATGGATGAGAAAGATATGATTGCCTAAGCTTTTAGGTATTTTAAAATTGTAATTATTTTGTAACTATAGTTTACTTATTCATAACTCATTTTCAACTAATGATCCCATGATGATTTTGTAGGAAATAATTTCTTATGAAACTTTTTTATGATTTAACATTGAAGATATTTGGATGTGATGGCGAGTGGGAGCAAATAGGGAGGAGGATAGGGAAGTGCACCTTTTCAAAATTTGAATCCTATCTTGGGTAGGATTCCTTAGGGAGGAGGTAATCAAAAGCCTAGAATTTAGAGTGTTAGGGGATAGTAGATAATGGTGACATGATAGAGAATGAAGATGAGGACCCATGTGACAAGAATAGAGCTCTAGACAAGCCTATTCTACCACCCAAGGTGGGAAAGTTTATTGGGCCAAGGTCGAACATAGATATTGTAAGATCCTTCACTCAGAAGAAATAGAACCTTAAAGGATAGGTTATTATCATGGTGATGGCAAAAGGCTTCCTATCTTTTGATTTCTCCTATAATGAGGACCTATCAAACATCCTATGTGAAGGGCCTTGGAGCATAGGTCACTCGATCCTAGCACTCCAGAACTGGTCTTTGAAGCTGGATTTGAATGATTCATTTTTTGTGCAAGCACCTATTTGGGTACGACTTTTAAAATTTCCACTAGAGTTCTGGAATGAGGATGTCTTCGTGGGGGTGGAAAATTCCTTTGGAGAGTTGTTGTTTATAGACCCGATTATGGCTTCAAGAAAGAGACTAACATAATCAAGGATCTATATTAGAATGAGGGAAGGGGCTGATATGCCAAAAGTAGTGAGCTTTCACTCAAAACTTGGAACTCATACTCAAAAGTTGGATTATGAAAGTGTTCCTTTTGCCTATTTTCACTACTTAAAATCTTATCATAAGGTGAATCAATGTCCAAAGGCTAAAGCTGGAAAGAAAAGGATTCCTATTCTTTCTAAAACTGGCAAGGAGAAAAAGATCTAGAAGAGAAAGGGTAGAAAGGAAGGCCAAAAACCCCAAGAGATTCCAGAGGAGGTCCTGGTTGCTCCCTCCAGAGGTGAAATCTAAGCAGTCCAGAAAGACCCAAAGGCTAATGAGATAATGGATAAGGTCATGTCTGGACCAAAGATTTCTAAGGTGGTAGATTTAGAGGTCCTGATGGTTCCTTCCAGAGGAGAAATCCAATTAGTCCAAAATGACCCAAAGGTTTTTGAGATAGTGGAAAAGGTCATGCCTGGATCAAAGATTTCTAGGGTGGTAGATTTGATCTTTATAGGGGTAGACCCTGTCAGAGTAGAAGACAAGGTAGAGGATAAGGTTTTTCCTGGACCTAGAGAGGTGGTCTATCTAGCCTTATACCTTGGTATCCCTGGAGTCAAGGAGGTGGATTCTCTAGATAAGGTGGCTATATTGGAGAATAGGATAGAGAATGATAGTCTTTTGAAGAGTAAGGGGGAGAAAGTGTTGAATATTGAAGGGGTTTTTGAAAGGGAGATCAAAGAGGTAGTAGAGGTAGAGGCAGTAGAGGGAGGTCCTCCTTCTTCCAATAAGGACAAATTAGTTTTTTGCAATTTGGAAGAGAGATTTGAGAAGGACATTTCCTTATCTCCAGTTAAGATGGTAAGGGTTGATGACTATTTGAAGGAGAACTTAGGAAAACCCTAAAATAAGAAGAGTTGGGAGCCCTCTATGAATTGTCTAGCATAGACCAAGAGTTGTGGTAGACTAGATGTGGGAGGGAGGCCAAGGTTGGTAGGAAGGAGGACTATTAGTCAAGTCATTCAAGAAGAGGCCAAGCGGAGTTTGGTGGATGGGAGCCAAAGAACTATTTTGGAATGTACTTCTAATTTTAAATGAAGATAATTTCTTGGAATATAAGGGGCCTCAATGGGGTCCATAAGTAGGAAATTCTTAGGAATATGATTAGAGATCAAAGACTTAATATTTTGATGATTCAAGAGACCAAAATGAAGAAGGAGATTCTGGGTAAGATGTCCTTTAGTAGCAATATGGTAGGTGAGGTAGTGGACTCTAAAGGTGCATCAAGAGATTTTCTTTCTCTTTTTAATATTAAACAATTTAGATTTACTACTTTGTATAATGATGGTAATATTCTCTTTTGTAAAGTGTTTTATCTACATTGCAATGAAAATTGGTTCCATTTGAATGTCTATGCTCCTAAATCTAAAAGGGAAAGGAAGAATTATTGGACTAAGATTTGTGATATGGTCCAAATTGGTAGTTTGAATAAAGGTATTATTATGGGAGACTTCAATACTCCTCTTATAAATAAGGAGAAATTGGGAGGTTTGGCTCTGAATTGGGAAAGCAAGATGGACCTCTCCAATTTCATTAATAACTTGGCTTTGTTGGATGTGGATCTATTAGGAGGATCTTACACTTGGTTTGAAAAAAGAGTTGGAAGTGATTACATTTAGGTTAGGTTAGATAGAGCTCTAATTTCTCTAGACTGGCTAAATTCTTTCTCTTGTAGGTTGTCCCTACTCCCAAGAGTTAGTTCAGATCACTCCCCTATATCACTCTTAGTTGTCTCTCTGGAACCTAGGAGGAACTTCCCTTTTTGGTTTGAAAATATGTGGACCTCCCATCCAAATTTATTGCATAGGATATACTATTGGTGGGAAATGGAAGTGGAAGGAATAGTTATGTTTAGAACTACCAAGAAGTTGAGTAATGTGAAGCAAATGATTAAAGTATGGAATAAGACTGACTTTGGCCATATCTTTCAGGACAAATGAGAGTTGCATTTCAAGATCACTTCTATCTAGGTCACCATTCAACAAGATGGGTATAATAATTTGAATAGGAATGTTGAGATGTCCATTCTGACTAATTTGCATAATATTATTAGAAAAGAGGAGAAGTTCTTGAAGCAAAGATCTAGAATCAATTGGCTTAAAGAGTGTGACTAGAATACCAAGTTTTTTCATATCTCTACTCTAAAGCATAGAGCTAATAATAGAATATTAGGCTTTAAAAAAGGGTAGGATCTTTTGATAGGAGAGAATGATATTGTTGCTGAGGCTATTTCTTATTTCTCATCTCTTCTGTCTTGGGATCCTTTGTTATCAAAGGTGGATTAGAATGAAATCATCTCTTGTCTTCCATAGATTATTCAATGCCATCATAACAAGATGTTGAGGGAAATCCCAAAAGCACAAGAAGTTAAAGAAGCTTTGTTCTCTTTTCCTGCTAACAAATAACCTAGACCTGATAGTTCTCCTACTTTCTTTTTCCAAATTTATTGGCAGGTGGTAATGGAAAATGTGGTGAAGGTTGTCCAGGAATTTTTTGGAGCAAGAAGCATTCTTAAGGAGATCAACTTTACTTTCCTAGTCCTCATCCCTAAAGTCCCTGGGGTAGATTCTTTGGATAAATTTAGACCTATTAGTCTTTGTAACTCTTTTTACAATATTATCTCAAAGGTGTTAACCTCAAAAATCCTCAAAATTCTCCCTTTGATTATATCACAACAACAAATGGGCTTTGTCCCTAGAAGGTAGATATTGGATTCTATCATGATAGTTCATGAAGTGATTTATTCCATGGAGGTAGGAAAAAGAGAAGGTATGCTCCTTAAGTTGGATCTCTCCAAAGCCTATGACCAGCTAGACTAGACTTTCCTAGGTTTGGTGCTTCAGGCTTTTGGATTTGATCAAAAAGTTTGTAGGCTTATTTCTACTTCCTCCCTTGCTATCTTGGTAAATGGGGCTCCCTTAGATTTTTTTAAACCTTTGAGAGGGTTAAGACAGGGGGATCCTATTTCTCCTCTCTTTTTTTTATCATAGATGAATGTATTGGAAGGTTGATTGAGAGGAAAAAACAAGAAGGGAGACTTAAAGGGATCAAACCATCTTTGAGGAGTGCTTTTTCCCATCAGTAGTTTTTGTATGATACTATTATGGGAGGAGAGGCTTCTATTAAGGAGGCTAAAGTGATGAAGGAAATTCTAGATTTTTATATCAAAGGATCAGGACAGCTTATTAATTGGGAGAAAATCTCTATCTTCTTTATTAATACTCCAGAGGACAGACAAAGGGAAATAGCAAGAATTCTTAGGTGTGGAGTGGGAAAGATCCCTTCTACTTATCTTGGTCTCCCTATGGGTTCAAATCCCCTTGATTCCTTCTGGAATGGGATTCTTGACAAGTTTAGGAAGAAGCTAGTGGGGTGGAAAGGGGCTTCTCTTACTCAAGAAAGTAAATGTCTTTTGGTAAAATCCACTCTTTAGAATCTCCTGATGTATGCTCTGAGTATTTTTGGGATATCAGTAAAGTTTTCTAAAAAAATGGAAAAGATCCAGACATATTTTCTTTGGTCTAGCCTTCAGGGTTGGAATAGATATCCCCTTGTGGTGTGGGATAATGTCTATCTTCCAAAGTGCTATGGGGGCTTGGGTATTAGGAAATTAAAGCATATTAATAAGGCTCTACTAGCTAAATAGATATGGCACATTTTTAGTAGCACGGGGGAATGAAGAGATATTTTTTTAATAAGTATATTACAAGATCTTATATTGGATTTAAGTACCTGATTTTTAAAGGAACTGATTTTTTGGATTTAAGTACCTAGACTTTGCCTCATTTCTATTGGGGAGTATGGAAGGAAAGAAACAATCAAATCTTCAGAGAAAGAGAAGAACCTACTTTTGTTCTGACTGAAAATATATATAGAGGCATGAAGGAAAATTATCGAGTAAGAAAGGGGGGAGATTTTGAAAATGGTGGTAAGAAGGAAAAAGACAAGGGAAAGAGGACTAAAATATAGGAGATGAAATGGTTGCTCCCTTCAAAGGGATGGCATAAAGAAAATTTTGATAGTGTAGCCAAAGGGAACCCTGGACCTTTGGGTTGTGGAGGTATCATTAGAAATAGCTATGGTGGAGGGGTGGTGGTTTTTTCTCATCCATTGGGATATCAGACAAACCATTATGTAGAAGCCAGTGTTGCATGCCATATGGTGAAATTTTCTTTGGACATGGCAGTTAAAAATTATGGTTGGAGAGGGATTCATATAACATTATAAGGTGTATTAAAGGGATCACTCAACCATCATGGTCAATTGCAAATATTATTGATAAGACCTACTCCCTTCTTGATAATTTTGAAAGTGTCCATGTCACCCATGAATACAAGGAGGCAAATTCTATGGTGGACTGGTTTGCCAACAAAGCAGTCCAGCAAGAAAAGGGGATGATTTGGAATTCCAGCAGAAATATTATGGAAGAGGCAAAAATCCTAATTGAACTAGACAAAATCTAGGGTGGTATAGTGGATATCTAACTATCATAAGGGTATTTAATGAGAGTTGGGGTTTAAGTAATTATAATTATGGCATTTATGGAAATTTCAGTCATATGAGGTTATCAATGTCACCTCAACACATTTCTTGGGTAGATTTCTCTCTCTTCCTTTACCATTTTGTGTGTAAAGATAGACATTTTGGCAATTATCACAGAGGTGGCCATCAAGGTTTCCAGAGGTTGGAGAAGGGTTATTAGAAGTTGCAGTTTATGAGAATTGTCAACATTGAGAACTCAGAGATGGTGAGGGAAAGAATACAAAAGGAACCTGTTGGTGAGGCAAAAAAATGGACACACAAGACAAAAGTCTAGGAAAATCTAGAGAAGGATGGTATAGCCAACTACATTTCAAAACTTCATGGTTTTGACCTTGTAGTCACAAATAGTATGGTGGATTCATGGAAGGATGAAAGGGTGAAAGTGGATAGGGTTTCATTTCAGGTCAGTGAGGAAATCATTTCCCTAGTAACTAAAATTCTAGAAGAGGGGATGAAGTTTTTTAGGGACAAGAAGATGTCGACGAATGCTGTCAAGGAATTTGCAAAGAATATGGAGGAGAGAAATGAGTTGGTAAAGTGTGAAACCTACTATGAAATGGATTCCATCAAGAAGCTATGGAGGTATGTTTTATGGACCATTATAGAGTATATTTCTTTGGACACTAGATTTGATAGAGTAAGAACACATTACTTTGTTTTACTCAATCATTTTTTCTATCGTGTGAAGATTTTTTTCCCTTTCTGTTTATATACTTAATGAGTA
The DNA here is from genome assembly GCA_028749045.1 of Cupressus sempervirens. Taxonomy (NCBI): domain Eukaryota; kingdom Viridiplantae; phylum Streptophyta; class Pinopsida; order Cupressales; family Cupressaceae; genus Cupressus; species Cupressus sempervirens. The sequence goes on along the minus strand of CM053787.1, from coordinate 430,400,448 downwards.
AGAGTATTTATGGGCATAAGAAAAAACCTTGCTCAAATCCAGCCCTACACGAGGGGTTATTGTTTCTAATCTATGAGCATTTCAAGGCTCAGACCATAAGCAAAACCCCCATGCAGGGTGCAGATGCTTCTGTAGATAGAGGAAGCTCTAGTTTCTCATTTGATTTGGAGGACATCCAAAATATTAATTTGGAGGGTGAAGAGAACATTACACCTATGAAAAAGGCCAAGGATTCTGAAAAGAAGTCACCTTCATTAGTAAAAACCCTGAGTAGGAAGAGCCCTAGAGGCCATGGGTCGAAATCATCTGGACAAGTAGAGGAAGAGTATAATGAGGAAGGTGATGATATGAAAAATGATGATGAGGGTGAAGAGGAGGTAGAAACTAAATCGGTGGAGCCAGTGGCTAAGAAACAGAGGAGGTCAAAAGAGAAGGATGTTGAGGGGATTGTGGATTTTGGGCCAGAGCTTCCTATTATCCCTCTTTCCCCTATTCATCCTCAAGAATAGAACATGGAGAATAAAAATGGTGAGGGAGGAGAGGTGGTCATTAAGGATAGGTGCATGGCCTAGAGAAAATTTAATGTAAGAACTTCTATGGGTATAGTAAGAGAGGCAATGAACCCACAAATTTTAGAAGAAAAATAGGGTCAACTCTAGTTAGAGGATCTCATTGATCCAACAATGGTATCCATAATGAATAATGCTAGGGAGACTAGCATGAACTTTCTTAATATTGCTAGGAACAGCATGATTGATAATTTTAGGTCGATCAAATGGCTTTACCATGAGTTGGAGGAGTTCAGAGAAAAAATAGGCTAGCTAGAATAGAAAAGGAAGATGCCAGATTGTGGGGATTACAATGACCAGGGGGGTCATCTTAATTTGGTTGAGAAGAGAATCCACAATTTGGAAAATTACAACCATAATCTAGCAAATCATATGCTTACCATTCTGACCTTTATCAATGATAATATCCCATCCCTTACTAGAATGTTGAAAACAAGGGGTCTTCTAGATGAAAGTGAGGAGAAGGACAGAGAAAGAGCCAAGATGGAAGAGGAAGTGACTACTAACATTACCTTTTGCAGCATGGAGCAGGATAGTCAGAAGAAACAAGACTAGGTAGCTAAGGAGATTAACAAAGCCTATGAAGTAGCAGAAATGATGCAAGAGCTAGAGAGAAAGACAGAGGATTAATAGTGGTTTTTCTTTTCTTGTCTTTTGGAATGAATGATTGTTGTAGTTATTTTTGTCTAGTAGGTTTATTAGTCTATTGTACTGGCCTTTAGATTGGCCTTCAGTCTCTGGCTAGGCTTTATCTACTTATTATCAACCTTGGTTTTTTGTTTGTCTGTTGAACTGGCCTTTTGGTTGGCCTTCTTTTACTGGTTGGGCTTATACTACTTATTATCAACCTTATGATGTGTTTTAACTCTCAAGTTTTAGGATCCCTATAAAACCTTTTTTTCTTATCAAAAACATTGAAAATATTTGGGCCCACATTACATAAAAGGTATGTAGCTTCATATAATTGGTGGAATGAGCAAGGCCCTAAATTAAAAGATTAGTTCATAAAATCTCTAAAGGATCTCTTTGGTCAAAATATTTTTAACAGAGTCCAAATTCTTAAAAAATCTTGCAAACATCTAAAGAATGTGAGAGACCAATACAAAAGGACTCTAAAGGTCAACCCAAAGTATGAGCATCCCCTTATGGGTCCAAAGTTGGAATGGAATGAAATCATTGAAGATGCAAAAGAGATAAGACTAGAAGATAAAGGAATTAAGCCACCACATGACAAAAATAGGTATGTGGTAGTATTAATGTAATTATGCAAAAATTAGTGATCTTTATATTTATATAATCTAACATATTTCTAATAGATTTCATATATAGGAGCTTCAAGACACATCAAAGGCTAAAAAGGCTATAAAATCTAAGGTTGGTCAACACCATCTTGGCTCTGGTAGATATATGAAAATTCATTCATGAATTTTAAGTATCAGTAAATGAAATTTTGTATCAAAATTTTTATATATAATTACAAATAAGCAATACATTCAATATTGATGATATCATGCAAAAAATGTAGGGCATTGAATTCAATATAGCACCCATAGAAGAGGACAAACAAATTGGCTTCAAGCAAGGCTACAAAGCAGTGGTTTCCTGCTACTGCACAGATAATAGTGTCCAAAGAGATGTAGAAGATTTTGGTGCATCAGTTCACACATAGGTAAATAGGCCTAATAAATGATAACTAAAATTGATAACTTCATGAGAAATAATCTATTTGATGTTAATTTCAAACAATGATAACAATGTGCATGACATTTCACTATAGCCTTCTACTCTTGGCACAGATCCTACTCATGATGATGAATGCTCAAAACCTATACATGATGAAATCCTTGATGTGCATCACAGTGATAGAGGTACATATTCAATTTCTTTTGAAAATTAATTATGTAATTATTAATAGAATTGAACATCTTAAATTACAATTGGTGTAACCTTTATGTGATAATTTTTTAGTATGCAGAACATCATGATGATGGAATTGAGCATGATGTTAGTGCTAAGCATGTTGAGGTTAGGGATGAAAAAAGTGTGATAGTAGATGATGTGACACTATCAGGTAAGGAAAATTCCCTATTATGTTCTTTAGATTAATGAAATACTTATAACATTTTTTAAAAATTTTAGAATTAAACCCATTTATTTCTTATTGCAAGGGTGCATCAGCCTTGTGCTTGAAAAAAGAAGAGGAAGCCTCATGTCATAAGATCAAAACCACAAGAACCATAGGATAATCTTGAAGATAGTCACGATGTGCCTATTAGCCTTTATCTTTGATGAAAGAAAAAACAAAACAAGAAATGAATATTAAAAAACCTTGTTTGATGATGAATGTGTTGATGAATTTTTTTATGAATGTTGCTTATTAATGAATTTTATGTCATGTTATTGAATATTGTTATCTAATTATAATGATTGATGTGTTCATGAATTATTGATGAATATTTATATGTATTAATGAATTATATTTCATGTTAATGAATGTTATGTGATTATAATGATTGATGTGCTCACGAATTATTGATGAGTTTGTATACATATTAATGAATTGTATGTCATGTTAATGTATTTTATGTGATTACAATAATTCAATGATATAGTTCTTAAATGAATGAATGAATGAAATATTCACGTAGATGTTAATGGGTAATTTAGAGTGATTATAGGAGGCGAGGCCAAATGAGCTTCCACCTTCACGTGTGATGCAGGAGCATCTAGAGGTATAAGGGCAATCCTGTGTCACCCAAAAAAATGTACTTAGACTTAGTTTTTGTTTTAGGTGTTTTCATTTCTAGATACCCATTTGGGTCAAATAAAGGTTCCAACTCTCACAATTCCACTATTAGTGTTCTAAGATAGAGTTTTTAATCACCTTGGGATACGTGTAAATGTCAAAAGAATAGGAGTATGTAATTGAGCCATCATTTTGGTGAACTAGAAGGTGTAAATTGGTCGAAAGATTGTCATTGTAATTTAGAGCATTCCAAAACAAGAATCAGATCAAAAGGCCCCACGGTTTGAAAGTTATCGCAATTTTTTAGTTTTTGGAGACATCCTAAAAATGCTTCAAAGTTAGGTTAGGGGCATTAAATGACCTTGAACAGGGCCAAAAAATGGGGTATGAGTGAAGCTGGTCCATAGGGCTATAGAGCACTTTGAGAGCTTTTTGAAAATGTAAACAGTTCGTTAATTGGAGCTACGGTTCAAAAGTTATGCCTCCCGAAAGTTTAGTTACCGTTTTTGGATTCTTCTAATTTTGCGCCGACTTCTAATGTGACTTCTAAAGCCTTCTATTTGGTCGGTGGATGCCTACTAGCACTTTCTAGAATGTATCCCTAATCCTTAACCCTCCGGGGTCTATTTAAGAACATTTTTGGCATTGTAAAAGGCAGTTCGAAGTGGAGTTTGAGAGGAGGTACTGAAAGGAGAAATTATCTCCAGATTTATACTATTGTAAGCCCTTAAGGCATGTTTTGAAGTCTATTTTCTCTGTACTGAATGTATTAGCATTTTCTCATAGTTAATAAAATTTTCCCTTTCCTGTTGTGTCCATTCTATGCTTGAGTTGTGTCCCCATCAACATGGTTGGCCTTATTAATTAGAGAATATGAAAGTATTCTTGAAACCAAGTGAAGCTCAAACTAAACCTATCAAAACTAGATACCAATATATGGTCCCAGCATCAAGTGGCTAGAGAACTTCACCATACTTACTAACGACTATCATTTCTTCCATGTTGATATAGATGTGTCTATGATGTTGATTTTTATAGACTCCATATCAATTTCCACTACAACTTCATCTTATGTGTACACTATTATTTATTATTGCTACACTTCTATAATGAATCACAGTCAACTCTTCTATGAAAAATATTATCTATTGGTAAATAGACTTGTCACTTTGAAACTCTTGACAATGTGCCCAATGGAAGTGTGAAAAACTAAATACAACTATAAGATAAACCACTTCATAGTGTGATATTCCTCTGCATTTAGGAGGGTAAACTCCCCTATGTATATTTTAAGAATGAAACAAGAACATATGAACACATTTCACACTTGGTAATGCTCTCAAAATCTTCTTTGTATACAGATAATTTGTTTGTCTTCTATTTCTATTTTTTAGGTATCTAGAGTAATTAAAGAAACACTTAAACTCTTTTTTGCATCTACATCAAACACTTTATTTTCTATCTATGAGTTGATCATGTTAGTGAACATATTCAAGAGAAATTATCATTAATATTTTGGATATCCTTTACTATTCATGTTTCAAAGAAAAATTAAAATATTATGCTTAAGTGGACCAAATTAATGGAGATAGTATTAGATGATAATTATGTCAATCTCTTGGTTTTAGGCAATGTAGAAGGAGGCCCTAGTTCAATATGAAATCTCAATTGATATGCATAGGACATTAGTTGGAGCTGAAAAATATAACATGTTTACATATTTTATACATATCATTAATGTAAACGTGGTGCATCTTTTTAGCTCCACCTATTGTCCATGCATATGGAATGTTGCTACATGTACATTCTTGATTCAGAGTGGTTGAATCTTATTTTGGATGGGAGAGAGAGAAGCCAAAGACATTGATTCTTTAGTGGCTATAGACAATGATTCTCTACTATTTACATTGTACTTCTATCCTTGAGTTCCTTATTTTGACTATTTCTACATTCTACATTTTGATGTTATTAAAAGTAATGTTTTGTTTCCTTTGTTTAAATATGTCATGCCTTCATTCACTAAAATTGATCTTTTCTAATTGCAACCATATAATGACATGTTGATCTTAGGATTCTTAAAGTTATTGCTACAATACTATAGATCCTAATATGCATATAGCACAGTCACCAATGCAAAAAAATTGGAACATATCTTGAAACTTTTCAACATCTTTTATAATGTTAGTTGATCATGATTTTGTTGTATTTGGTTGCAAGGTACCAAGCAGCGGAATTGAATGAGAAATTGAGATTGTAGGGTAAAGAAAGAATCTCTCTATCATTTTAGGGTAATTCCAAGCAAGGATTGAATCTATTTATGGTTTGAATCTAGAAGGAAAGTATCGATGACAATGTTTTTTTTATGTTCTTGCATAATGTTTTTTTGTTACATGTTTGATGTTGAATGAGGGACATTATGTACATGTACCTCTCTTACTCATGAATTTTTATTTTTGTAAATAATGTATGTATTTCTAAACCATATCCCAACCATTCTCTTTTTAGAATATGTACCTCTCAAGTGGTCAGCATAAAGAGGTAATAGGTATCTTGCATCTAGAACCTTTATTTTATTTTCATAGTCATCATTTTAGCCTAGAAAAATACAAAAACATAGCTTGCATATCTTATGGAGAGTTATTTTCTGAATTAGAAGGAACATTTTTCATAGGTCATTCCTTTAGGGTCCATTTGGTTTGTGGAATCTTTTCACTTCAAACTAATTACACATGTTAGATTCTTCAATGTAATTCCCCTGCTATAATTAAGAGACATTAGGTTATTTATTACTAATCTTATTACTAATATCATCATTAAGGCTTGATCTAATACAAGGATTCTAATTTGTTCTTTAAGAATTCTATAACTTATTCAAAGACATTTTTGGTTGATGTCTTTTTCTAAATAATCTCATCTATTTTCCATGTATTTTCCTTTATTCAAGTCTCCTAGAAATATCATCCATCATTGCTAAGAAGATAAACCAAGAATAATCCTTAAGTTGGCCTCTATGTCATTAATATCCACTATATTAGCATATCAAATATATACATTGATTATAGAGTGATTGGTATAAGTCGAAATATAAGTTTAAACTTCATACAATAAAAGTAAATGCTTTGAGATGGCAACAATATTTTGGAATGATTTTTTTATTATCGCATCAGTATTCTCCATTTGTAGATTGTACATAATGTCTTCTTATTGAAGTCAAATTATATTTACTTCCTAGAGGTACTTAGTAAATCTGATCCCCTGTTCCATACTAGAGATGGATGTTTTGATGCCTATTGAGTTCTTGTACCTTTGACTATAACATGTGTGACCTTATATGTTGTTCTTGTTGACTATAATTATGTATGAGATATTCATTCTTCTAACATATAATGTTCCCATCAAGATTTATATATGACTTAGGAAAGCTCCTTGAAGAACTTATATATTAATAATTATTTGCATCATGTATTATAAGTTGACATGTATGTTTTTATTCACTCAAGTAATTAGTCCACTCGTCTTCTCCCTGATCTCATTTCAATTCGATGTTTGTACTAGATGTTGGCTATCTATGTCAAATGATATTAGGGCTAAATTGGATTATATCTCCTATCGGCCCCACTCTTAAATCAATAGGGACACTTACTCTCCATAGATTGATAATTTCCTTACCTTGGATCACCAAAGAAAAAGGATTCTTACACTCCTAATGTTGTTAGCATGAAAATCACCAATTAACTTGGATCACCAAAAAAATAGGATTCATATGAATTTTATATTTTTTACAAGCCAGGTCTATTGTCAAAGTTTTGACAACTAGTAGTTGATCTATTGATGGTAGTTTTCATTGATGACATGGAAACATCATTGGAATATCATAGGATTTCAATGACATTTTGTTGATTTTACAATGAGGTATGTCATTGATGGCACAGCAATCTCATCAATAACCACTCCTAATTGTCAAATTTTCAACCTTTGCTAGTTATGGTCTGATGTCGCCTCCTGACAGAGATTGGGCTCATTTTTGATAGGGTTTTCCATTGATAAATAGATAGCCCTAGCTTTTTTTGAAATTTTGATGAAATTATAATTATGAAATATTTTGACCATTGGCAATCAAAGAATTGACCAACCCTCATTGAAAAATAGTTTCAAATTTACTAGTGGCCAAAATATCAAAATTAGTGAAAAGATAAAATCGGAATGTTAGTATGAAAATATGATAAAATAGTAGATTTGAACCATTTTTTATCATCTACACATAGTACTTTCATTAGACTTCATCAGTATTTCATTTTCTTCTTTGGTGCTCTTGAGTTCATCCACTAGTTTACAAAATTGTTCTTCTAACTATTTTTCTTCTTCATTTAGAACTTCCAACTGATATACCAATGTTTTCCATCCATCACGAAGATTTTTTCTTCCTTGGCTTTCATCAAATATTTATCATTTTGTTTTGTTTCATAGACCATTATGAGTTCTTCATAGGCTTGGTCTCTTTCAAGGATGGCATTTCCTTTCTCATCATATGCTTCACTTATTCTTACTACTACATGTTCTTGTTCCTTTTCCACTTCCTTGGTCTTTCTAGTAAAATTTGTATTCTTAGTCATGAGTTCTAAGATTTATTGATTCTTCAAAACCACTTTTCTCTTCAAGTTTCTCTATTAGCTCTTGGTTTTTTCCTATCTTCTTCATCAATTTCTTTATTTTTGCTAGAGATTCTCTCAACTTGTCTTTCAAGTCTTTAATAGTGTCAAAGATTTATCAAGTTATATTTTTTATTTCACAACTTTCATCTAATATTCCCTAAATTTTTCAAGCTTGTCAATGCTAGGGATTGCACTCTAATACCAATTGTTGGTCCCAATCGGTACTAAGAGGGGTGTTCAATAGTACACACAATTCTATGAAATAAAACAATAAAGTTCTCCACTAACCTTGCTAACAATTCTTTGACAAGTAAAATAATTATGAGAGCAATATAATAGAACCATAAAAATTACACAAAGAAACATACATCAATGACACGTGTATTTTTACATGGAAAGCCCTATTGTAAGGGTGAAAACCATAGTGGGAGTACTACATCCACTATCCTTTCCTTGCTCGTAAAAGGGTTCCCTATTATAGCTACCTTGTTATAGGATTTTGATTCCTTTCTAAGAGATACCTTGTCAGAGTATTTTAAATGCTTATTATAAGTCTTCCATATTAAAGGTTTACAATAGTTACAATGGTAAGAAAGAAAACTAAAGATTAGATCTAAAGATCTAGTACAACTTGCCTTATAGATCCACTATGATACTCCCCAAAGATACACTTGTCTCCTTCCATTTTTTTGGCTTAACTTAATGAACAATCTCTATTCAATTCTTCTTTCATGTGCATGAACACTATTCTACTTTTACCCACTATTTTCTCTTTTCTTGCCTATCTCCCATAGATATCTAATCTACACAATAATAACAACAACTTCAAAATGAAGTTTGGGTATCCTTAAATCTACTCATCTAATATGAATGTCAAATCCCTAAAATTATCCCACACAAATCATCTTATTTGAATTTTTAATTGCATAAGTGATCCTAGTCGCAAGATACTTGTGACTATCTATAGATAGGTGCCTATTCATTTAGGCCTACATGTCCTCTTGTAAGTCTACACCTATACTTCTGTACTTTCTTTCTTATATTTCTTCCACCACTTATCTCTATGTCCATGTCACATTGGTATCACTCTCTCATATTCTTGTCAAATCAATGGTGAATTAGTTGTGACCATCTAAATTTAACACATCTTCATGTCATGGGCTTGGCTACATATTTACCTCTATCATGATTGGTATGCTAGTCTACCAGTAGTTGCACTCCCTTGCAACACTTTGGGCTTCTTGTTAACCAATTTCTAATCAATGACAACACTTCAATTCTCACTCAATGCTTGAGTCATCTTATCACCATTTTGCTAGTTATGCATGCAAGTGTGACTAGTTAAGTCCAATACAAGGATTCATTAGAATCCACTTAGTTAAGAGATTAAACTATTTCAACTGTTAGGGAACAATAAAAATAATGTTTTGTGTAACAACACTACATCTTCCTAATTATATCCTCTTAAGATCAAGCCTACCTCTCAATATTCTTAACTTCTTTCTAGTTGGATTGCACCTTGCACTTCTTCACTAGACTAGCTAGAACATGATCAACAACACAAAAATGTTCTTCTTTCAGCCTTCTATAGTAATTTATGCCAAACCCTAAATGTGTTATTGATATGAAACTCAAATATTTATCTTATATCTAACCACCATAAGATGATATCTTATTCTCTATAACACTTTTACATGATTTCACCAACTAATTCATAGAATTATATGCCAAAGGTTCAAAATGTTTTGGCCAACCACTTTCTTCATCTACAATCTTCTCCATATGTTGTGCTTGATCAATGTAATATCAAATCATCACCCTCAGATGTTCATCAATTTCAATGGATCACTACTAACTCATTCAAATTTATTGTAATCTTGTTATTAGTTGTCAATCATCAACCAACTGACTATAACCCAAGAACTCCCCCTTCTTTAACTTGTTCATCAAAACTTCACAGGTCTCATTCACCTATCACTACTTCATTGATAATCTTTTGTACCTAGAAATGATTTTCTTGTAATCATAATGAGTTACAATTGTAACCATATCATCTTTACTAACTTATCAACATTATCCTACAAGCACTATAATTTATTCACCATGGATTTCACAATCCAATCAAATCACCTATTTCTTGTCGCCAACTTTTTTAGTTGTTGCACTGTGAATTCACCTATCATGTTACTCATATCTTTAGCAGTAGTGGTCAACAAATAACCTTCAAGAGATATCCCTAATTCTGTCTTGATAATCACACCCATTGATATGTACTACAATAATCAATTCACCATAATTATGCTTGGCAACATACTAGGAACACTAGGTCAATAGTTGACATCAACGGTAACACAATAGCTTATCATCATGTAATTAAATTTGCATCCTAACATCACTAGTAATTGTATCATCAGTTATATTAGTTATGCATTGAACATATTATTCAATTAATGACCTCTGACATCATCTTGTTTACCAAAGAGTTTCTCTCTCTTCTTTTTCCTAAAATTCATTTGGTGTAGATAAAGATTCAAAAAAAAAGAGAAGATTTAGATATAAAACCATAAACATTATTCTTTTAGTGTCATAAATTATAACTCCCTACAATTTTGCACTCCTCTTTGAGCTTTACTTTAGTGTGCCCTCTTTCCTATAACATTTCAAAATACACTTAACTATTATCAATGTTGATACAAATAGTATATTCAGTATGAATGTCTTAACCACATAATTTAACATTTTTGGGCCAAACTTTCGCACTAGTAATTTGATTGTCATAACAGTTCATCTCTAATCTTTGATATTGAGATATGACCATTATAAGTTGGATAATGTACCCAATAAATATTAACAGTATATAATAAATCTCCTTTGATACATTTTATGTTCTCTTGTAATCATTTCAATTCAAGGGACATATTATTTTTCATGAGAAGATGTAAGTACAAGGAGCATCAAGATAGAATAGGCTGTTAAGTATGTTTCCATTATTAGTTTTTTATGATTTATCATTTAGTTATGTCAATACTTGAATATTTATCGAAAGAGCATTACCATATCAATCAATTTTATAATCATTTCATTTGAGCATTTCTTTTAAAGCATTTCATTTCAAATTTAGCCTCTCCCCTCCAATGGCAAGCTCTATTTCTAATCATTATTCTTTTAGTAGAGCTTAAAACCTACCTAAGGTTTGACTTTGATGCATTTCTGGGCCTAGAGACTATTTCTAGACTTAGTTTGAAGGTATTTAAGTATATTTTAGATAGAGATAGTGATAGTTCAAGTTTGAGAAAAAGAGGTAGGTATTAAGCAACTATCTCCATATTTAACATGGACTATGGAACTTAACACCTTGGTCCATGTGATTTGAATTGAATTTTGATCACAAGTTAGCTTAGAGGCTCTTGAGACTAGTTTGGCCCTTCTTCTACACCCAAACAATTTATAGGATTCTGATGGCTAATTACATTGTGCAACCATTTTAAACTTAAATTTCAAGTTTCTTTCTATACCCCTTTGCATTTGTGTACATCTCAATTGATTCACATGTCTATATATGTCTATTGATGTTAATCATTGTCAATTTTGTACCATTTAGCCTATTTCTCACAATTTCATATCAAATCATATGCAGTCAATCAACATCATAAGAGAAGAATTAGCCATGAATTTATCAACTCTCTTGAGGGTCTAAAGTTGGGCCTAATTGGTAATCTCCTAATGCAATGGTATTTGGAGATGTTTTCTAGCTTGTATTTTTAGACTCCATGGTTTGTTTTTCCTACTTTACACTTACATGTGCTTCATCCCACTTATTAGACCATTTTTGCTTTTCTGAATCAATATTTAGTTCAACTCCTAGTCCTATTATTACCCTATGCAATTTAATATTTTCCATTTAGATTGATCTATTTGGAGGGCCCTAGTGACCCCCTAATACTTATGATCAATAGTATCGATGGTGATGCTCACTAGATAAGGAATGATTGACACTTCAAAAACTTATTTGATGGTTTTCAAGTGATGAGTTTGTCAATTTTTTTTCCAATGTCATATTCTTGTTGGTGGTAGGTCACCACTAGAAGGTAGTTGCTAGTGACTACTAAGATAATTAATGATTTGATCATTTGGAGGGCCCTAGTGACCCCCTAATAGTTATGGGTGATATTATTTATGGTGATTCTCACAAGATAAGGAATGAGTGACACTTTAACCACTCGTTTGATGGTTTGCAAGTTGTGAGTTTGTCAAAAAAAAGTCCAATGTAGTATATGTGTTGGTGGTAGGTCAATATTGGAAGGTAGTTGCTAGTGACTAGTAAGCTAATTTATGATTTTTTTCCCTTTATGCAAGACCTTAAGTGATTATATGTAGGGATAATACCTAAGGAACTTAATTAGGTCCCCATGTATCTACTTAGACTATTATTTTCTAGTAGCAACATTGCTTAAAGTTTTCAGGAATAATTTATGGAGCTTGAGGAAATTTTGATGCTTGTAAACAAGAAATAATATTAAATTATAGTTTTAAAAGAAAATATTTAATAATAAATATTGAGATCAAATTTAGAGGAAAATTCAAAGACAAAAAATAATAACAAGGAAAAAATTGTGAAGCTGCATGTCATTCTTCTCAATAAGCAATTGTTGCTTATTTCTAGTCCACTAAATAGGGAAAGTTTCAAATTTATCATTTCTCCTAATTAAAAAATTACATAGGAACACTCAACTACTTAAAATTAAGAATTAATTTCACTTAATAAGGAACAAGGAGGCATGGTGTTAGTCATGTTGCTCATCATTTTTTTATATTCTTAAGAAATTATTAATTTTATTTTCTTAAAATTTTCCCTCTATCTGTTGGCAATTTGGTTAAAGGTAGGTTGATAATTGTTGTCAGTAATGGCAATGTTATGACATGTTAAGACCACTAATGAAAAGGGTTAACCTCATTGTTAAGTAACTTATAAAATTGTCTAAGTATGAAGAAGAAATACATTACACAGTCAAAATATTTTTTTGGAAATATTTACAAAGAGAAGATGTGATCTTGTGGGATTAAAGGAAGTTAGTATGGACATCATAGAAGATGTGTTTAAGGCTGCTAAAAAAATTGATTAGCAAAATATTGTAATTTTAGTCAAGGAATTTATTTGACTTGTCAAATCAAGAACTTTATAAGGTAGTAATGACATCCTAGATGTTAACCCTCACATAGAAGATCTTATTTTTGAGTTCTCATAATGTGTAAAGAATCTCAAGGCTAGTAATTTAAATTTTTTGGTATAAAGGAGAGAATTTTTTAATTAGCAAAGTGTTCAATTATATTTTAATGATATGATTGACTTATGAACACTTTTTGGTTCTATATAGATATGAATTTGATGGTTATAACAAATTAGAGCATTAGAAAGTAAAGTCCGCCAAGATAACTAAGAGGAGGGTGAATTAGTTATGCCTTTAAAAAAAATCTCAATATCTTTATTGATTCTAAAATATGTAAAAAATAGATGCAACAATCATAAAAATAAAACCATGCACAATAACATCATATATATTAACTAGAGAGACCATTGACTAGAGGGAAAACCCTCATGGGAATGATTCCCACAAGATGATATACTAATATAAAAATTCCTCGTGAAAGAATGGACTATTAAAAGCCAATAAAATATATTTAGTACATATGAGTCTCTATTAAGATACTTTTAATCCATGTTAGAAGGTTTCAACCCTATTAGGAGTTGAAAGGAGGACACATGAGCAACTATTCAAATAGCCTTGGACTATCTTCACCAAAAAATCTTTTGGATAATATATCCAAGTTCTAAACTTACAAAATGACAACTTCTTTGCCAATACAATTCCTTTGAATCTCATAATACATCCTTAATATCAATCTCTACCCTGTTCGTAGCCAAATTCCATTCAATCTCACATAACCAATAACCATTTTCATTGAATCTCATTCACCTACTTTTCACTTCACATTTACAACCAAGGAAACAATCTTTCCTTTATACCAAGTCCTAAAATAAGTATTCAGTTGGCCCTGAGGATTTCCCAATTTAAAATTGATAATATAAGACATCAATAGGATTTTACATTTACACATTATATTACAATCAAATTCTTTCCTTAAAGGTATTTTCAATAGTCATCTCATAGGAAAAAAATGTAAAAGACATCATGAGTTGGCTCAAACTGCATATATAATTTTTCTATCTTGAACATAGCATCTTGACAATGTTTTTGACAAACCTTCAAATGTGATGGACATAACTTCATCTATGCTAAAATATATTATTGATTTACCAGCACCCTCTTTCCAAAAACTCTCTTCGAAAGCTACCTCCAAAAATCATTCCATAACTCTGTCATTTTCTCACATATCTTTTTGTACAATTAATTGTAGAATTTATAGACATATCTAAATATCTCAGTAAGTTCACAAAACCTAGCTCATAATCCTTTGAATTTTTTGATGCATCTTCTTCTACAACTATGGTAATCTTCATGGAATAATGTATATGTTGATATTAATGAAAAAAAAATTCATGAATGCAACACATAAGCTTAGAAACATCTCTCCAATAATGTTAACATACTCCCCCACAATGATATCATCAATATTCATGCAAACATGGAGAACTTGTATGATTTTTTTTTATGCAAGAAACTACAAGGGACTAGTAAGATATTGAAGATATCAACACAGTTAAGGTTTTGATATTCATCTATACTTCTTATAAAGTTGTATAAGTTTTTATGAGTGGTGAACTCAACTTGTGTATTGTACTTATAACTCCTAAGATGGTTAATGCTTCTAACAATGTCTAGTCGTATAACAAGGAAAAATACACTATATGCATGCAAAAGGCTTCTAATAGGGTCAACATCTTTTACAAGATACTTTTGATTAGTGGATCATTTTGTGGGTACCATTACCATCCCCACTAGGGTTTACTCTTAGCCAGGGTTTTCTTAGTTAATAAAAAATGGTGTTATTATTTTTCTTGTGTTATGCATGGTATTACTTTTCAATTTATTCTTTTATACAATCATAATATTTGTAATTCATATCCAAAGTTGGGAAAAAAGTTGTTTGTGGAACATTGATTCGCCTCACACCCATCTATCCCCCTCCCCACCCTCTCATTATTCCCTATTTCTAAGAATTGGTATTAAATAACAATTAATCAAAAGGAGTGTAATAGCTTGAGGGAGATCACTATGGATTCAATGGATTTTCAAAAAAACCTTAAAGCATCTCTTAAGGAATTAGATCAGGTAAATGATGAGAGAAAAAAACTAAAGACCAAGCTTAGAGATGCAAAATATTTTATTCAAAAGATGAATGATCAAATTGAGATTTCAAGGTTGAAAAGAAAGAAGTCACTTGAGAACATCAAGGATTGTGAATTAGTTACATGGCTTAAGAAGGATAATGAGATTATAAGGCATGAACTAGAGATAAAATCATTGGAGATGAGTTTGATATCAGATTAGCATAAAGTGGAGACAAATTTGAGGTCTGAGAATGCAGATCTAAGATCACATCTTACCTAGGTAACATCTAAGCTTGAAAGTACAAAATTAAACTATGATGAACTTGATTAATATAATTGCATAGTAAAAGGAAAACTAGTGCATACCAAGTAACATATTGAAAATCTATATACCAATAAAGATAAATTTGATTAAAAAATCATGGCACAAAACCCTAGAGAAGATATGACTAGGATTAGTTACATTCAAGGAGATTTTTGTAAAGGATCAAGAATCATAGAGGAATAAGAGCTTTTATAGCAACCTAATCATTCATTAGATCATATCAATCAAGTGTCTAATCATTTTGAGAAATCTAAATATCAAAGGAGATAATTTAATGGAAACTAATTTTCATGCAAAAAATTTGGACACGTGAAGAAAGATTGTAAAGGTAACTGTTGTTTATTTTTGCGCCCCTGCCAAAATTTAAATTTTGAATGCTTGCCCGCCAATGGTCACTCCCCCATTTAATATTATTTTAAACGCCCCATAAATATCAAAAAATTGTTGAAAGATCAAACCTTATAATTTATTTCTACAAGCCCGCAAGTTCCCCATGGTCAGATCAAGTGATATCCACGGCTGGCATTATGTCACTATCGAAAGTTGCATGATGTTTTGTGTTAGCGACATAGCGCCTTTTTGCCACATGTCAGGTGGGTCCTCTTTTCCTCAATTCTCTAGCACCAAGTTTTGTTCCATCCATGGTGTGCACTATGGCGCTATCAAGAAATTTGTATTCCTCATCATTAGCGACATGGTACCCAGACAGAAAATAACATTACGACAACATCAAGAAGGTGGGTCCCAAGTATGCCTGGTTAGATATCATGATGAATTTTGTTAAACAGGTTGGCACGCGGCCAGTTTCTATTGGTTGGTACACTGATAAGTCAGATCTATCTTGCGCACCGTTAGATCTTAAAGGATCAACAGTGGGCGCTATCTCGCTATGGAAAGTAGTGAGGATTTTATCCATAGTAACATAGCGCCTCAGCGACGCATGGCACAGATGATGTAATGGGCATGCCTTTCTCCAAAGTAGTACTATGGCTCATCCTTGGTGGTAGTTTTTAGGTGGGTCTACAATTTGCATTGGCTCAGGTTATCGTGTGGGCGGCAAAATGATGGCACTAGAGGGCACTATGGCGCTATTGGGAAATTTATTCTTCTCGTCGTTAGCGACATAGCACCTGGTCGGTAAATGAACATGGTGGGACCTCGAGCAACGTAGAAAGTGACTATGCTTGGAAGGAGGATTTTGATTCATCACCAACTATGCAGATCTTCTAATGTCAGCAGTATGCCTGGACCCATGCCCCTTTCAAACGCGCTAATCTGGATCACTGGTGGGCACTATCTCGCTATGGGAAGTTGCATGTTGTTTTATGATAGTAACATAGCACCTCGGTGACATGTAGCAAGGTGGGGCCAAGTGTTATGAAACTACATGGATGGTACCAGTTCGAGCCAAGTTAGATGCCAGGTGTGTTGAGGTGTTTCGAGGGCCCAAAAGTTTTAAAGGGGCAAGTGCAGTGTATGGAGAGTCTTTCACTATCATCAAATCAGCATGGATCTATGGTCCTTGCTATCTCACTATGGAAAGATGCACGTTGTTTAGGTATAGCGAGTTGGCAACCTGGCGACACATGGATTGTGGGTCCTATTTCCTTACAAGCTGCAAAATGTAGGGCTACCTAACAGATTTTATTGTACTTTCAAGGCTGTTAGATGGTGGAAAATTGATGGTCCTCGTTATCTTTCTATGGAAAGGTGCTCAAAAGATATGCATAGTGAGATAGCGACTTGTTGACACGTGTCTCAGTGGGTCCAGTTAATGTAGTAATAGTTAGCGGATAGTAGTTAATGTGACCGTCACGGTCAAGGTTTGCAAGTTGGCACATTTAGTAAAGAAAGGCATGGTCAACTCAGAAGGACCCGTAAGGTGGAAAAAGGAAATAAACTCATTAGTCCACGTGGCTCATCCTAGTGCCAAAGACAGGTTGACTCGCTGACTCTGCTAATTCATGCACCAAAGGTGATAAGAGGTCAAGTTTTTTGCACGATTTGATATTTATGATCGATCCCAACCAGCTTCAAATGAATGTTGAATGAAGGAAGAACACTCCACCTCCAATCCAATCCATCTACTTGGTCAGATCATAGTTATGGTGCCACCTCTATCTTCTAAAGGCCCTATTTTAGTTAAAAATTAGATTTCATGGTACCAAAAGGATATACTTAGATCAGATTTCTTGAGATCCCCATGATTGTTCCTAATAGAGCCTTGATGGCGGTGGTTGCAGGATGGTTTTGGAGGGAAAATCTCTGTTATGCCTAAAGTATAAAGGCAATTTTTGTGAATTTTGAAAAGGTCGCTCATTCTTTGTTGTTCTTTGATGTTGCTCTACAATTCTAGTGTAAAATTCCCTTTGCCTCTAAACTGTATGATTTCTGCCTTATCTCCTTCAGCCATTGGTGTGAAGTGCAAGAACTCTTTGCCTCCACTAGTGTTTTGTGGAAATCTATAATCTGCATGATTGTATCTCCCTAGCCTATAAATGATAATATAAGTGAATCTCTCTTCCTTGGGTCATTCATCTTGGTCTTCTGATCTGCATGTGATTATTTGATTAAAGCAAGTCTAAATGTGTATATCCTTAGTTTCATTTTGGTTCAAAAGTGCATATATGGTCAGAGATTTGTCTCAACACTCTATTTTGGTGCATCACCTCTTTAGATTAGATTAGGTAGATTTGCTTTCATGCTCTCTTTCTCCCTTTTCCTCTCCAAGAGTAGTTAGGTGCATCCTGATAATAAGAGGAAGTCGGCCTTCTCCGGAGACTCAACCTCACAGTTCAAGTCCCACAGCTTGGAGGTTGTTTCCATGTTTCACTAGGTTGTCCTCATGCATAGGCTTTGGACAAGGGTGCAAATCTAAGTGACAACAGTAACTCTAAAACCTTTTCTAGTTATTGTTATAATTTCTTTGTTTATGGACATAAATATAATGATTGTAGGAAACCTAATTAGAAATCAAATGTAAGAATGAATGAAAGGACTAACATGGTAGCTAGTAGACATTTGGGGATGAGAAACATCATTACCAATGGAGTTATGTGCTATAAATGTAACAACTTTGGACATATATCTAGAGATTATAGATTAAACATTAATCATTTTGGACCAAGGTATGGAAATGGAGTTGTATCATGTCATATATTCAACAATTTAGGTTCCATGACAAGATTTTTTAGATTCAATGAATTCAAAAATATGATAACACCTAATATAATTTGAAACATGAACAACTAAGGAAGAAATCATAATGGAAATATAACACAAGTTGAGAACATCAATAAGACATTTTTCAAGGAAGGAGACTCAACAAGCACTAAGGAATGGATGGAAAAGTCAAAGGAATCATTAGACAACATGATGGAAGAAGTAACTAGTACTGAACCTTCTACATTTTCATGAACTATCACTTTATCTCCTAAATAGGGGATATTTCATTAGAAATATATTAGCCCCCTTAAAGATGGAATTATGTTCAATACAGTTAGTTGCAACATGGGCTAATGATCAGAAAACTATACCTAAGTTCCCAAGATCTAAGATGCAAGTATGTGAGATCACAAAATATTTGAGGAGTTATGGAAAAGAAAGCATCTTTTTTATTGTAAACCTGAACACATTTATTGCAGATTGGATTTCACAAATATTTAAGGGTTGAAATGCAATGAATAAACCGCATTTGGGCATTGAGAAAGAGAATAGAGATAACAAGAAGATTTTGAGGTGAATTAATGTTAGAAAGTAAAGCTCACCAATATAACTAAGAGGGGGGTAAATAAATTATACAACTATTATAAAAATTATCAACCTTTTTAATCCTTATGCATGTGAAAAATATAATCAGTGACCATAACAAGATACTAATGCATAATAACACCAGATATGTTAACTAGGGAAACCCTTGATCAGAGGGAAAACCCCAGCGGGGATGGTACCCATAGAATTTTGTACTAATATGAATGTTCCTTGTTAGAGGATGGATCCTATTAGGATTTAGTAAATACATTTAGTACATATTAGTCCCTATTAGGATAATTTAAATCTCTATTAGGATATTCCAACCTTGTTAGGAGTTTAGCCAACCTTGTTAGGAGTCATAGAAGGTAGATGGACCCACTGTCCAAAAAAATTCACAAGTAAGATCATTGAACTCACTATCCAACTAATATTTGTATTATTCCATGCATAATAATGAAAATTATTTTTACTTATACTTTCTATGTCCTATCAATCAGACTTCCTCTTCTGATCTCGATACTAGATCACCAACTTCACATCCAAGAATCTCTTGGATCACTCACTTGCATTTATCAAATACTCTATTCTTGTTTTCACATTTCACACTTCATATGTATCCAATTCACATACCTTCATGTATCCAAATAAGTAAAATATCCTTACTTTATACCATGTCCTCAAAACAATTCCTTGAGTCAGCCTTGAGGCTTTCCCAATTAATTATAATAGAACCTCTTTAAGATAATTATTAAAGTTACAATTACACAACACTATTGGCTCATAGTCTTTACAAATTCTCACACATGTGACTTCAAACCTTGTATAGTCTTTGATTTCATCATTAGACTTTCTACTATCACTTTCTAACTTTGCATATCACGATTCTATCTATGTTAGAAGACACAATCCAAACATCAAAAACTACTTCTCAAGTACTTTATCTTTATATTGTCCTCTATAAACCAAGCATATATTATGCATATCTTCAACTTCCTTCATGCACACTTAACCAAATCATTAGGAAATAGTGTAGAACACATCTACAGGCATGCTTGACCTGATTATTAATACTCCATCTATACAACTATGTTTTGTGTATGCTATTCTATCAGTCTTCATTGAAACACTACTATGTTGACATCAGTGACAAATATAGTCATGAATACAACATGTCAATCATGCTAACAATATCTCCAATGCCTAGAATACTCCCCCAAAGGAATACCATCAGCATTCATGATAATAATCTCTCCCTTTGGCATTGATGGCAACATAGATGAAAAACATCTAAGTTCCAAGAATACAGAATCACTACTCTATTGTTGTTGCTATTGTTCTTATCTTTTCAAATTCTCTTCATCAATCAAATATAAAACTCACTAGAACACTATTTTATTTCCATCTCTTCTTTAGGATCAACATCAGTTGTTCACACTCTAACTCTCGGGAATAACTCAATCTTCTCCCCATTGACATCAATTACTCTCATTATACTTAGAGGATCTTCTCCCCCATAGTACTAAGGAGATGTTTTTCATGCATTCTCTCCCCAATTGACATCAATGACAAAGGCTTCATTATTCCAATCATCTACTCCAAGTCTTCAATCAGCTCAAGTGTCCAAAAAAACTATTCTAAACTAGATACTAAAAGTCCTTGATGAGTATGCTCATCTAAGATACTCCTCCATAGAGGAAACATCAGCATTTAGTTCAGTCTAACAATAGTGTTATGTACCATTAGAATGATGCAATCTCTACATCATCTACTCAAAAGAAGGCAAGGGCATAACCCTAAGCATACCTCGCAAATACTCAAATATATCTTTAGGAAAGGGCTTCATAAAGATATTTTCAATGTGATCTTTTGTACTAACATACTCTAATCTAATTTATTTCTCTATAACTTTCTCTCTCAAAACATGATACTTAATAGATATATGCTTAGTCTTAGAATTCAGTACATGATTCTTAGACATACTCACTGTACTTGTGTTATCAAAAAGTGTAATAATAGATTCTAAAAACTTTATCCCAATATCCTTTAGCATCTTCTTCATCCATCTGATTTGATTATAATTGTTTGTTATTGTTATATACTATGCTTCAATTGTACTCTGTGAAATACAATCATGTTTCTTACTTAGCCAAGAAACCAATCTTCCTCTAAGGAAAAATGCTCCACCACTAGTGCATTTTCTATCATCCATACAACCTACCCAATCTGCATCAGTATAAGCACATAAGGTGAAATCACTTGATCTATCATACCATAATCCAAAACTAGGTGTACTCTTCATATAATTGAATATCTTGTTTACTGTTGCATAATGTGATTCTTTAGGATCAGCTTGAAATCTTGCTAGTATCCCAACTACATTTTTTATATCTAGACTGGTATGAGTTAGATATTGCAAACCTCTAATCATAGATCTCTACTTCTTCTACTCAATGGTAGATGTCTCATCTTTTGCTAGATAACTTGTGACCAGTTACCATTGGTGTACCAACAGGCTTACAACTTTCCAAGACAAATATTTCAAATACTTATCATGTGATATGAAAATACCATCTCTATTTTACACAATCTGTAAACCTAGGAAAAATTCCATCTCACCATTCATACTCATCTCAAACTCATTCTTCATCTCTTCAGCAAACTTATCGCTTGCTTCATCATTACCTCTAAAGATTATGTCATCAAAAAATATCATAATGATCAACAAACCATTCTCAATTTCTTTCATGTATAAATTACTATATGTCATAGCTTTAGCAAATCCAACTTTTGTAAAATACTTATCCAATCTTGCATACCAGGTTCTAGGTGTTTTCTTTAGACCATAAACTACTTTCTTCAATTTGCATACCATGTCCTTTTCTTCTATCAAAATAAATCCTTTAGGTTTCTCCATGTAAACCTCTTCTTCAAGTTCTTCATTCAAAATTGTTGACTTTACATCCATTTAATGCACTTTAAACTTCTTACTTGTTACATAAGCCAAGAACATTCTTACTGCTTCCATTCTAGCTATAGGGGCATATCTTTCTTCATAGTCTATACCTTCTTGTTGTGAATATCCTTTGCATACCAATCTAGCTTTGTTCCTCATAACTTCACCTTGCTCATTCATCTTGTTCCTGAATACCCATTTACTCCCTATAAAATTCTTGTCTATAAGTCT
Source organism: Cupressus sempervirens (assembly GCA_028749045.1). Classification (NCBI taxonomy): domain Eukaryota; kingdom Viridiplantae; phylum Streptophyta; class Pinopsida; order Cupressales; family Cupressaceae; genus Cupressus; species Cupressus sempervirens. The sequence goes on along the minus strand of CM053787.1, from coordinate 430,377,928 downwards.
AGGAAACTATTTCCATGTCTCATTCTTCACAATCCAACATATCTCTCTTTAACTCCAAATTTTTCATCAATCTTTACATTTTCACTTTCAACAATTGTCTTAGTTCTCTAATTAAAACATTTATAAGCTTTGATTTTTAATGAATAACCAAGGAATATCAAACTTACCAATATCATCATCTCTCTTTATTTGACATTTACTTCCAAATATTTTGAAATTCTTTACTAATGGTTTATGTCCAAACATAGTTCATAAGGAGTCTTGTCTATACCATTTCTAATCTATAATCTATTCATGGTGTATATTGTTGTATTGACTATTTCTCTCCAAAATGTCCTAGATACATCATTCTCAAACATTATTTCTCTTATTGCCTCTAATATAGATCTATTTCTTCTTTCTTCTATCCCATTTTTCTTAGGATTTTTGGGTGCTGACAACTATCTCTTAATTCCATTTTCTTCACAAAACATGTTAAACTCTCTAGAAGTAAACTCTCCACCTCTATCTGATCTCAGACATTTAATATTTAAACCAAATTCATTTTTAACTCTATTTTTAAATATCTTAAACTTTTCAAATGCATCATAATTTTCTTTAATAAATGCTACCCACATCATTCTAGTGAAATCATCAACAAAAATCATAAAATACCTTTCTCCATAGAATCTTATTGTTCTAGTAGGACCACTCAAGCCTGTATGAACAATCTCCAACTTCTCTATAATAGTGAACTTCTTGGTGAAATGAAACCTTTGCATACCAATCTAGCTTTGTTTCTCACAACTTCACCTTGTTCATTCATCTTGTTCCTGAATACCCATTTACTTCCTATAAAATTCGTGTCTATAAGTCTAGGAAGCTATTCCCATGTCTCATTCTTCACAATCCAACATTCTCTCTTTAACTCCAAAGTTTTCATCAATCTTTACATTTTCACTTTCAACAATTGTCTTAGTTCTCTGATTAAAAAAATTATAAGCTTTGATTTTTAATGAATAACCAAGGAATATCAAACTTACCAATATCATCATCTCTCTTTATTTGACATTTACTTCCAAATATTCTGAAATTCTTTACTAATGGTTTATGTCCAAACATAGTTCATAAGGAGTCTTGTCTGTACCATTTCTAATCTATACCCTATTCATGGTGTATATTGTTGTATTGACTATTTCTCTCCAAAATATCTTGGATACATCATTTTCAAACATTATTTATCTTATTGCCTCTAATATAGATCTATTTCTTCTTTCTTCTATCCCATTTTTCTTAGGAGTTTTGGGTGCTGACAACTATTTCTTAATTCCATTTTCTTCACAAAACATGTTAAACTCTCTAGAAGTAAACTCTCCACCTCTATTTGATCTTAGACATTTAATATTTACATGATAAAACCTTCTATTCCATAGCCAACTATTGTCCACTTTTGCAACCAAACAAGTCATCTTAGTATGATTCAATTGAAACACATTATCTTTGGATCTTGTTCCTATTCCAATTAACTTACCATCTTTATCTTTGATAATGCAAGCATTCTCTATGAACTTCAATTGATAACCTTTATCAACCTATTGTCCAAAATTGAACAAGTTATCCTTTAACCCATCAAAAAAAAAAGCATCATCCTTGTTAGTATTTTCATCAAGAGTGATAGATCATATCCTTGTGATGTGACAGGTTGTACTGTTACCAACTCTAACAATTCCTTGAGCATGATTTTTGAATTGAACAAACTTATTCATATCACCAGTAATGGGATGTGAACATCCAATTAGATTTCTTTTCAACTTGATAAATTAGGGCCTTCTCTAAGATCTTCTCCAATTTCTTTTTCAATATTTTCTTCTTTTATAGCCACAAATCCTAATTCACCATCACTTTCACTCTAAACTTTTTCCTCAAATTCATCATCTTCATTCAGATACAAACAATCTCTAGGGCTTCTAGGCTTAAAATTCCTCTTATACCTTTTCTCTCTTTTAGGACACTTAGAAGCATAATGACCAAATTCATCACAAATCCAACATTTACAAAATTTATTACCATCAGGTTCTCTTCTCAAAAGTAGAATTAGTCCTTCTTCAATCTTCCTATCTTCTCCAAATATGGATTTGTTGTTGCTAGCATAGTCTCCATTGGTTCTTGAACTTATTGTAAAATAAGGATGAACACTTAATACATTAAAATCTATTTCCATTCTGGTCAATTCTCCAAACTTCCTCAAACTTGATTTTGTTGCTACCAATCTTTCAAGTAAAGTTTCACTAGTGAAATTCTCAGTGTAGGGTATCAAAAGTTCAATCATTTGTGCTACTTACTTAAATTGTGGTGTTAAGATTCTCAAAATATTCCATATAATCTCATATTCCTTTTTAGATCCTTCATAAGACTTAATTCCTACAATAATCTCAAATATTCTACCAATATAGCTTCTCATTGATTCATCTTCCATTATTTTAGCTTCTCGAACCAAACATATCCAATTTTGCAATCTTACTCTTTTTGCATTTTTATCTCCTTCAAAAGTATATTCTAAATCTTTCCAAATTTTATGAGATGTCTCTAGTGATTTTACCTAACTGTATTAATTTTTTGAAAGAGCTAATAGTGATCTTTCTTTGGCTCGCATATTACACATAAATAGATCTCTTTCATTTTCATTGCATTCCTCAAGCTTGCTTTCTTCCACAATAGCTTTGTTACTCTTTTTCAAAAGCCAATATCTTGGACCCATAAATAGAAAATGAGTCTTCATATTTTTCTTCCAGCTATCATAGTTAGCTCCATCAAATTTAGGACTTTCTTTTCTAAAGTGACTCATCATTGATCTCCCAAAGATATTAAGCTTTATCTTCAAGGACCTGATGCTCTAATACCAATTGTTAGAAAGTAAAGTATACCAATATAACTGAGAGAGGGGGGGTGGGTATATCATTTATACAACTATTATAACAATTATTAACCTTAGTAATCCTTATACATGTGAACAATATAATCATAAACCACAACAAGATACTCATGCACAATAACACCATATATGTTAACTAGGGAAACCCTTGATCAGAGGGAAAACCCTGATGAGGATGGTACCCACAAAATGATGTACTAATATAAATGTTCCTTGTTAGAGGATGGACCCTGTTAAGAGATAGTAAATACATTTTGTACATATCAGTCCCTATTAGGACACTTTGAACCCATGTTAGGAGATTCCAAACCTGTTAGGATTTGTGCCAACCCTATTAAGAGTTGTAGAAGGTAGATGGACCCAATGTCCAAACAACTTCAGGGGTAAGATCACTGAAATTACTATCCAATTGATCTTGATATTGTTCCTTGGAGAATAATAGAAATGAATTATACTTTTACTTCCTCTATCTTATTAACTAGACTTCCTCTTGTGATCTTGATACCAAATTACCAACTTTGCACCCAATAATTCATTGGATCACTTACTCACAGTTACCAAATACTTTACTCTTGTTTGCACACTTCATAGTTCATACACATCCAATTCACATACCTTCATGTATCCAAACAAGGAAAATATCCTTCCTTTATACATATTCTCAAAACAATTCCTTAAGTCGACCTTGAGGCTTTCCAAATTAATTATAGTAGGACCTCTTTAAGATAATTAATTAAATTTCAATTAAACAACATTTTCGGCTCACTATCTTTACAACTTCTCACACATTTGACTGTAGACCCTATGCATCCTTGAATTCATCATCAAATTGTCTACTTTTACTATATAACTTCACATATCATGATTCTATCTCTGTTAGAAGATAAAATCCAAACATAAAAAACTACTTCTCAGGTGTTCTATCTTTATATTGTCCTATGTAATTCAAGCATATCTTCAGCATGTCTTCAACTTCCTTCATGCATACTTAACTACATCATTAGGAAATAGTGTAGAACACATCAAGAACCACACTTGACCTAATCATTATTACTCTATCTATATGACCTTATTCTCTATTTTCTACTCTACTAGTGTTCATAGAAACACTACTATGTTCACATCACTAACAAACACGGTCATGAATGCAACATGTCAATCATGCTAACAATTGCTCCAATGCCTAGGATACTCCCTTAAAGGAATATCATCAGAAAACATGCTAATAATTAAAGTGTTTCAATATTTTTCCATGGATGCCCTAATCATGATGAAAGAGGTATTTATCAATTTTACATGGTCGTAATTATATTTGAATTCAAGTTATTAGAAGGAATTTAAGATAATGGCAACCCTAGTAGGTTTTTTATGTGAAAGAGAGACCCCATTACTAGTTCAAGAAGAAAATGTTCATATCTATGGGAGATGATTGTATGGGAGCATTCTCACAAATGTTGGAAGGTATGCTATATATTGAAGATATTATAGCATAAATACATTTTAAATTTGAGACTATAGGAGACAATTATATCTTTGATGACTTGGGTAAAGTTTACAACAATGTCAAATTATTTAAGGAAGGGTTTAAACATTTGAGATAATGCATCATCATGCATTATATATTTTATGAGGAATTTGACCAATCTGAATGGATCGTGATTTTTTTGACTAGGATTCATGACAATATGATGTGGATGGGAGACCAATCAACCATGATTACAAATGACCTAATCCATAAGGTGAAAGGATTGAGAAATAAAGTGATTGTTCCTATAGTTGAGAAAAAAAATTAGGAAAGAGCTAGATATAAACTCGAGGCATAAATTTGGATACTATAAAACAAATAGATGCTAGTTTGATTAGAAAAATCATGGTATATAAGATGAGCTATAGTTCTAGGCCAAAATTAGTATCAACAAGCTTTATACATGCAACCTATTAGATTGTAGTTGACAAAGAACAAGTAATATTTTTGAGATTATAAGACAACAATTATTAGAGAAAATCAAGAGGATCAATCAAGAAAAATATACACCTTTTAGATTTGGATCACTATTTTTTAATCTTTTTCTTTCAACTTCTCCATAAGTTTCCCAACATGTCACATATAGAGTGGACAACTGGTAGATGTCTAATGGATTTGATTACTAGACATTACAATAGACAACCACAATCTATAATTATAGCATAAATAATTTGATATGATTAAAGCTTTCCAAATGGAAATGAAGTAGAGATTTAGGATTCCTAATTCTATGGTGGAAAAATATGAAAATTATATATGTTTTATGGTAGAAACAGATTATACATACATGGAGGAAATAGAGCCTAGAGATACATTTATTCACCCAATGGGCTATGAAGTTAGTTGGAATGATATTCCAATGAAATGTTAGAGTCCAAGAGGGACACTTAATGTCCTAGATGGGGAACATATCAAGAGAAATCAAGTAAAGTGAGAGAACAATTATACAATGGAACAAGAAAAATAAAAGTAGCTAGAATGGTAGAGGAGATGGTTAAGGAACAAGGTATGAAAAAAGAACAATGGAAAGAAAAAAAGAAGAGGGTAAGCGATGCATGAGCATCCAGAGGTATAAGGGAAATCCTGTGTCACCCAAAAAAAATACCTAGACATAGTTTTTGTTTCATGTGTTTTCATTTCTAGATACTCATTTGGGTCAAATAAAGGTTCCAACTCTCACAGTTCCACTATTAGTGTTATGAGTTAGAGTTTTTAAGCACCTTGGGATACATGTAAATGCCAAAAAAATAGGACTATGTAATTGAGCCATAATTATGGTGAGTTAGAAGGTGTAAATTGGAGGGATGATTAAAATTGTAATTTAGAACATTCTAGAAAAAGAATCAAGTCAAAAGGCTGCACGGTTTGAAAGTTATCATAGTTTTTCAATTTCTAGAGACCTCCTAAGAATGCTTCAAAGTTAGGTTCAAGGTACTAAATGACCTCATACGGGCTTGAAAAATGGGGGAAGAGCAGAGCTCCTCCATAGGGGTATAGAGCACTCTAAGAGCTTTTCGAAAATGTAAACGATTTGTCAATCAAAGCTATGATTCAAAAGTTATGCCTCCCGAAAGTTCGGCTACCATTTTTGGATTCTTCTAATTTTGTATCGACTTCTAAAGCGACTTCTAGAGCCTTCCATTTTGGTGGTAGATGCCAACTAGCACTTTCTAGAATTTATTTTGAATCCTTAACCCTTTGGGGTCTATTTAAGAACATTTCTAGCATTGTAAAAGGCAGTTCAGAGTGGATTTTGAGAGAAGGTACTGGGAGAAGAAATTATCTCCAGATTTATATTATTGTAAGCCCATAGGGCATGTTTTGGAGTCTATTCTCTTCGCACTGAGTGTATTAGCATATTTTCATAGTTAATAAAGTTTTTCCTTTCTTATTTTTTCCATTCTATTCTTGGGTTGTGTCTCCATCAAGTGGTATTAGAGCAAGGTTTTTCCTAAGTGTGTAGACAGAGTGTCGCCTGTGAGGCAGTTTGCACCAGGACTGTGTGGTTGTGGGTTTGAGGTAAAAAGATGCCTCTATGAAGAGAGTGAGGTGAAAGGGCTAGAGCTATTAATCCTAAGGAGGTTAGGACCCTCCAAAGGTAGGTTCAAGTGTTGTAGGAGGAGCTCCGTAGAGGAACAAATATTGCCATAGGTGACGAAAGTGAGGATGACAATGAAGAAGAAGAAATTGGACCAGAAGGGGAAGTTGAAGGTGAAGTTCTAAACCAAGTAGAGGAGAGGATTTTTAGGGCCATTACCAAGTTTGGAAAAAGACCTACAATTGATGTGGGTGTATATTCAAAAAATCTAAACTCGAATGAGTTGATCAATTGGATCAATGAACTGGAGGAGTAATTTGAGTATGAGGATATCAGGGATCCAAATAGGGTTAAGTTTGCAAAGGCCAAATTGAAAGGCTATGCCAAAATTTGGTGGCAAGAGGTTCAATTGGAAGGAAATAGAAGAGGAAAGGAGAAGATCACAAGGTGGGATCACATGGTGGACAAACTAAAGAAGCAGTTCATTCCTATTGACTATGAGCTTGATTTGTTTAAGAAGATGCATGGGTTAAAGCAAGTAGGAAAATTAGTCCAGGAATATACGGAAGAGTTTTACCGACTCTTGATTAGAGCAGGGCATGTAGAAGCAAATAAGGATAAGGTTGCTTGTTATATTAGTGGGTTGCGACCTAGCATTGAGGAGGAATTAAGTCTAGTAAGAATGACCAACATTGATGAGGCATACCTATTTTCCCTACGAGTTGAAGAGAAGCTAAATAAAAGGTCTGAAGGGAGACAAAGAGGGCACGATCAAGGAGGAAGGGGCAATGGTAGGTCATCTGGAGGCTGAAATGAGACCCAAAATAAAAATGAAGATGTTGGTACTAGCAGGAACCAAAGGAACGAGGATTTCAATTGCTCCCGTGATCAAAACTTTGGAGATTAAAGAGGAAGAGGTAGAGGATGTGGACAAGGTTCAAGAAGAGGATGTTTCCATGGTACCTATTTCCATTGCAATGAAGAAGGTCATTGTGCCTTTAAATGCCCTCAATGACAAGGAAGGATAGATAGGAGAGCTAAGGGCCAAGCTAGGGTTGCTCATGTGGATTAGGATGCATAGTCATCACATTCAGAGCATGCAGAAAGAGGAGAGACTTTAGTAAATGAAAGGGTCCTACTAAGTGGTGAGATTGAACCAAGAAAAAGGAGGACTCTATTTTGTACCAGGTGCAAGTGTGAGGATAAATGTTGTGATGCGATCGTTGATGGTGGTAGCACTGAAAACTTGGTGTTAGAGGAGATGGTCTCTAAGCTGAAGCTCAAGAGGGAGAAACACCCGTAGCCCTATCAAATTTCTTGGGTGAAGGATGATCATAAGGTTCTGGTAAGTGAACAATGTTTAGTGAAGTTCAAAATTAGGAGTTACCATAATGAAGTTCTCTGTGATATTATTCCAATGGATGTCTACCATCTATTATTGGGAAGACAATGGCAATTTGACAGGCATGTAGTACATGATGGTCATGCAAACACATACTCTCTGACAAAGGATGGAGTTTACCACAAACTGAAGCCCATGATAAAGGAAGGTGAAAAGGTATGTAGTAGTGCTAGGATCTATCTTGTTGATGGAAGAAAGTTTTTAGATGGCATGAAACATCAACATATGTGTTATGCTTTGATTCCTAGAAAAGATAAGGAAGATAGTAGTGAAATACCACTTGAAGTTTTAGATTTATTAAGTGAGTTTGGAGATATCATCTTTGATAATGTTCTAGAAGGATTACCACTTGTAAGGCAAATTAGTCATCAGATAGATTTAATCCTTGAAGTGAGTTTACCTAACAAGGTTGCTCATAGGATGACTACTACTAAAACTAAGGAGCTAAATAGATAGGTTCAGGAGCTATTGAGGAAGGGTTTGATTTGAGAGAGCCTGAGTCCATGTGCAGTACCTGCAATTTTAGCACCAAAGAAGGATGGAGAGTGGAGAATGTGTACAAACTCTTGAGCTATAAATAGGATAACCATCAAGTATCAATTTCCTTTGCCAAGAATGGATGATCTTATGGAGTGCTTGAGTGGAGCTCAGTACTTCACAAAGATAGATCTCAAGAGTGGCTATCACCAGATATGGATACAAGAAGGAGATGAGTGGAAAATTGCCTTCAAGACCAAGGAGGGTTTTTATGAGTGGCTAGTCGTGCCCTTTGGATTGACAAACACTCCAAGCACCTTCATGTGGCTTATGAATGAGGTACTTAAGAAGTTCTTGGGAAAATTTGTTATTGTCTATTTGGATGATATTTTAATTTTCAGCAAGACTTTGGAAGAACATTTATTACATATTTGTAGTGTCCTTGAAAGGTTGAGGGAAGAGAAACTATTAATTAATTTGAAGAAGTGTAGCTTTGCTAAAAAAGAGTTAGTCTACTTGGGATTTGTTGTATCACCTGAAGGTCTCAAAATGGAACCAGAGAAGGTAAAAGCCATCTTGGAATGGCCTACTCCAAGGTCTGTTATTGAGGTAAGATCATTTCATAGTTTGGTTAGTTTTTACATGAAGTTCATTAAGAATTTTAGTGGCATATGTGCACCCCTGACTGACACAATAAGAGGGGATAGAAAAGAGTTCAAATGGACTACAACAGCTATGAGAAGTTTTGAATTGCTAAAGAAGAAGGTGACAAAACAACTTCTATTGGCACTTCCTAATTTTAGTAAGGTTTTCCAGGTGGATTGTGATGCTAGTGGCATTGCTATTGGGGTTGTATTGAGCTAAGAAGGTAAGCCTATTGCATATTTTAGTGAAAAATTGAATGATGTGAAGAAGAAGTATTATGTTTATGATCAAGAGTTATATGCAATAGTTCAAGCCTTAAAGAAATGGAGGCATTACTTATTGCCAAAGGAATTTTTTTTATATACTGATCACCAAGCATTACAATACCTAAATAGCCAAGGTAAATTGAACCAGAGGCATATGAAGTGGGTAGAGTTCTTGCAGAGCTATACATTTTTGTTGAAGCATAGAAGTGGAAAGTCTAATAGGGTTGCAAATGCATTGAGTAGGAGGCAGTTGTTGCTTATAGTAATGAAAGTTGAAGTAGTTGGGTTTGTTGAACTCAAGAACCTATACCCTGAGGATCCTGATTTTGTTGAAGCATGAAAAGCTTGTAAAGAACCTATTATTGTAGACATAACCAAGTGGTTAGACTATTTGATTCAGGATGGTATGTTCTTCAAGGGCAGTCAATTGTGCATTCCAAGGAGTTCCATGAGGGAAAATTTGATTAAGGAGAAACACAATGGAGGGATAGCAGGACATTTTGGTCAAGATAAGACCATTTCCATTCTTAGAGAACATTATTTTTGGCCTCAAATTTCACAGGATGTGAAGAAGTTTGTATAGAGTTGTTAAGTTGTCAAGCGGCCAAGGGATTTAGTCACAATACTAGACTATATCAGCCATTGCCTATTCCATCAAAGCCATGGGAGGACATAAGTATGGATTTTTTTCTTGGATTGCCAAGGACACAAAGGGGTAATGACTCAATATTTGTGGTGGTTGATAGGTTCTCCAAAATGGCACATTTCATTCCATACCACCAAAACTCATGATGCCCTCCATATTATAGACTTATTTTTTAGAGAGGTGGTGAGACTACATGGTCTCCCAAGGAGTATAGTTTCTGATAGAGATGCTAAATTTGTGGGGAATTTCTAGAGAACATTGTGGAAGAAGTTGAGAACAGACTTGAAATTCAGTTCCACACATCACCCACAGAGTGACGGCCAAACAGAAGTCTAGGCAATTTGCTAAGATGTTTAGTTGGGGATAAGCCCAAGGGATGGGATTTGATTCTACCACAAGCAGAATTTTCTTACAATAACTCTATAAATAGGAGTACTGGTAGATCATCATTCCAATTTGAATATGGAAGTAGCCCAAGGACTGCACCAGAATTGAGGAAGATGGAGCAAGGGGAGAGGACAAGTGCTGAAGCAGAAGAATTTGCTGAACATATCAAGCACCTACATGAGGAGGTCCAAGCACTCATTATCAAGATGAATCAACAGTATAAAGCTTGGGCTGATCAAAGGAGAAGATATAAGGAGTTCCAAGTATGGGATCTAGTCATGGTACACTTAAGAAAAGAAATATTTCTAGTAGGTACTTAAAACAAGCTGAAGATGAAGAAATTTGGCCCCTGCAAAATTCTGAAGAAACAGGACTCAAGAAACGCATATAAGGTGGAGTTGCCAGATGGAATTCACATTTCTCCAATCTTCAACATTGTAGACTTAACAAAGTATCATGATGATGGTGCAGATGAGGAGTTGATGTTGGAGCCATGTCCAATTCCTACTTCTAAGAAGGAGGAGATAGAAGAGATTTTGGATAGTCGTGTGGGTAGGAGTACCAGAAATAGGAAGTATGAAGAGTACCTAGTTAAGTGGAAAGGACAGCTGATAGAGGACTCAACTTGGATATCAGCAGCTAAGGTTTCCCATTTGGGATTTCCTCTACCATCCATAAAGTGATAGGGTCACTTTTCAATCTACCCTAGGTGTCTGATGCAAGAGCATCCAGAGGTATAAGGGCAATCCTGTGTCACCCAAAAAAATATACCTAGACATAGTTTCTATTTGATGTGTTTTCATTTTTGGATACCCATTTAGGTCAAATAAAGGTTCCAACTCTCATAGTTCCACTATCAGTGTTATGGGTTAGAGTTTTTAAGCAGCTTGGGATATGTGTAAATGCCCAAAAAATAGGACTATGTAATTGAGCCATAATTATGGTGAGTTAGAAGGTTTAAATTGGAGGGATGATTAAAATTGTAATTTAGAACATTCTAGAAAAAGAATCAGGTCAAAAGGCTGCACGGTTTGAAAGTTATCAATATTTTTTGATTTTTGGAGACCTCCTAAGAATGCTTCAAAGTCAGGTTCAAGGTACTAAATGACCTCATATGGGCCTGAAAAATGGGGGATGAGTGAAGCTCATCCATAGGGCTATAGAGCACTCTGAGAGCTTTTCAAAAATGTAAACAATTTGTCAATCAGAGCTACAGTTCAAAAGTTATGCCTCCCAAAAGTTTGGCTACCGTTTATGGATTCTTCTAATTTTGCCCCGACTTCTAAAGTGACTTTTTGAGCCTTCCATTTTGGCGGTAGATGCCAACTAGCACTTTCTAGAATGTATTCCTAATCCTTAACCCTTTGGGGTCTATTTAAGAACATTTCTAGCATTGTAAAAGGCAATTCAGAGTGGAATTTGAGAGAAGGTATTGGGAGAAGAAATTATCTCCAAATTTATACTATTGTAAGCCCATAGGGCATGTTTTGGAGTCTATTCTCTCTACACTAAGTGTATTAGAATATTTTCATAGTTAATAAATTTTTCCCTTTCCTATTGTGTCCATTCTATTCTTGGGTTGTGTCTCCATTAGTAAGTGAAATGCATGACAAGGCTAAACTTGAAGCCTCTAGAAGTCAAGCCCTAGAACAACACATCTCACATGAGGCAACAATAGAAGTACAAGATGATGAGAGTAAGTTCAAGGAAGAGATTGAAATCACAAAATTTTAATTTTCTCTACATATGATGACTTATAGAAGATCATCTAGTAACTCACTTGCAGTGAAGAAGGAAGTTGAACATAAGAAGAATATTAGAAAGATAGTCAAGACTGAGATTAAAGAACCAAAGAGACCTCCTAGATAAAAGGTCAAAGCACAAGGGATAGTCTTTAAGAAATCTAAACTTACTATCCAAAGGAAGAGAAATAAGGGAAAGGAAGTAGAAGAAGAAGAGGAGAAAGGAGAAGGGTCATAGAGCATAAAAGTGAAGAACCAATTTAGGAGTAACCATCAGACATAATTATAGAAAGGAATAAATGGAAGCCTAAATTGATGAGGATTGTAGAAAGAATTAATCATGATGATAATTTGGATCAAATGAAAAATTCCTTTTGGAGATACAATGAAAATGATCAGAGACAACTAGAAAATGTAATGGTTAAATATATTTTAAAGTTTAAGATAAATATTGTAGAGCATAAGGGAAACATGTCATAGCATTTTTTTAACAAATTAGAACAAAGGAGGTTAAGAGCTATTGAGAAAGATAAGAAATTAAGAGAAGATATTGATAGCAAGATATTTAATTGATATGTAATAAGGATTTATATAATGTACTTGAAAACATGAAGCCATTATTGAGAAGGAAATTAAGATGATTGAAATCATGGTTGGTCAATATGATAAGATTCAAGAAGAAACAGAGAATGTAGAACATAAAGTACTTAATGGACCTATTTTCATAAAGCCTAAGAAGAAATTAGTTGAAATAACAATATATGGAACTAAGATTTTGACAATAGGTGGAAAAAAGGTAGAATAGTTTGCGATAATAGTTGAGAAACTAGATGTTTATATTGGTAGAGTGCTAATAATACTTGATGTAGTAGGAGAAGACCCATTCCAAGACTAGAACACTGGTGATGTTGGAAATTTTGATGAAATTGAAAACATTATGCAAGAGTCAATACAAATGATAGAGGACATAAAAGATAATAGCAGTGAACCAAGTCAATAGGAAAATCAAGTAGTACAAGATAACGTTGACCATGAAGTTTAGATAGAGAAGAAATTAGATTATCACAAAATAGATGTACAAGATCAAGTCATAGAAGAATAGGCTTAACTTCATCAGAAAGAGGACACATTACAAGAAGATTCTATAGAAGAATAGGAAATGGATGATCAACATGATTAGATTATGATATTGGTATCTAATAGGTTAACTTTATTGTTTTAATAGTGAAGATTTTTGGGTTTCATCCCCAACCCAATTTTACCTTTGCACTAGAGTGTTTTTCAGTTACCAAATCATTGTGTTATGTGTGGAATCTTTCATGGATGTGATGAATTTCATTTATGTTTCAGTATTACAATTTTTAATGGTAGATCTAAAGTATGAGATGAACTAGGTGTGAAATCAGCATTTTGGTTTTATAAGTTAAAGTTTAAGATCCTAGTTTAGCCCCTCTCTTAGTATCTTGTTTCCCATTAACCCTTTCCAAAAAAAATTCACCTTTTGCTACCTTTTCTATCTTTCTAATCCATATTTATGTTACAAGAGATGCTTAAATCAAATAGGATGATTTGCATATAATTGTTGACTTCAATCTTTCTTCAGGTCAATCAAATGACTTCTCTTCTAATAATACATTTGAACTTGACGGATCTTTGGCTTTGTAAAATAATTCTTTGAATTATTCTATATGCTCTCTCATCTCATTTCTGACTATTATTGTTGCTATCATTCCTTCAAACTTTTTTATTTTTGTTCCTTCTAAATTTTGGGTTTTTGTTGATGTTCCTCATATGAATTTTGCATAATCTTGCTATATGACTAAAGTTATTGCATACCTAACATACTAGTGCATTGTTTATGTAATTAGGCCTAGGCTGGTTAATAGGTGCTATTCATTTTTCTGGAAATGTGTCCAAAGTTGTTGCATTTTTAACACACAATGTTCCTTCTTGCTCCATTAGCTCCTTCATTGGATCTCTTTCTTTCTCCTACAAGGTTAGAACCTCTAAACATTCTATTATTGATACTATTACTATCAAATTTAAGTTTCTTACAATCAATTTCTATATCACCAAAACCATGACAATAATAAAAATAGAAGTTAGAAATAGGCTTGAATGACTTACCTATATAGTCCCTTTTCATATGACCAATTTCATTACATGCAAAGAATCTACCTTTAAATTCATACCTCACTTCCTTGGGTGATTTAGTCTACTCAAGTTTCTTGGCTTCATTAGTTTTTTAAAGTTGGTCAACTTGTTCGATCTCCTTAGGTGGATTATTATATTGATTTTCCTCAACTTTGTTTAGTTCTTCTTTCTCTCGTGTAAGATAATGAATCTTTGAACTAGTTTCCCTTTTAGCTTCATATTTCTTTGATGATTTTTCTATAATAAAATATCCAAGACCATTCTTATCATAGGATGGTCTCTGAAAATATAATTGCTCATCAATTTTCTCACTACTAGAATATAACTTCTCTAATTTTTGTGTAGTTTGGATTAACTCTCCTTTCACAATAGTTTTGTATTTATCAAGTTTTACATATTCCAACTTGGTGGATTCAAGCTCACATGTAACTTTTGTACGATGGGATCTTAGATCTGCAATTTCAATTTTTAGATCTGACTCAATTTTTCTATCATCTTTCTTTAAACTTAGCTTTAGTTCAATGATCTTCAACTCATGTTTTAGAATCTCATTTTCTTTCATTAATCTTGAAACTTCATCACTATCCTTAATTTTATCTTTAGATTCCTTTTTGGATTTGAGATGATCAATCTTGTCTTTTAGCTTACCAATGTAGTATTTTGCATCTTCATATATTTCTTTCAATTTATCTCTTTCTTCGATGAGGATATTAATATGCTCAAGAGCTTCTTCTAGGTTCTTTTATAAGTGCTCCATATCCATAGGGGTCTTACTCAAGCTACTAACCCTCTTTTAATTAACTATGCTCTGATACCAATTGTTAGAAATAGGGATACTAAGAGGGGGGTCAACCTTCAAGCTTCCATATGCTTGAAAAAATATATTATTACAACTTTTCATCTTAGGGTTAACATCTAGGATGGTGTCCCTAATTAGTTAAGTAATTATTTTGTAGAAAAAATAATTTCTTGATCCTTAATTATCCATTTCCTGCCATGCTATGTTCTGTCTATATACTCCCACAATTGGTAAACTATTATATCTCTTTTTGTACTAACCATATTGATTAGCATACTTGAACATTTCATCCTAACATCATTTCTTGTCCATACCTAATTATGCATGTGTCAATAATGCATCTTTTAACTACTCATAACAAAATTGTATCTGCTCTACCAAATAAACTAACTAATACTTAGACAATTTTCAAAATATGAATGCCATAAGTTCATTTTCAAGGTTTGCCTTCTTCATATTGAAGATATGTTGCAATAATGGACAACATTCAATATCTACCTTAACCAAATTGCCAATAATGTGTGTGTGTGTGTGTGTGTGTGTGTGTGTGTGTGTGTGTGTGTGTGTGTGTGTGTGTGTGTGTGTGTGTGTGTGTGTGTGTGTGTGTGTGTGTGTACATGTGTGTGTGTGTGTGTGTGTGTGTGTGTGTGTGTATTGAATAGAGGGAAAAATGAATGAATAGGATGTGATATGAGGGGGGAAATATAGGACCTATCCTTAACTTGAATTCCTAAAAGGAAAGATCCAAATTGATCAACCACAAAGAAGTGATCAATACACAATTGAATCAATCAATAGAGAATATGAAGAAAGGAGGAAATCCTATAATCTACTATATAAATTAAGTACTTGAAATCTTGAATGAATAAAATAAAAATACTAACCTCAAAGTAGAGTGAATCTAGAAAATGTTGATTTTTGATGTATGTTCAATTTTGGGGACTTCTGGAACCTGTTCCAGACTGGAATGTTGAGACGGAGAAAACCCATAAAAAATTTATCCTTTTGAAGGTAGTTCAACCTTGACCCAGATAGTGGGGCACAATTGTACCCCAAAAAGTCAACCTTGACCTGCACTACTTTGACAAAATTTATGTTGGCAGATCTTGCAAGTTTGATGAAAAAAGGTATCCAAATTTGCACTTCAATTTTTTGTTCCACACCTGTACCTACAAGAAAAATGGTTTTGTTATTTGGATGGGAGTTTTCCATGGCCAAACCCCAGTTTAGAATCAACCTTGAAATGTAATTGAAATTGCAATATGTATAAACAAAACAAATGGAACTATTCACCTTGCTTATATTGAAATCCTTGTGGAGTATTTGAATCCTTGAATCCACAAGTATGAATGCTCCAAATGTATGTAGAAATGTATGTAGGATGTCTAAAATCAATGGCATTAGATCTTCAACAAAAATCTTGAATGGATCTTTTCATGGGAAGAGGCTTAGATGAATATGGATGGAGAAATCTTCAACAAGAGGGCTCCATAGAGATTGAATCCTTCAATATCTAACAATGGATCTATTGGTTTTTTTCAACTATTAAGTAATAAGATACTCAATAACAAGATAATGAAAGCACAAAAAATCTAAGGATCAGCTACTTCTTATAAACAATTGAATGTGTTTCTTACCTAGACCCAACTACAACAAAATCATAACAGATTTCCTACTCTTTAGGCTATGTAGAACCAAGGTGGGTATACCTGAGGGATGGTTCAAATGAATGTTACTGGGTAAGAATCTCTTAGTTTTATTCTAATTCTCATCTCCTATCTTTGACATATGCATAGTTTGTTCATTTCATGACACCTTAAGATAATACACATCCCTTATAAGCAGATTTGGTCACAATTCATCTCAAATTTGTAAATATTTCTAGCAATAGTAGCTAACTAAGGCTTAGAGATCAAATGCAAGAAAGTGTTAACTAGCATTGATATCTTTCAAAGAGTGAAGAAAAAAATGATTTTGAGTTTGAGTTTGATGTTTCTCTATGATTTCTTCACATAAAAATTAGATTTAATAGATCAGTACCTTATCCATTGGGATTCAGAGTCCATTCAATTCCCAGATCTGATTGATTGCCTTACAACCAACATTATAAATAATTCTTACTGAAAATCATACTAACGGACATCCTTCCTATTACCATGGAAACCCTATCAATACCACTAAAGTATTTATTTAATTCATTGAACTAATAGAAATGGTGAATTGATATACAATTTTACTAAATTGCATTCAACTAGACAAGCTTTGCTTATACAACTTCACAATGACCAGGTAAAAGAAATGGAGACAAGATTCAGCCAAAAAAGATGTGATAACAGTTCATCTTTGTATTAATTTCATTTTGAAAATAATTGTATACAATTGAACCAAACTTATAATGACTCAAGATAAAACATCTAAATCCTATCAAATTGATGCATTCTCATAAACCTATAGAGAAAATATATCATAAAGTATTCACATCAAGACACTGGACTACATAGACTTCAAAGGTAGACTTAACAGAAGCTAAAAGTGATACAACTATTTGGACCCTTTCTCTAGCCCTGGAATCTCACTTATATAGTGTGAGATGCAACAAGCTTCAGGCATCAAGAATTGATAGTTGTCCTTTAACAAAAGATATTTACATTTTAAAGCTATCACAAAAGAAAAAATTATGTGTAAAAAAAAAAACTTTACATAATATTCTTTTTGATAGCGTCCACTTCTGTTACATTTTTAGATGCTACAGATTCCATGATGGGCCTTTTGCTATTTTGAATCTTTGGCATATGTAGCTATCAAGTTTTCCAATGATGTATCAAGCTCTGATTACTGCAAATTTACCTCCACTTTGGCACTCCCAGTTGCATCTTCATGTATTGCCAAGGTGATAGTAATACCTAGTTTTATTTCTACTACATCATCCATCTAGCCCACGGTACTTTCTACTTGAGATGGTTGCCCTTCTTTGTCTTCTTTTCTCCTCTAATCTTCTGAAGGTGCATCAATGATTTGTATTTCATTTTCATCCATCTCATCATCATGACTCTTAACCTCTTCCCACTACATCTGTCATCCACTTGTCAAAAAGTGTGTCATCTAGCCAGTTAAACTGCAGAATATCATTTTTCTTTTTTATCACATATTCAACTTCTTTATCAATATTAATAAAATCTCATTTTAAAGAATCAAATAATAATTGGACCTTCACCATTTCTTCTATTTTGGTTGTCCACCATGCATGTCCTATTTCATTGATAACTTTATTCATTCTTAGACAAAATAAATCATATAACTCTTTGGCCCATTCATCTTTATTTTTCAATTTATTCTTCTTATCCAAAGAAAGTGGGAATAAATCAAATTCCTTGCTTTTGTACTTATCCAAATAGCTAACAATTATTCTTTGTAGCTCAATTCTCTTATTATCAAATTATGGGAAATCATGAGAAAGATCATAAGTTATTTCAATGTGATCATGTGAAGATCTTATGATAGAATAACATAGAAATGTAACCTCTTTTCTTCTCTTTCTCCACTTATTGACAATGGGTTTCAAATTCTCATCATTTTCTTTTATCTCCTCGCATATGTTTATTACCCTTGCTAACTGATCATAAAACAATGGTCATTCAATTTTGTTGACCAAATACATGAGAGCCTTTCTCAGTTTATATTCATACTATACATTCAACTCTACATGTAATGCCCACAGCTTACTTTTCTCTTCCTCAAAATCTTCAGCAGTATAGTATTGTGGCCTCTATGGTGTATTAGGAATCTCAATAAAGGGAGTGGATTTAAAAGGCTCCACTGGTGGGTGAGGGTATGTGATCTTTGGTCTGGAAGACTATCCCCTCATTTTATTTTCAAGTTCAATTCTTTTTTGAACTTCTTTATTGTAAGCCTCCAAAACCTTCTCATACTTAGCCAATAATTCTAGCCTTTCCTTGTCATCTCGTTCTATAGTGTCCAAAGCTAAATGAGATGTTCCAACATTCAAATGTGTAGCCTCTACATGGGTAGTATCTACCACTCTCTTTACAATGATATTCCCCACTAAGCCAATGTCATCTGGCTATGATGAGATAGTCCTCGATTCTTTCCTTAATGACAAAATAACTAAGGCAGTCTGGTCTTCACTGAAGGTGGCACCTTTTATTTCTTTCTTATTTTGGTCTTGTATGTTTAATTTATTAGAAATAGAATTAAAAACCAAAGCATCTACTATATCCCAATTGGGTAGCAATAGAATATTAGATGCTTTTACCATCTGTCTCCCCTCTTCATGGGTTATATTTTGGAATTCTTGCATCATTTCTTCTTTTACTTGATTCCTCATGGTTGCCTCCTCCATTTCTGGATGCTCTATTCTTAACTTGTTACATTTTTCCTCATATTTCCCCATATTTTCTCTCTATGCAAATTGGTAGAAGGCTCTTGTTCTAACAAAACTATCATCAGAAAAAAATTCATGACCAGTCTGTTCAATTATAGGATCTAATTCCTTTCCTTTGTAATTTTCCACTGTCATATCAAGGCTTGGCATTGGAGGCTCTTGGAGGTTTCCCTCATCTAGCTCTGCCTGGGTAATAAATACTCCTCCTTGGGATCCTAGTTGTTCAACTTTCTCTCCAGTGAGTTGCTCCTCTCCAATCTGTAAAGGGGATTGGGAAGGTGAATATTACTCAATGTGAGGACCTTGTTCTTTCATTATTCTTTGCCTCTTAGGAGAGGGCTCATCAGGTCTTTCTTCCAAGACAACACTAGTGGATCCTATTTTTTTTTTCCCTTTATCCATAGTGGTCTTCTTATTTTGGATTATATTATAGCTAGACCTTTTCTAGACAATCAATTGTCCTACTCCAACATTGGGAGTGAATGTCAGCCTTCTCATAATCTCCCTGGCTTTAGCAGGATAGGGGTTAATGAAGAATTTCTTCTTCTCAGTCATTGTCTCCATTATCTTAGGAAAAGTTATCATGAGTTTATTTATTTTATCTGCCTCTGTTATTGCATTACCAAGAGGCACATAATCTTTGCCAAAACAATGAATGAATTCCAAAACTCTTGAAAAGACTCCACTTTTCTTTCTTCGTCTCTTGCTTCTACAAAAAGAACTCATTCCTTATTATATCCTTAGGGTAATAAGGCTCATTCTTTATAGAACCAAGCTTAGCCTTGTGTCTAAAAACTAAATCATAGAATCCCTCAGTATAACAAAAATGAGGATGAGATACAACCATCTTATACTGGTCTATTAATTTATATAAAGACAACCAACCACCCTTTGTGATTACAAACTGGTGGATTATAGTACAAGTTGGGAAATTTGAGCCTCTTTCTCTTTTTACCAAATAATTTTCCTCCAATGCTCCTAGTTGCCACAATATCTTAGCTATCCCCACCTTTAGAGGCACCTGTTAGGGCAATACATGAGGAGTCCCCTTGAAACTATAAACTCTAAATGCAATTGAAATAGAGTATGGTATAATTTCTCCCTAGTTGTATGATACTTTCAAACTAGAGGGATTATCCATGGGCCTAATAAAATTTACTAGTGCCTTAGGAACTCTGGGATGTCACTTAATAAGAGACACCTTAACCTTAAGGCAAAATACCTATCAAAGTTGACAAAACTAGCATTTTCTGCATCCCAAGTCATATTTGCACTCCACAACTATACTGCTAGAGCTTCTCCCTCATGTTCTCTATTCAAATCAATTTCTTTCCCAAAATATGTCACACCTTTAAAAAAGAATGTGTGAATCAACAATGAATAGTGAGCAAAAGTTTTTTCTATCTTACCTTTAGTAATTCCAACCAAGCCTATATGGATTTCTTCTATTAAATATGAGGCAAAATCAAAAATAATATCCACATTAAAAGAATAATTTTGAGCTAGCATATACATAAAACTTATAGGCATGATATTTTGCTCATCCTCACCAAAAACCCTACACAGAATCCTATATATCTCCATAGCTTGGGAAGTGAAATATTCCATTTTAAAAGGTTACCTATTAGATATTGTGATCACTAGTAAGTTCCCAATTGTGCTTATGTGTGCCCTTAATGCACCCTGTCTGATCTTATCCATTTTAGATATATTATTTTTCTAATTCTTCTAGGTTGATAGGTATATGATAATCTGACAATGGCTCAAGACCAAAATCTTCTCAAATTTCCTCAGGGCTTATGGTGATGAGACATTCACCATCCAACCTTCTCACTACTTTGATTATTGGGTCATAATTTTTAGCAATGACCTCTAATAGGTCATAATCCATGAAAACACTAGGGACCACTAGTTTTCCTAAGTCAAAATTCCAAATATTCATGTGAGAGGCAAACAACTTCCTTTATGAGAACCATTTTTTGAAAAGAACAAGCCATGTTTGAGAAGTCTTAGCATCCCTAACCTAGTTTTCCTTATCATATAATCCATCAACAATTTTGAGTCTAGGGTTTAGAGTGGTTGATTTCTTCACTTGAGAAGATTCATTTGTGGACTCAAGTAACAATTCAAGGAGGTTGTCATGTATGTTTCTTGACAAATAATCAACTTGACCTAAGAAAACTTTATTTGGAGGCATGGTTATTAAAATTGCAAAATACTAGAAAGCTTAGTATAAAATGGACTGAGAAACTTACTTGCTTTTCACTGCCCTATAACTATAATTCTGCAACACACCATAACTACTAGAATTTCTTTAGGTTTTAGGCACCAAACAAAAGTTCTCAATAACTTTGATCTCTTTGGAAGCTTGAATATTTGTTTGTATATGAGGGAGAAAGCAAGATTTTTGCAATATGCTCTATTCCTAGTTTGCACGAGGAGCTTTAAATCTTCATAAATGAGCTATAAGGGGAACAAAGTGGCACCACCTTCTATTTTTCAAAAATATGTCATCAATTTCAAAAAATCTGACAATCGAGGAATAAAAACAAAAGATGACTCATCTTCTACTTGCCAAGTTAGAAGCCAATCCAATAACCTGTCTCCATGTAAGCCTTTTTGTTACTGCTAGCAACTTGAACTATTCCTACTAGCGCTTATGGACACATGTCACCTTCTTGCTATGTCACCATGCATAAATAGTGAGAAATTTCCATATGTGACATAATGACAACCATTGATTATAATCTAACAATGTGCATTTGATTACTATTTTAATGTGACTATGGTGGGTCCTTCCATCTCTTCCTTTGGTCACTATGTCACTAGCATTTAAAAACTTGTACTTCTTTATAATGACTTAGTGCCTACCATTGATGTGAATTCGATCTAACAGTGTGGAATATTATTTTCTTATTTTAACTATGGTGGGCTCATGTGTTCCTTCCCTTGGTCACATTGTCACATGGAATAAACATTTTGCAACTCTTGATGGTGACTTAGCGATAGTCATTGATGAAACTTTGATCTGACGATCGCAAATCTTTGTCTTCCCTTTTCTTGAGTGCTTTTCCATGTCATATGTGATTTGGCAATCCTTTGACATGCTAGTAATTCATATATAATATTTTAATTCTTTTTAGAACATGATAAAATTGATTCCTATCGTGTATTGACTTTTCCAGTAAGGCATTATATCACTATCGATGTAAATCCTTATTTTTTTGATCGCGACATAGTCACCACTGTATTCTTTTAAAAATATAGCACAAGAAAAGCACACATGTTCTGAATCATTACCAATGTGTCACAATGATTATGTGATGATTGGAAAACTTCTAGGACCCACCATTCAATATAACTATTTCCACTTTTCATCTTTTCTGGTAGGGTGCTATGTCGCTACTGGTAGGTTTGCTTGATTTTTTGGTCGTGACATAGTGACCTCCTAAAGGAATTAAGAAACTTTAGTGCCAATAAATATCACATGTTTCTATTGTTATTATTGCAATCAATGCTTTTGAAAATGCATCATAAGTACACAATGCTTATTACAAATCGAAAAACTTTGCAGTGCTCATTTTTGTCAGTCTCATGCTTTTTTATTTTCACAACAAGGCACTATGTTACTACCGGTGAGATTCATGCTTTTTCCACTCATGACATGGTGTCCTAGATTCTTTGCAAAAACTAGTGATGAAAAACAACTAGCCCCTTTCTTTGATACTGACATCTTTGACATCAGTCTGTCCATCGAGAACTTTAAAATAATGAAAAACTAGAGCTTATTTTTCTACTTCCATCACCATCTTTATGTTTTGCAATGGTCGCAATCTCACCTATGGTAAAAAATGTACAACTTTTCTATGCAACATGATGACCACCATAGATCTAGAAGAGATCCGATGGTAGAAAATTTTTGGGAAGAGTAGAATGAAAAGAAAGAAATTTAAAATGATCTCCCAAAAGAATATTCCACTTTCAAAAATTGATTTTCCCACCAAGCCCCCCCCCCCCCCCCCCTCCTTTTTTTAAAGGTAACATATGACTTAACTTATTTTTCTTAGGTCATAATAATATTTAATAAGGTTTCATCTAGGTTTCTTTTTATAAAGCTTGCACAAACGAAACCCTAACCTGCAAGATACTAATTTATTCAGACTGTATTTTTTGCAAAAAATCAGACCACCAAGATCTCCTTGATGAATTGGATCTTGAATGCTTGAATGCTTGAAAAATGGATCTTCTAATATCTTCTTATGAAAAGTAGGTAGTTTGTCCTAGTAGGTGGATGTCAAAATGAGGGAAGAAGGCTTCCTTATATAGAGATCTAGGGCACAAACTTCTAAAGAAGGTAGAAATGGGAACATTGAATCCCAATTAACCTTAACCCCTAGAAATGGACCTAGATTAAATGAAATTTAATAGTCTACCATTCAAAAACCCAAAACAACCAACCCAAAAGTGGGAAAATGAAACTTTATGAAGCCTGATATCCTAAAACTCCCAAAACTTGAAAATTGGACTTATGGTCAGGGATGAGGTCGACCCTGCCTAGGTCAGGGTCAAGGTTTTCCTTGACCTAGGTTAGTGTAAAATTCAACCCTTCCCTAGGTTAGGGTTGAGGTTTTCCTTGAACTAGGTCAAGGTCAAGGTCGACCTTGACCCAGAAAGTCAAAGTCCTCAATTTCAAAAAGAAAATTGTCTGAAAGAGGTTGGAAATAGAGAGAAAGAAGCATAATAGGGGAAAAATAGCCAGATCCATGCAAAGACCTATTTGAGGCACTTGACATGACCCCAAACCACTTACTTGGAGGGCTAAATGCTCTTAACATGGAAGTGCTTCCATTTTAAGATGACACACACACACACACACATGTATGTATGTATGTATGTATGTATAGATAGATATATAGATAGATTATTATAGCATTGTCGGTAAGCTCACACATTCTAATACCTGACTATAACCTTCATAAATTTCACTAGAAATTTCTTCTTCAAGATGAATGTAGCTAGAAAAAATTTATAATCTACATTAAGAAGGTGGTGTAGGAACATCCTAGGTGTAAGGGAAATCTTGCATCACCCAAAAATATTTCTACTTACAGTTTTCTAGTTTTGTTTTTTTAATAAGGGTTATTCATGTGCAGAGTTGTTATTTGTTGGAGCTTGCTAATTTTAGTAAGTTGGTATTATGTGCTTGAATTTCTCTAATCTCATATGTGGGAGTTCATCTTAGATATATCAACCTACTAGATGAGTTTTATTGTCATGTCATATGTATTAGTGCAATTATTGCAGGTTTTCATTATGAATTGTGTCCATCCAAACTTTTGGTTCTGCAATTAAGGCCTAAATGCCTCTTAAACAAGGAAAAACCTTGACAAATGAACACTTGTGTTTTTATTGTTGTAGATCATTAGTCAAGAATTTTGAAATGGGGTTATAATATCCCATTAGGTCAACAATTTTCTAGTTATGGTCTCTAGAAGTGGAACCACCCAAAAAATTTAGTTTGTATTTTGTCTTGAGTGATCTTATGTAATAAAGTGTAATGAAATGATGTAATATGAGGTTGGTCAACCTCAAGGATTAGGGCTTAGTGTCTATAACCTTCTTGGGTGGTGAAAAATGCCTATATAAGGATGTCATATTGATTATCCAAGGCAGTTATGGGTGATAGTGATAGATGTTACGTATTGTGCCCCTACCAAATATTTAAATTTTAAATGCTTGCCCACCAACGGTCACTTCCCAATTTTAATGCTATTTTAAACATCCAAAGGAATATCAAAAAAATACTTTAGGCTAACCTTATGATATTTCTTTCCCTGTGCATTTTAGTATTTCTATGGGCTCGCAAATACTCCATCGTCAGATCTCAAAAAATCTACAGATGGCGCTATGTCACTATTGAAAGTTGCACGTTGTTTTGCATTAGCGACATAGCACCCTTTTGCCATGTGTTAGGTGGGTCCTCCCTTTCCTCAATTATTTCTCCAATGCCAAGTTTTTTGAAGTCAATGGTGGGCGCTATCGTGCTATCAAAAAATCCATGTTCCTCGCTGTTAGCAACATAGCGCCCAGACAGAAAATGATCCTACGGTGAAGTTTAGAAACATGGTGGGTCCCAAGTATGCCCCATCAGATATCAATGATGTAACTTGGTCCTCATTGGTAGTTGGTCAATTTTCATTGGCTAAAGAGTGACTATGCAGAATGTGGGTCATGTTTCCCTTAGCGGCTGCAAATGAGGACTTGTCAAACAGGTTGGCACATGGCCAA
The DNA here is from genome assembly GCA_028749045.1 of Cupressus sempervirens. Taxonomy (NCBI): domain Eukaryota; kingdom Viridiplantae; phylum Streptophyta; class Pinopsida; order Cupressales; family Cupressaceae; genus Cupressus; species Cupressus sempervirens. The sequence goes on along the minus strand of CM053787.1, from coordinate 430,352,246 downwards.
TTCTCATTGGTTGGTACACTAATAAGTTAGATCTACCTTGCTCACCTTTAGATCAGTTCAAATCAATGATGGGCTCTATCTCACTATGGAAAGCTGCAAGAATTTTAATGATAGTGAAATAGCACCTTGGCAACACGTGGCACAGATGATGTAATGGGCCCGCACTTCTCCAAAGTGATAGTATGGCTCATCCTTGGTGGCATGTTGTCAAGTGGGTCATGGTAGACGATGGTTTTTCATTGGTCCATTAAGCCAACTCAGTGTATAGTTGTACCATTTTGTTGATCATCGTCAGATCTAAGAAAATCTATGGTAGGTGCCATCTCGCTATGAAAAGTTGCGAGGAAATTATCCATAGCGACATAGTGACCTTTCACCACATGGATCAGTGGGGTCAAGTCTCACCAAGATAAAGATGCCAAGTTGTGCCAGGTGGTTGCCAAGTGGATTCATGGATCAGAAACTTTATGGAGGCAAGCGCAGATCTTCCACAATCATTGATCTCATGGAGATCAACGGTGGGCGCTATCTTGCTATGGAAAGCTATGAGAATTTTAACCATAGTGACATAGTTCCTTAATGACATGTAACAAGGTGGGGCTGAGTGTTATGAAATTGCAGGGATGGTACCAGTTCAGGCTGAGTTAGGCACCAGGTGTGCTAAGGTGTTTCGTGGGGCCCAAAATTTTGATAAGAAAGTGCAATATTATGGTGAGTCTTCATGATTGTCAGATCTAAGGAGATCAACAGTGGGTGTTATCTTGCTATGGAGAGCTACGAGAATTTTACACATAGCGACATAGCGCCTTGCTGACACGTGTCTGAGTGGATCCAATTAAGGCATTAATAGTTAGCGGCTGGCAGTTAATGTGACCGTCGCAGTTGGAGTTTGCAAGGTGGCACAGTTAGTAATGAAAGACATGGTCAACTTAGGAGGACCCCACGAGGTGGCATAAAGAAATAAGCTCATTGGTCCACATGGCTCGTCCTACTTGAAGAGTTTAGTTGACTTGCTAACTCTACTGATTTAGGTGCTCAAGAATGAAGAAAGCCAAGATTTCTTACGCAAATCTGATCTTCATGATTGATTCCAACCACCAGAAGTGAATGTGAGACAAGGAAGAACACTCCACCTCCAATCCAAACCTATCTACCTGGTGAGAGTGCAGTTATGGCACCATTTTTGTCTTCTCAAGGCATTATTTGACACAGAGGATTAAATATCATTGCATCTGGATCTATACCGAAATCAGATTTTCTCCATGATTTTTCTCTACAGGACTTAATGGAAGGTGGTTAGGGAGTAATTACAGTTGGGGGACATCTCAGTTATGCCTAAACTATAAAGGAAATTTTTGTAAATTTTGAAAAGGTCGATCATCCTCTGTTGTTCTCTGCTGTTGCTCTACAATTCTAGTGTAAAATTCCCTTTGCCTCTGAACTGAATGATATTCTACCTTATCTCCTTTGGCCATTGGTGTGAAAGTGCAAGAGCTCTTTTCCTCCACTAGTTTTTTGTAGAAATCAGTAATCTGCATGACTATATCTCCCTTGCCTATGAATGATAATATAAGTGAATATCTCTTTCCTTGTGTCATTCGTCTTGGTCTTCTGATCTACATGTGATTATTAGATTCAAGCAAGTTTGAATGTGTATATCCTTAGTGTCATTCTGGTTCAAAAGTGCATATATGGGTAGAGATTGGTCTGAACACTCTATTTTGGTGAATCACCTCTTTAGACTAGATTAGGTAGATTTGCTTTCATGCTCTCCTTCTCCCTTTTCCTCTCCAAGAGTAGTTAGGTGCATCCTGATAGTAAGAGGAAGTTGGCCTTCTCCAAAGACTCAACCTCACAGTTCAAGTCCCACAGCTTGGAGGTTGTTTCCATGTTTCACTAGGTTGTCGTCATGCATAGGCTTTGGACAAGGGTGCAAACCTAAGTGACAACAATTTTTGGCATGCCTGGTGGGACTAATTTTCAAAAAATTTCAAGCCTACTGGTGTCAAAAGGGAAGATTCAAGATCAATACCGAGGAGATAGTACTAGCTTTAGTGTTGAAGCCTTCAAGAGGCTCATTCTTCAAGGTACTTGCCGACTCTGAGCTTCAAAACATATCTAGTTCCAGACCAAAGTTGCAGTGATTCATGCCCAGAGCTAAAACAAGGGCATCTTCTAGAGGTAAGTTTTAGTACCAAGAGCTTTCATTTTCAAACCTTAGAAGAAGGAAGACTAGAATATCTTTATCACCAGTTAGGAGTGCAATAGTAACAAATACACCTACAAGATCTATCTCTACTCCTCCTGCTGTTAGATCTCAGCCTAGACTGCCATCAATACATATCAATAGATCACTTGTCTATATGGCATTGCCTAGAGCTCATACTTTTGCCACCTTTAATGGTGGGAGCCCTCTCTTATTAGCCCAAAGACATGACATACCAGTAGCTGCACTCAAAAGTATACCAGAGTTTACTGGTGAAACTTCTATCTCTCCCTTAGAACACATTCAAGAGGTTGCAAATGTTTGTAATATCCATGGTATTACAGAGGATGATGTTGCAATTAGACTCCTAGCCTCATCCTTGAAAGGGAAAGCACTACAATGGTATAGAGGTTTAGCTCATGGTTCTATAACAGATTGGGATGGATTAGGAGCAGGATTGTGCAAACATTTTGAGGATAAAAGTGACTATTTGTCACTTTTAAAGTAGTTGACTACTATAAAAAGAGCCCCCCATGAATGTATGACTAATTTTAATTATAGATTTCAAAAGACATGGGATAGAATACCTACTTCAGTGAAGCCTACCCTTGGTAATGCCTTCTTGCATTACCTTAGAGCTTTTAATAATGATATTGCTACTACAATCCAAACTATGGGAGGAGATACCTTTCCTAATGCTTATGACATATCAATAAGGGCAGAGAACATCCTAATACAAGGAGGTAAGCTAGCTCCAAGGCCTCCTATGCCTTTCTTCCCTAATATTCCAAACCATCAACCATCAATGGCTCCTCTTCCCACAACTTCTACATCACAATCCCTTACTCCAGTCCCTCAAGCTTCCACATCTTCAAATGGAATAGATGAAATCAAAGAGATGATGCAATCTCTAATGCAAAACATGGATAAAAGAGAAAAGAACCTTGATAAAATATTGCAAGATCAAGGGAAGAAGTTAGAAGATCAAGGAAAGAGGCTAGAGGATAATTTCTCTATGATGCAGAAAGTAAGCAACAAGGTGGTGACTTTAGAAAGACAGCAAGCTCAAGGTGGTAAGCCTCATCAATTGCAATATCAAACTCCAAGAAGTGGTAGGCCTCCAAATCCTAATCATTGGAACAATTCTTTTGATCAGAGTAGGTAGGGTGGCCATGCTTCAACCTCAAATGTAAACCAAAGGAGGGCCATAGTCCCTCAAAACAATATGGCTCAAGATCAAGATTTTTGTCCCTCCTGTAACTACTCCTATGCCTATTGCATGTGTTAGAAGGTTGAATCTTTTATGGCTTTGACAGTCCAAGAACCTGCAACAAAACAATCATACAAGGAGGACCAATTTAAAGATGCCTTAGATATGCAAAGATAGGGTGATTGCTCTTTTATGAATCATCAAATGGAGGAGCATTGTAATGTAAACCAGGATTCCATTGCTCATAACAGAAGAAGCAAAAGAAGAGCTATGGAAGATGATATCCCTCCTCCCAATTAGGCCTCAAAATCAAATGCAATATCTCATGAGCAAGCAACAAATAATCAATCAAGTACCTTTCAGCAGCAAAGGCAAAATCATGGTAGAAAAGATACAAGTGATCCTCAAGCTATTCCATCTCAACCTCATACAATTGTAGCTCCCAAAGTTTCTACCAAAGCACCTGCTATGCCATTCAGTGTGGTAGAGAAAATGAAGAAGACAAATGTGAATATCTCCATGTGGGATGTTGTTGCTACTATACCCATGCAAAAGAGGTTGCTACAGCGAGAATTGGAAAGAATTGAACCAAAGGATCAGCCACCTAGTATGGAAAGTGCCACAAGCCTAGTACAACCATCAAGGGAGGTAGAAACAAGTAAAAAGGTTAGACCTCCTCCATTCTATGTTTCTCTAATTATAGGGGGCAAACTAGTCCATAATTGCATGATTGATTCAGGGGCTGGTAGCTTAGTGATGCCTAGGTGTGTTGCTGATGCTTTGGAGATGAAATATGAGCCCATTATTAGGGATGTATTACAGTTGGATGGTAGTACTGTCAAGACTATAGGAATCCTTACAAATGTGGAGATGGCCTTACATGCATGCCCTGGTTGTACTGTAACCCAAGATATCTCTGTTGCTGAGGTCAAGCCATATTTTTCCATCTGTCTATCAAGAGACTTTACTGCCCAAATAGGTGGTTTCATATCTTCTAATTGGTCATATATGTCTTTTAAGATGAGATATGGAGCCAATGCTTCAATCAGAGCAAAGCCTCAAGCCCTCCATCATACTAAATCTTACACCCCTAATTCCATCAACATGAATTGCCCTATCCTAGAGATGGATGATAATGACATAGTGAATGAGCCCACCACTTCCCTATCAGAGATACCTGATTTTTTCTTGGATGAGTGGGCTAACACATATCAATTTGACCCTATGTCAAAAACCCTTGAGACAGGTCTCAGTACATATTGTATATTAGAGAAAGATGCTCTAGTTCCCAATCTTGTGGAGATTGAAGAAGATATGAATGGGATATGGAGTATGTACTTTGATGGCTCAAGGAATAAGAATGGATCTGGGGCTGGTGTGATATTGATTTCTCCTACACAAGTAAGGTACTACTTCTCCTTTAGGCTCCAATTCAGTTGCACTAATAATGTAGCCGGGTATGAATCCTTGATTCAAGGTCTCCTACTTGCTCAAAAAAAGGGAATCCAAGCCTTACGGGTGTATGGAGACAGTGAGTTGGTGGTTAATCAAGTGAGAAATCAGAATACCACCAAGAATGGTTTGCTCAAGTCTTATAAAAATAGGGTATGGGATTTTCTTGAGGGTTTTGATGCATTTAATATTCAAAGCATCCCTAGAAAGGAAAATAGACATGCTGATAGACTTGCAGCAATAGGTGCATCTAATGATGTGCCAGGGAATCTTGAGTAGGAAAAGAAGCAACAAATCAGAGTGGTAGTAAGGCCTGCCATCCCCGATAACAAAATTCATTGGCGAGTGTTTGAGTCTGATGAGAAAATTGTCAGCTTCTTGCAAAATGATGCAAAATTTTCAGAGAGAAATCAATCAAGACTGCAAGATCGGTATGGTGATCAGATCATTCATCTCAGTTCTAACAAATTGCCTAAGGGTCTCATTACCTTAGAAAGTGTTTTCAATCCTAATGACCAAGCAAGAGGCAAGGCCATGAACCTAACTTCTGATGAAGATGATCATATTCTAGTCATGGTTGCTGATGGAAAATCCTTAAACATGGGGAAGGTATGTTCTAAAATTGAACAAGAAAATTTTATTCATCTATGTCAAGAATTTAATGATGTATTTTCTTGGACATATGATGATTTAAAGGGCTTTGACCCAAGGTTGTTTCAGCATACTATAGATTTAATTAATGATGTAAAACTAGTAAGACAAAAATAGAGGCCAGTGAATCCCAAGATTGAACCCCTAATGAGAAAAGAGCTATCCAAGTTGATTGAGGCCAACATAATTTTTCCCATCAAACACTCATCATGGGAAGCAAACCTTGTCCCTGTTAGGAAAAAGAATGGAGAAATTAGATTGTGTGTGGACTTTAGGGACCTTAACCAAGCTTCCCTTAAAGATCACCATCCTCTCCCTTCTATGGAGCATATTTTGTCCAAGGTCAGTGGTTCAAAGAGATTCTCATTTCTTGATGAATTTTTTGGCTACAATCAAGTGATGGTTGAAGAGTCTAATAGGTACAAGACTGCATTTACCACTAAATGGGGTACCTATTCTTATTGTAAGATGCCATTTGAGCTAACCAATGCAGGTGCTACATTTCAAAAGGCAATGGAGATGGCCTTCAAAAGATTGATTGACAGGTTTGTGTCAGTTTACCTTGATGATATCATTGTGTATTCAAAGGATGTAGAAGATCATTTTGATCATCTAAGACAGGTATTCCTAAGATGTAGAGAGTTTGGGGTTTCCCTTAACCCAAGCAAGTGTGTCTTTGCTACTAACCAAGGAAAATTATTAGGACATATTGTATCTGAGGATGGCTTAACCATTGATCCAGAGAGAACAAAAGCAATACTTGCCCTCCCTCTTCCTAAACACAAGAAAGGGTTGCAAAGTTTCCTTGGTAGGATAAATTTTGTGAGAAGATTTATTCCAAACCTTGCTACCGTGGAAAAACCCCTTACAGCTATGCTCAAGAAAGGTATGGTCTTTGCATGGACCAAGGAAGGGAAGAAAAATTTTGAAGAGATCAAGACAGCCATAGCCTTAGCCCCTACTCTCATGAATCCAAATTTTGAGAAGGATTTCATTCTTTATACCCTAGGTGGTGAGTTTAGTATTTCTGTTGTCCTAACTCAAAGAAATGACAAGAATGAAGAGCAGCCCATAGCTTTCTTTAGTGAAGGGCTTAAGGAATATGAAGATAAGTACAACTATGTAGAGAAGCAAGCCCTTGTAGTCATCAAAGCTTTAAAGAAATTTAGACACCTCCTGTCTCATAATAAGATTCATTTGTTAGTACCCCATGCCAGTGTGAAGGATTTCCTTTTGAACAAAGATGTTAGTGAGAAAAGAGTTGGTTGGATTACAAGAGTGATGGAATATGATGTTGACATCCAAATCACCAAGCTGGTAAGAGGGAAAGGGTTATGTAAATAGATGTTATCATCTCAAGAACCTAATGAGGAGGCTGCTATGATACTGACAGAGCAACAAGAGGTAAGAAAAAATGACCCAAGGAGTTGGATGGATGATATGAAGAATTTCTTGCTACAAAATGGATACCCTCGAGGGTTAGGCAAAGCTAAAAGGAGACAGTATAGATTGCGGTCAATTCCTTATGTCATAGTTGATGGTATCCTTTTTAGAAAAGATTTTAATGGAGACTTACTGAGATGTATTGATATAAACCAAGCTAAAAGAATGATCAAAGAGCTTCATGATGGTCCTGATGGTGGTCACTTCTCAGCTAGAACAACTGCAATGAAGATCATGAGGGCTAGTTATTACTGGCCATCTTTGTTTCATGATTTCCATAAATATGTAAGGAAGTGTGAAAAATGTGCCTTCTTCTCTGGCAAACAAAGACTTGTAGCTCTTCCCCTTCATCCTATTCAGGTGGACCAACCTTTTGCTCAATGGGGATTGGATTTCATAGGCCCTATCAATCCTTCTTCTAGTTCTGGTCACAAATGGATTTTAGCTACTACAGATTACTTCACCAGATGGACAGAGGTAGTTGCATTGAAAGATGCCACTGAATCTTCAATTGTTGAGTTCCTTGATGGAATTGTGACCAGGTTTGGTGAACCTTCAACCATTATTTCAAATAATGCAAAGTCTTTTATTGGAGTTCAGATTTGTGCATGGGCAGTGGATCATAATATCTATTTGAGCACATCCTCAAATTACTATCCTCAGGGTAATGGTTTGGCTGAGTCCTCCAACAAGAACCTAATCAAGATCGTGAAAAGGACAATAGAAGATAATTAGAGGTGTTGGCATAAAAACTTTAAGACTGCACTGTGGGCTAACAAAATAATGCCTAAAAGGTCAATAGGGAATTCACCATTTGCGTTAGTTTACGGCAGAGAAGTGAGGCTTCCATTTTCATTGGAGTTCCCAGCCTTAGAGTTATCTCATCAGTTGGAACTAATTGAAAATGATACCATGACAGTGAGAGTGGTAGAACTGATGGAGCTAGAAGAGAAGAGAAGTAGAGCCAGACCCTACAAACACACCAACAGCAAGTAAAAAGGAGTTTTGATAGGAAATTCAGGGTCAGGACCTTTAGAGAGGGGGACTTGGTTTTAAAATGGGATGTAGATAGGGCAAAACCAAGAAGACACTCAAAGTTTGATGCATTATGGAGTGGTCCCTATCTGATTGAAAGTTGTAAGTAGGCCAATGCTTTTCAGTTAAGCAAGCCTGGTGGTGAAATTCTGCCTATCCCAGTCAATGGGATCTATCTCAAGCCATGTTTCTGAGGGTTTGAGATTCCATGTATATAGTTAGCTTAGTTTTGTTTTCCTGTTTGTTCCCTGCTTTTCCAAGAAGTGCACGAGCACAGGTTTTGTCTCTGTGAGACATCAAGTTTTGAAGTTTTGAAGGTTGCAGATGGAGGAGCTTCCTCTGGTTCCAGTTGCAAAGACAAGGGTTTCGAGGTTTTCCTCTCAGAGGTGGGGTTAGAGTTTCACAGTGCTCAAGATCCACATCTTTTTTTACTCTATAACCCAATGGATGTTGCAGGCCACTGGTCTTATGCATAGTAGGCTAGCATCCCCTGTGAGTCACCAAAAATGTTACGTATTGTACCCCTACCAAATATTTAAATATTAAATTCTTGCCCACCAATGGTCACTTCCTAGTTTTAATGCTATTTTAAACATCCAAAGGAATATCGAAAAAATACTTTAGGCTAACCTTATGATATTTCTTTCCTCGCATATTTTAGTATTTCTACGGGCCCGCAAGTCCTCCATCGTCGGATCTTGAAAAATCTACGAATGGTGCTATGTCACTATTGAAAGTTGCACGTTGTTTTGCATTAGTGACATAGAGCCCTTTTTCTATGTGTCAGGTGGGTCCTCCCTTCCTTGATTGTTTCTCTAGCACCAAGTTTTGCTAAGTCAGTGGTGGGCGCTATGGCGCTATCAAAAAATCCATGTTCCTCACCGTTAGCGACATAGCACCTAGATGAAAAATGATCTTGCAGCGAAGTTCAAAAACATGGTGGGTCCCAACTATGCCCCATTGGATATCAATGATGTAACTTGGTACTCATTGGCAGTTGGTCAATTTTCATTGGCTAAAGAGTGATTGTGTAGAATGTGGGTCCTATTTCCCTTGGCAACCACAAATGAGGACTTGTCAGACAGGTTGGCATGTGGCCAATTCTCATTGGTTGGTACACTAATAAGTTAGATCTATCTTGCTCACCATCAGATTAATTCAAATTAATGATGGGTGCTATCTCACTATGGAAAGCTGCGATAATTTTAATAATAGCGCCTTGGCAATGCATGGCACAGATGACGTAATGGGCCCACCCTTCTCCAAAGTGATAGTATGGCTCATCCTTAGTGGCATGTTGTCAGGTGGGTCATGGTACATGGTGGTTTTTCATTGGTCCATTCAACCAACTCAGTGTGTAATTGTACCATTTTTTTGATCATCGTCAAATCTAAGAAAATCTATGGTAGGCACCATCTCACTATGAAAAGTTGCGAGGAAATTATCCATAGTGACATAGTGACCTTTCACCATGTGGATCAGTGGGGCCAGGTCTCACCAAGATAAAGATATACTAGGTTGTGCCAGGTGGTTGCCAAGTGGATTCATGGATCGGAAACTTTATGGAGGCAAGCGCAGATCTTCCACAATCGTTGATCTCGTGGAGATCAATGGTGGGCACTATCTCGCTATGGAAAGCTACGAGAATTTTAACCATAGTGACATAGCACCTTAATGACACGTAGCAAGGTGGGGCTGAGTGTTATGAAACTATAGGGATGGTACCAGTTTAGGCCAAGTTAGGCGCCAAGTGCACTAAGGTGTTTCATGGGGCCCAAATTTTTGAGAAGAAAGTGCAGTATTATGGCAAGTCTTCATGATCGTCAGATCTAAGGAGATCAATAGTGGGTGCTATTTTACTATGGAGAGCTGGGAGGATGTTATGCATAGCGACATAGCGCCTCACTGACACATGTCTCAGTGGGTCCAGTTAAGGCATTAACAGTTAGTGGTTGGTAGTTAACGTGACCATCACAGTTGGAGTTTGCAAGGTGGCACGGTTAGTAATGAAAGACATGGTCAACTCAGGAGAACCCCATGAGGTGGCATAAAGAAATAAGCTCATTGGTCCACGTGGCTTGTCCTGCTTGTAGAGTTTAGTTGACTTGCTAACTCTGCTGATTCAGGTGCTTAGGAATGAAGAAAGTTAGGATTTCTTACGTGAATCTAATCTTCATGATCGATTCCAACCACCAAAAGTGAATGCAAGACAAGGAAGAACACTCCACCTCCAATCCAATCCTATCTACCTGGTCAAAGTGCAGTTATGGCACCACTTCTATCTTCTCAAGGCATTATTTGACACAAAGGATCAAATATCATTGCATCTAGATCTTTACCTAGATCAAATTTTCTCCATGATTGTTCTCTATAGGACTTAATGGCAGGTGGTTGGGGAGTAATTACAGTTGGAGGAAATCTTAGTTATGCCTGAACTATAAAGGCAATTTTTGTAAATTTTGAAAAGGTCGATCATCCTCCATTGTTCTCTGTTGCTTCTCTGTAATTCCAATGTAAAATTCCCTTTCCCTCTAAACTGAATAATATTCTACCTTATCTCCTTTGGCCATTGGTGTGAAAGTGCAAGAACTCTTTGCCTCCACTAGTGTTTTGTAGAAATCAGTAATCTGCATGACTGTATCGCCCTGGCCTATGAATGATAATATAACTGAATCTCTCTTTCCTTATGTCATTCATCTTGGTCATCTGATCTACATGTGATTATTAGATTCAAGCAAGTCTGAATGTGTATATCCTTAGTGTCATTCTAGTTCAAAAATGCATATATGGGCAGAGATTGATCTGAACACTCTATTTTGGTTCATCACCTCTTTAGACTAGATTAGGTAGATTTGCTTTCATGCTCTCCTTCTCCCTTTTCCTCTCCAAGAGTAGTTAGGTGTATCCTTAGGTGGTAGGAGATTTAATTAGAGTGAAATAGGAGAGGGGAAAATAAAATCACCAAATGAGATCAGATGATAGATAAATTGAAGTGATAATCCATTCCCATGGATTATAATCTTGATCCACTGAATAAAATGCAAGGGTTGAATAAAGGGGGAAGATCTATTCAAGACTATATCAAAGATTTCTACTAAGTTCTCATTAGAATTGGCCATGTGAAAGATGATAAGGAGAAATTTCCTCCTTATCTTAATGGGTTAAGGATTAGCATTTAGGAAGAGATGAGTCTTGTTTGAATGGATAGTATTGAGGAGGCATACTAATTTCACTAAGTTGAGGAAAAGTTGAACAAAAAGTTTGATAAAAAAAATAGTAGTAGAGGTTGTGGTGGAACATCTAGCAGATAATCTTATGGAGGTTGAAATGATGATCAAAGAAGAAGGGTGAGGTTGGTAGTAGAAACCAAAATAAGATGAGAAATATTTTTTCCATAATTAGAATAATAGAGATCAAAGAAGAAGAGGAAGAGGGAAGGGATTAGGTAGAGGAGGTTTTCATGGAAATTCACCATGTAGAAGAAGGGCATAGGGCATTTAAGTGTCCTCAATGCTAAAGAAGGATTGATAGAAGAACTAAGGGCTAGGTTAGAGTTGCACAAGTTGATGAAGATGCCAAATATTCATATTCTAAAGATGCTAAAAGAGGTGAAGTCTTAGTTAACATAAGAGTCTTGTTGAGTGGTGAGAATGGACCTAATTAAAGGAGGGGCATGTTTCACACCAAGTGCAAATGTAAAGATAAGTGTTGTGATGTGATCATTGATGGTGGAAGCACTAAGAATATGGGGTTAGAAAAAATCACCACAAAGTTAAATCTCAAGAGGACAAAACACATGTGTCCATACCATATTGCCTAGGTGTAGGATGAACATAAGTTCATGGTCAATGGTCATTGTGTAGTGAAGTTCAAGATTGGAAGCTACCAGGATGAGGTGCTTTGTGATATCATACCTATAGACACATATCGTATGTTGTTGGGTAGGCCATGAAAATTTGATAGGCATGTTGTACGTGATGGACTTGCAAATACCTACACTCTAACAAAAGATGGAGTGAAACATAAGTTGAAGTCATTAAAGGGCAAAGAAGAAAAGGTATGTAGTTCTGTTAGAATATGTTTTGTCGATAGAAAATAGTTTCTTGAGGGTATGAGGCATGAGCATATGTTTTTTTCTATTATTCCAAAAGATTGAAAAGAAGAAGTAGAGACAGTATTTGTTTAAGTTGTAGATTTTTTGGAAGAGTTTCCTGATATGTGTTAGATAATGTACCTAATACATTACCCACCATGAGGAATATTAGTCACCAGATGGACTTGATTCCAAGAGCCAGTTCTCTAAACAAGGTAGTGCATAGAATGACACCAGTAGAAATTGAAGAATTGAACATACAAGTTTATGAGTTGTTGCATAAGGGGTTGATTGGAGAAAGCCCAAGTCCATTTTCTATGCCAAAAGTATTAGTGTAGACACCTAAAATCCTTTAAAAAATAAAGCATTTTTATTTTCTGAAAAAGTCCCTGATGACATCATCATTTATTAATTATTTATTTATTTAATTAATTAATTAATTTTTTATGCCATTAAATCCCTTTATCTTAATTAAAAATATTTAATTAAGGAATCCCTCCCAAAAATCTTTAAATCTTATTTAAACATTATTTCCTTATTTATTAATTATTTAATTAATAAATTGACCAAAAATTCCAAAATAAATAAATAATTTATTTTTTGCCCAAAACTTTGCCAATTTCCTTAAGACCACTAACCTCTTACAAAATCTTCTAATCCTTCTTAAATTTTGATTAAAGGCTAATCCCATCATTTCCTAACCCCCAATCCAAACTCAAAATATTTAATTAAGATTAAATATTAATCCTCATGTTTATTAAAAAAAATTTAATAAATATCTCCTCAACCCAAACAGTTGAAATAAATAAAACTTTATTTATTTTCTAAAAAACCTTTTTTATCCTCATCTTAGGAAGTTCTAGACTCTTGTAGAAAGTCTTCATCCTCATCCAAAGCCTAAACTCTTTTAGAAGATGTCAATCCTTATCTTTAATCCTAATCCTAATCCTAATCCCCTCCTAACCTTGTCACATTCCCTAAACATGGGTTAAGACTTGCTAACCCAAGCCAAAGTTAACATATCTCCTCCTTCACCCACCCTCATTTATTGCTATCCACTTGCCTATCCCTAAGCTAATCCTAAACCATCCTAATCCATCCTCTAATTATTTGCACAATCCTAAGCAATCTTAAAACCTTCCTAATCCAACCCAAGTCAAAATTCCTCACCCTCCAACATAAATGACCATCAAATATCTCTTACACTCTCCTTCAATGCTCTTACAAAGCACTTATGAAGGGTCTTTATGAAGATATTATCCCTTGAGCCTCCTTTGTTGACTCATATTTTCCCTTTCCTCCATCCTCTCACCCTGTGACATGTGTCACTCTTTGATTGGCTATAAAGAAGCACAATCCATGTGCTCTCCTCTCATTCAATCTGAGCCCTCCATAAGCTTTCTCCTTTCCTTCCATCTTAGCCCTCCATCCCTCAAGTCTCTTGCCTATAAATTGGATCCTTCCCCTTTGCAAAAACAACACAATCTAGAAAGTAAAGCCATAATGCCATTTTGAGAAGTCATTTTTACATCAAATCCATTCACCAAAATCTATCAAAAATCCTCCATTGAAGCCCATTTGAGCATTTGAGCATACATACATAATCAAGCCATCTTAGCTATTAGAAACACCTCTACATCAAGTGATCATCCTCATTGAGAGAGCCTATCCATGGCTCATATTCTCATTTGAGGACTTCACTTTGTCTCTCATGAAGTTATGTTAAATTAGTATGCAAATGCTTTTTGATTGTTTTAATTTAGTGTTTCTAACATACTAAAGTAGCATATACATTTTGGCACGCCCAGTGGGACCCCACATGGGTCATCTTCATTAGCTTTTTTTAGTCAAGTTTTGTATGTCATTTGCTAATTTTGGCTAATTTTTCTTTTTTTTGTGATTGGTAGGATTGTATAAATTGGTTTTGTAGGTCCACATGAGCATAAAGAAGACAAAGGAACTCATAGTCTATCTCATAGTGTTTTCAGATTTTTCAACCTTATAAGTGGACGGAGCACTTGGAATTCTTCTTCCTCTTCTTGTCTATATTCTTCTTCTATTCCGTCTACTTCTTCTTCTTCTTCTTGAGGGATCTAGGCCTTTTTTTTTTAAGGAAGCAAAATCATACACACTTTTTTTTAAGTACTTAAAATGAACCCTCAAATCATACTTAAATCCATTAAAAACTAAAAATTTGCAAAAAAAAAAAAGAAAAACATCTTTTAACAAGTGAAACTAAACCAATCCAATCATTTGCATCCTTGCAACATCAAGGTTTTAGATGCATTCACGCAAAGTTAGGAACACTTATTTTTGAAAATTTAAAAAGAACTTCAAGTTTCCATTTCAAAAGGTTCAAAATCCACACTAAGTGCACACTAAAATCTAAATCAAACTCAAAGCATCAATCAAGGATAAAATGAACCTCATTTGCAAATATTTTAAAGTTCTTTTAAAAATTTCATGAAAACTAAGAGTCCTAAATAGTTTCCAAAATTGTCCTAAAAGCTTTGTTATTTGTTTCAAACAAATGTCTTGTTGCAAAATCTTGAATGTTTCCTAAGTTTTTCATGCATCAAAACAATCTAGGAATATCATTTTTTTAGGCTTAAAACATGCAAACTAGAACACAAAATCTTGAATGAAAACCAAACTCCAAAGAGTCATTTTCACTTTTGAGTCCAAAACAATCTTGAATGATCTAAGGTTAAAACAAAGCACTTCAAAGTTCTTAAAACAACACGCAAAATCTCAATCTTGAATGCTCAAAGGAAAAAACTTGAATGTTTAATCACTTGTCTTTGAATGCATGTTGCTAAAATCACTCTTGAGTGCCATGGATTAAAATCAATTTTTTTTTTTTTTTTTATGAATGCATGATTAAAACAAAAAATCCAATCTTGAATGCCATAGATCAAATAATCATCTTTTGGGTCATAAAAAGAATCCACATTTTAGAAACTTTCTAAGTTATAAAAACAAATAAAGACACTTTGAGTGAATTTGTTTTTGGACTCACCCTCTTTAATCACCCATCATTCTAACCATTGGCTGCAATATCAATGCCATATATGGGGATGGGTCTACCTAAGAAGGTGTTAAGTGCTCCACAAAAATCAATTTCCACTCACTTGAGTTTTTATTAGTTTTTCTAAGATAGAAAATTTCTTGAATGTACATTAGTCTTGCTAACGCTTCATTTGGGCATAAAAATTGAACAAATCTTGACGTGGAGGACCTTTGGGTGCGTGCTTGAAATCGAGCTTTACACACATCTTTGTTTTGGGCTTAAAAAAACTCACATTCAATCTTGAATGCCTTAAAGAAAATCAATCGATACTTGATGTGGAGGGCCTCCAGGCACAAAAGTTTACTTTTTGTTGACCCTAAATCTTCTTGGTGTATTCATTCTTCGATCACTTCTCTTTTGTTGGCGCATTTCAAATTGGAATTGAACCTTTGCATCTTAAATCACGTGTGTTTTAAAAAAGTCTAGATCAGAAAACTTAAGTGTCAGTTGGAAAAGAACTCTGTCTTTTAGCCCAAGATCATCCAAGTCTTCTCTCCCCTTGTCATATTTCAAGGCCATCTTGGGTGCATAAGATTAGGATCCAAAATCTTGTTTAAGTTTTAGGAGGCCTGCTCAAGGATTTCATCACCCTTTGGGATGACCTCAACTCCAGCATTTCGGTGGAGTATAAAGATCAGGAGGTGAATCCAAAGACACCTCTCTTGGGATAAAAATTTTGTCACTTGGGCTAAGCCTCAAGGAACTTTATACCCTTGAGAAGTGAAAGAGGAGAAGTGGGTTACCGCTCCTCTTGGTTGTGTGACATTGTTTTGGTTTCATCTATGGATTTGGGCCTCATGTACCTTGGGTATATTGAGGACTCCCTAGCTAAACCAGTTGTCAAGCTTGTAGACAACCATCTAGGATGTTAATGTGTTTGAAGTGACTGATCGAAACATTTTTAGAATATACACACTCTACGGCACAGTTACTGTCTTCTGAGAATCAAAACTTCTATCTGGTTGTTCCTATATATTGCTTGATCTTTTACTTGTTGAATGAATATTTTCCAAACTCAATCAATCCTAGCTTAGGGCACACTTAGTGTAGTCACTACCTGTTTCAAAAGTTGAAGCAAAACAACCACGATCTCTCAAAGCCAAACAGATTCAGGAATTTATGTCAGAACAACCCAAACCTAAACAAAAGTTTCATAAAGCCAAACTCAAGCCATCTCAGGTCTACCAAGAAATTTCAGCCAAGAGAAAGGAAGTAACACCAATCCCTCAAATTACCAAACCCCATAAAGCAGAAGACAAAGTTGTAGACAAAGCCCTTCAAGATGCCTAGTTAGATCACACTATTAGATTTAGCAAACATCCAGGAGTTAACCCTGCTTATGTCTTACCAACTAGGCATCATTTCTATGATTAGGCCCCCTTGTTTCTCCACATCTTCTTGCATAATTTTCACTTTAGAGTCATCTTTGTAGGAAAGCCAGCCATTTTAGGTTATCCCTTTAAGCATTTTAGCTCATCCATCTCATCTAGTTCCTTGCCTTAGAACCAAACCATCTAGCTAGCAATCAAAAAGTTCACATCCAAGCCTTCAAAAATTTTGTCACATTTCCAGAACTTGCTTTTCCTATCATCTTGCAAATCCACTAGTCTCACCAAGGTTATCCCTCTGACAGAGATTTGTCTAGGGTAATCTAGCCTTGTCACTTGTCATCCCTCATCACCTTGAGCTAAAGGTTGGGATCCACAAGTGGTCAATCTCATAGTTTTCCTAAGGGATCATCAGTCTATCCTTAAGTTGACACAATTACCACCAAGCTTGCACATAGGAAAGCAAAACTTTCACGCTTTGGCAACATATCTTTGAAGATTAGAATCCCCAACCTAATCCTCCTTAGGTTTTTCATATAGCTTTTCCTTAGCCTAGGAAATCATTTGCATAGAAAAGCCTTCCCCCTTTGCATCCATCAGCATTGTTGCACCTCATCCCTAGGAACATTTTCATGCCACCCACCACTCACTTAGCCAAGAAGAAGATGGAAAGAATGGAGCCCTATCATTTGGATCAGACAGCATCACTCCCCTTGAGCACTCAACCATCCTTCAGCTTAGAGAATTCTATACCATCACCTACTGACATTGAAGCTTTCATGAACCAACCAGGAAATGTAGTATTGGTGAACACCATTATAGACAAGAACAAAGAAACAATCATGGCAAACTTTCAGTGGGACAATGTAGGAGCCTTCGATTTTGGAAGACCTCCTCCCTTACTAGATCCTTCTTACCCTCTGTTTGGACAGTTTCCACCACCCATAGGCTCTTATGATCCAAATCACCCTTTGTATATACCAAAAGAAGAGCCTCAACCCACCTCATATGATCCAACAGACCCAAACATACATGCCTCCACTCAAGTTGAAATCTCCATTCCGCAAGCCAATCCAACTACCACCACTCCACCATTGGTCCATACCACTCCATGCCAAACCCCCTTAGCCCAAAACACCTCATTATTTACTCCCTTCACTATTGCTGATGCTACTCTCCAACCCAGCCTTCCAAATCCACCCATCTCCCAAATCAGTGCTAGCATCTTTGGCCAACCTTGGCAATATACAACCGGGATGCCACCCATGGGGCCAAGTAATCAACCTTTCATCACCCCCAACTTGTTTACCTCATCTCAGAGCACAATTCCATCATTTCCACTAGGTCCTTGGAGCTCAGTGCCATCAGCCACAAATCCACAAGCTACTACCCTCACTCCAAAAAGCTATAAACCCCACAAGCTACTAACAATGTTCTACCAAGCTCTCAAGTGACCCAAGCTCCTGCCACCACTCTACCAAGCTTTCAAATCCAACCACCAAGCTATCAAACCCCATTAGTTCCATTTTGAAGCTTTCAATTCCCACCACCTCCACCACCAACTAATCCATTACCTCCTATTACTAACTATTTTTCTATGCCACTTCTAGGAGCAAATACACCACCACCAATCACCAATGACTTGGCCTCTTTTTCCATGCAGATACCCTCCCAAATGGGGGCACAACCCACCAATATTGGTCAAACTCCTCAAATCCAAAGTCAAGTTCCACAAGCTCCCCGATCCTTTCCCCAAGTTTCACAACCATCTTATACCTTACCTCCATAAAGAAATCCATCTAGCCCATAGCCAACTTATGTTCCTCAATCCCAACCTCAAATCCAATATCAATAGCAAGCCTCACAACACATGCAGCAATATGTGCCACCTCCACCTCAGCAACCCATCATCCACCATTTAGTTTCCCAAGCCATGTACAATCCCTACCAACCCATACCTCAAAGCCATCCATATTCAATTGCACCATTCAGTACATATCTCCCTCAGAGTGCTCCTACAGTGGAGGCACCACAGCCATCACCCATTAATTTAGAATGGGAATCCATGAAGACAGCTTTGAAGAACATCCAGGAAGGAAATGACCCAAAAACATTCAACTTTGAGAAAGTGTGTCCTTACCCATTTGACAGAGCCATTACCATGACACCATTTCCCGAACACTTTGAGATACCCAAGTTTGACAAATTTAGAGGAAAAGGAGACCCTATCACACATATCAAAGAATTTTACATGCACTACCAAGAAGTGGCATACAGTGATGTCTTCCTTTTGTGCCTCTTCCCCAAAAGTTTGGTCAGACCAACTCTTGAATGGTTTTATAAAATCCCATATGGCACAATCAAAAACTTTGCTGAATTGTCTGAGGCATTTGTAGCCCAATATGCCCATCTTGTTGAAATAGAATTATCAGTGGTTGATCTTTTCCACACCAAGAAAAAAGGTGGAAAAAGTCTTGGTGAATATCTGCAAACATGGAAAACCCTTACTGCCTACATATTTTGCACCCTGCCAAAGCACCATTTGGTGAAAATGTTTATTGATAATGCCCATCCCAGCTTAGCTCACCACATGACCATGAACCATTTTTAGACTTGCAAAGATATCAAAGAAAAAGGAATGATCCTTGAGCAAGGACTCATTAAAGATGGTGTGGTCAAGATTTACAAGGAAGCCAACCAAAATCAAACACATTCAAATGACAAGTCTGGGTATTGGAACAAAAACAAGCATGTTGCAACAAATGGGGTCACTGACACCAGACATTTGAATATTGTTGGTCCTTCCCAAAATTAGTCCAACCCACCTTATCAACCAAACTATCAACAAGCTATCAACAACCAATAGCAGAATCAACAAAGCTTTCAAATACACAATCCAAAGCCCAACTTTCAAGGGTCTAACAATCAAGCTAATGCCATCAATGTAGTTGTAGGACCAAAGCCCAAGTTCTAACCTGCACCTCAAAACTATACACCCCTTAGTGAGCCATTGGATGTCATTTTTGAGAAATTAGTCAAGGAAAACCTCATCAAATTTCCTCCTACCCAGCAAATCAACCCAGGCCAATCCAAAGCTGCATGGTATAGAGACAATGAGTATTGCAAGTTTCATAGGGTGAAAGGGCACACCACCCTCAGATGCATGAAGCTAAAAGATTATGTGTAGGACCTCATTGATCAGAAAGAAATCATAGTTGGAGCACAAACCTCTCCCAATGCAGGCTTGCAGATCTATCAAAATGCTTTTCCTCCTCACAACAACCAAAATCCTGGAAAAGCACCCATCCAAACCAACAACAACAACACCAACAAATGCCAGCCAAACCAATAGCATGGGAAGAATAATGGCCACACTTCATCCTACATAGATTATGGTAGCCTCATAGGTTGTATATTTGAGAAAGATCCTTCTGTCAATGTTATCAATATCCAAGGCCCAAACAATGAGTGTGCAGTCACCACTCAAAGAGCGCGATTGAACATCATAGCCCCATCAGTCCCATCAGCACTATCAACCCAGCAACATCATCAACTCCATCAAAAAGCTAGTACAATATCTTGGAACACCTTGGGAACATGCCAGCCCAAATCTCCATTTTAGACCTTCTCTGCACTAGTCCTATGTACAAAGACATCCTTGATAGTGCTCTTATAGAATCCCATGTCCCTTCAAATATCAATGCAACTAATTTTTGTAATCTTGTTGGACACCTTTCATCCTCATGTTCCTTATCATTCAAGCCCACTGACATACCTGTGGTCAAGCCAGATCACACCCTTCCACTTCACATAGCCATTATGGTATCCAATTTCACTGTAAAAAGAGTAATGATAGATAATGGATCAGCCTCAAATATTTGCACCCTAAAATTCATAAAACAAGCTGGGTATACTAAGGCAGATATCTTCAATGAGGTTATCACCATTAAAGCTTATGATAATCTGGAGAGAATCATAGAGGGAACAGTTTTGCTACCCATCAAGGTTGGCCTGGTCATCCAGGAAACAATTTGCCATGTTGTTGATATAAACCTACCATTTAACATCCTCCTTGGATGCCCATGGATCCATGCCATGAATGTCGTTCCATCTACATATCATTAGTGCCTCAAATTTTCGCATTAGGGCACTGAAGTGACCATCCATGCTGATCCAAAACCCTTTTCTTATTGCAATGCAGTTGAAGCCTCATATACAAACCATTGCCCTGGCATTGAAATTGGCCAATCCATTACCAGTTCATCCAACACCTATAATGACCCAAAAACCATCCTCGCCTCCACCCTATCTACCCTAAAGATCAACAACAAAGGTTGTGGAGAGTATAGCTTGTCTGATGCATTTGCAGTTGGTGCATTACCACTTGATCCACACACCCATGGATGGCCCACATATCATAGAGCCAAGGAGACTCCACCTCCTTGATACACATAGCTTGGCCCAACAACCTTTGTATCCCCGAGAATCCCTCTTCATGAGGAGCTCACTTCGGATATCAACAATTGGTTACATAAGGATACACCTCCAAGAAATCAAGCATGCCTTGATCACTTCAGCTAGAAGTATCCACAAGCACATAAGTTCATCACTAAAAAATGGAACTATCAAGGTGGTGGTCTAGGACCAAAGGAAAGAGGCATGCAATGTCCCATCAAAGCACACAAACGGGAAAAGAAGTTAGGTCTAGGCTTTGGTATACCCACAATTGGGGGCACCAATATGGACGGTCATGCTTTTTTTAACATCCACGATGACCTTGTAGAAATTGAAGACATTTCAGAGGAAGTTGAAAAGAGAGCCTATGACAATATCCCAGACCAAATCTACCTGGAAGACTCTGTTCTCCAAGAACTATCCATCCATTTCATCGACCTACCACTCGCTCACCCTGAACTCATAGATTGGGACCAACCAAACGTCATACACATTGATGAGTTCACATCAGAGGAAGTGCTTCTAAGATTCATGGGAGTTGAAACTCCTCACAAGAAAACAAAGCCATATTCTACCTATATCTATAAGCTAGATCCCAAGGGGCATTTTGGAGAAAATCCCCAACCTAGTTTCGATACACCCAAAACTAGAACTATGGCGAATCCGAGACTAGCTCAGGCAGTGGAGAGAGCCCCTCAGCAAGAAAATCCAGAGTCACAAGTAGAACATGAGGATTTAACATTGCTCCTCAAGATAATCGACCAGAGGTGTCTTCTATTCTAATTGAGGATACTAGAGAAGTCAACATCGGTTCTTTAGAGATCCCCAGACTTGTTCACATTGTTGCATCCCTATTATAAGACCAAGTTGACCTCCTCTTTAAGGTCTTAAGAGAGAAAATTGGCCAATTTGCATGGTCATATAAAGACATGCCAGGACTTGATCCAAAGCTTGTAGTTCATCATCTTGCAATCGATCCAAAGATTAGGCTCGTCAGAAAAAAGCTTAGAAAAATGCACCCCAAGGTGGCATTACTAGTCAAAGTTGAATTAGAAAGAATGTTAGCTGCTAAGGTTATCTAACCTATTGACTACTTAGAGTGGATCTCCAACATGGTCCCCATCACTAAGCCTTCTGGTGACATCAGAATCTGCACTAATTTCAGAGATCTTAACAAAGCTTGTCCAAAAGATGATTTTCCCTTACCCAACATAGATATGATTGTAGACCTTACAGCTGGACATGAAATTTTGTCCCTCATGGATGGATTTTCTGGGTATAATCAAATCAAGATTGCAGAAGAGGATCAGCATAAGATAGCATTCACTACCCCTTGGGGAACCTTTTGCTACAACATGATGCCTTTTGGCCTAAAGAATGTTGGGGCTACCTATCAAAGAGTTATGACAGCCATTTTCCATGATCTTATCCATAGCATCTTGGAGCATTATGTAGATAATATCTTGGTTATATCTCATACCTTCATGAATCATCTTGCTGACCTAGAGAAAGTCTTTGATAGGTTAGCCAAATATCATCTCATGTTGAATCCCAAGAAATGTGTCTTTGGGGTCACATTTGGCAAGCTTCTAGGCTTTATAGTTTCTAAACGAGGTACAAAGATCGACCCTAAGAAGATCAAGTCTATCTTAGACATGCGTCCTCTCCAGACACTGCGATAGCTTCGTACTCTTCAGGGAAAGCTTCAATCCATCAAGCGCTTCATCTCCCAGCTTGCAGATAAGTGTACGCCATTTGCACATCTACTAAAGAAAGATAAGAACTTCAAGTGGGATTCTCTATGTCAATGCAACTTTGATCAGCTCAAGCAGTATCTCACCAATCCCCCTATCTTGGTTCCACTAGTTCCTAGTCATCCCTTCATCTTGTACATATCAGCAACGCCTACTACTATAGGGGCCCTTCTAGTATAGCATGATGACTATGGTAGAGAACGAGCCATCTATTATATCAATAGAACCCTAGTTGGTTATGAACTGAATTACACTCCTATGGAAAAATCTTGTCTAGCAGTTGTCTTCTCAACTCAAAGGCTTCGCCACTACACACTAAGTCATACCATCCAACTAGTCTCCAAGATAGACCCTCTCAATTATATGCTCTCTAGAACAGCACTTACAGGCCATTTGGCCAAATGGGTTATGCTCCTTAGCAAATTTGACATCCAGTATGTGGATAGAAAGGCAATCAAAGGGCAAGCTATAGAAAATCACCTAGCTAATGCACTCTAGTAGATACATATCCTTTGATCACAAAATTTCCAAATGAGCATATCTATCTAATTGAAGAACAACTTCCATGGAAACTTTATTTTGATGGCTCATACACATCTCATGGATCAAGGGCAGGAATATTGTTGGTCACACCTCAAAGAGATTACATTCCAAAAGATTTTAAGCTACAATTCCCTAGCACCAACAATATAGTTGAATATGAGGCTCTCGTAGCAAGATTAAAGATAGCCACAAAATGGAACATCACTGAATTACAAATCTTTGGCAATTCTCAGCTCATCATCAAGCAAGTCCTAAATGAATATCAAACCAAAGATGAAAAGCTATTACCCTACAAAGAGCTAGTTGATCAGCTAACCCAACATTTTACAAAGCTTCAATTTACACCAGTGCCTCGAATGTAGAACAAAGTAGCAGACACTATGGCTACTATCGGCTCACTCTTGGAAATTCCCCAAATGGCTATGCAATATGAGTTTTTAGTCGAGCAACTCCTCACACCCGCCTATGCAAATGAGGATTCAAATCGCGTTTGCATCTTGGTTGGTCCTCAATCCCCTTGGTACCATGAAATCCACACTTACCTTAAAGATGGTATCATATCCCCTCACCTCACATGAACCCAACGCCAAAAAATCATCTAAAAATCATCTCGCTATGTCATCATAGCCAATACCCTATATCGTCAGGGTTATCACGATACTCTCTCTAGGTGTTTAGACCAAAACGAGGCCGTGATGGCGTTAAAAGAAGTACACTCTAGACTTTGCAGTGCCCACATGAGTGGTATTGTCCTAGCATGACAAATCCTTAGAGAAAGATACTATTGGCCTACCATCAAAGAAGACTCCTATGACTTTGTTAGAAAATGTCTCCCATGTTAGCAGCACGCAAATCTTGTGCACACTCCAGCACAAGATCTACAACCTATTGCACCACCTTGGCCCTTTGCATGTTGGGGCCTTGATCTAGTTGGAACTATCACACCTCTCTCATCTGATGGACATAAATGGATAATAACAGCTATAGACTATTTCACTAAATGAGTGGAAGTAGTCCCCCTAGTCTCGGCTACAAGAGTTCAGGTCTCCAAGTTCATCTTGTACCACATTGTTTGCCGCTTTGGCATCCCATCCACCATCTTCACCGACCATGGAGGTAACTTTGAAAATCTCAACATGGAAGAATTATGCACTTCCCTCTGCATCCATCATTGCTTTTCTAGCCCATATTTCCCACAAGGTAATGGCCAGGCAGAGGCAACTAACAAAACCCTCCTCAAAATCCTAAAAAAAGTTGTCAATGATTCTGACCACGATTGGTACCTACAAATAAATCCAGCCCTATGGGCCTATCGAACCTCCTTCTGTACATCCATAGGAAAAACTCCATACTCCCTAGTCTATGGTGCCAAAGAGGTACTACCCATAGAGGTTCAACTTCCCTCCTTGCACATATCTTTGCTAGGGAAAATATTAGATGAAGAATACAGAGTAGCTCGGCTCACCTAGCTAGATCTCCTAGATGAGAAGCAGCAACATGCCTATGATCACCTCACAGTCTATCAAACTCATCTCAAAAGGAACTTCAATAAGAAGGTGCTTCCATGGAAACTTCAACCAGGCAACATGGTCCTCAAAGAAAACATGAAAGTCCAAGTAGATCGAGAAAAGAAAGGTAAGTTTGAACCTACATGGCTTGGCCATTATGTTGTCATTGCTTCCTTTAGCTCCAGAGCCTATCAGCTATCTACACCAGAAGAACTCTTGAATGATCCTACTAACATCATTCATCTCAAGAAGTTCTATGCTTGAAGATCCTTGGTATACCCAGCTTTTGAAAAATATAAAAATAGTAAAAATAAATAAATGTCCAATGGTGAAAACTTGGCAATTCAAGCTCCTTGGATAGGTACCTTAGTGAAAACCTGGTAATTTAGGTGCTTTGTGTACTAAGACCGATCCATTATCTATCACTACCCTATCTCTCATCCATCCACTCACAATCCAATAAAACACCTGCTTGTTCCTGTGGTGTTCCAACCAAATATCCAACATCTAATGAAGCTTGTAAATACCTCTTGTACAGCTTGTAAATCTTGTACCTCAGCTTGTAAATCTTGTACCAAAGCTTGTATCATACCTTGTAAATCTTGTATCATCCCTTGTATCATAGCTTGTATATCCAAATCTTTTCCAAAACTTGTACCATATTCTAGCTTGTAAATAATCTTATATCCTAGTTTGTACCCTATCACATGCACAGACAAATCCTACTTCACTTAAGCTTTTCACAAAACCCTCAAATTATCCAACTATCCATCTATCACACATTGCAAACATCCAACACACTCTAAAACATTTCCATCTCACCAAACCCAAACATGAACAACCTTGTACATTTGTAACATATCTTGGTCTATCAGCTTGTACATCCTCTTTAGCTTGGTACCATTGTATCTATCCAGCTTTTGTGTTAGTTCATCCTTGATCAGCATCTTGCACACATTGCACAACCCTTGGTTAGCTATTCCAATGCATCCTTTAGCTAGATCTCCTATCACCAAAGTGTTATCCTTCTTAGTTCAGCTTGCCAAATACATCACTCATCTAGATCCATCAGCTTAGGTGCTCTCTGATAGATCCTTGTAGGATATAGTTTTCCTCATGTCTGATCTTGGTCTGTTAGTACCTCGTCCTACCCATCTCGTTGGCAAACTGTTCTCTTTTGGATTTATGCTTTCTTTTGATTTGGAATCTTCCCTTTTGGGTCTTGAAGTATCTTTTCCAAGAAATCTTTTGTTCACTCCTCAAGGTTGTGATGATCTTCCATATCATGGTATGCTGTGAATGGGGCACTCTGAGCGTATAGTTTTTATCAAGTATTTCATTTGTTTCTTTTTTGCTTGTGCATTACCCAGTGTTGGTTCCATGTTATTTCCTCTGGATTTCATGTGTGATGCCGGGGCAATCCTTGTGTGTTTGTTTTGATTCAGTCTGTCAGTCCTCTAGACAGTTGATGACATGGCCTTGATGTTCTTGGTAACCTTGCCAATTAACCAACAATCCTATAGCAAATCTAGTGCTCAACTACATGGTGGTACTTCTCTTTTACGTATCCCCCTTCTCAAAAAGCTTCAATGGATTCCCATCATCTCCATTATCCCCCATCCATATCCAGCATCTGTCTCTCCTACCCCAGCTTATGCATCAGTATCTCTTTGAATCAATCTTCACTTATAGCTTTAGGGATCCACAATCCTAGTCTTAGGGATCCACCAATCCAATCAATCCACCAAGCCTCATCTTTCGAGATCCACAATCCTAGTCCTAGGGATCTCTGAAACCCATCTTCTACCAATCTGACTCTTTGAAATCATGTTGCATCAACTTTATAATCCCCTCATCCTTCTCCCTATCCTGGATTCCTTTTTATAGCACTCTGCTCCTTCATCCTCCACCTTCCCTAAAGTCTTAAGCTTGCTTCCTCTTGTGCCTCTAATTCTCCCTTTATCATTCTCTTGTAGTGAGAGTTTAAGCTAATTCAGCCCCTTCTCTTTGCCAATCTAAATCTCCTTGCTCATCCCAAATTCTTGTATTTTTCAAGAAACCGTCAAGCCTTGTTTTCTCTCCCCACCGCCTTCTTGAGGGGGCATCATGCAGTCCATTCTCTCTCTTCTACCCGAGACTGAGGCAACTGTATTGCTCCATAAAGTCATCTCCATATCATTTATATCTGAACTTCTTTGAAATAGTGTTGTTTCAACACTATGTCAAAGAGGGGCAAAATGTAGACACCTAAAATCCTTTAGAAAATAAAGTATTTTTATTTTCTGAAAAAGTCCCTAATGACATAATCATTTATTAATTATTTATTTATTTAATTAATTAATTAATTTTTTATGCCATTAAATCCTTTTATCTTAATTAAAAATATTTAATTAAGGAATCCCTCCCAAAAATGTTTAAATCTTATTTAAACATTATTTCCTTATTTATTAATTATTTAATTAATAAATTGACCAAAAATCCCAAAATAAATATATAATTTATTTTTTGCCCAAAACTTGGCCAATTTCCTTAAGACCACTAACCTCTTCCAAAATCTTCTAATCCTTCTTAAATTTTGATTAAAGGCTAATCCCATCATTTCCTACCCCTAATCCCAAATCAAAATATTTAATTAAGATTAAATATTAATCCTCATGTTTATTAAAAATGTTTTAATAAATATCTCCTCAACCCAAACCCTTGAAATAAATAAAACTTTATTTATTTTCTAAAAAACCTTTTTTATCCTTATCCTAGGAAGTTTTAGACTCTTATAGAAAGTCTTCATCCTCATCCAAAGCCTAGACTCTTCTAGAAGATGTCAAGCCTTATCTTTAATCCTAATCCTAATCCCCTCCTAACCTTGTCACATTCCCTAAACATGGGTTAAGACTTGCTAACCCAAGCCAAAGTTAACAAATATCTCCTCCTTCACCCACCCTCATTTATTGTTATCCACTTGCCTATCCCTAAGCTAATCCTAAACCATCCTAATCCATCCTCTAATCATTTGCACAATTTTAAGCAAGCTTAAAACCTTCCTAATCCAACCCAAGTTGAAATTCCTCACCCTCCAATATAAATGACCCTCAAATATCTCTTACACTCTCCTTCAATGCTCTTACAAAGCACTTATGAAGGGTCTTTATGAAGATATTATCCCTTGAGCCTCCTTTGTTGACTCATCCTTGCCCTTTCCTCCATCCTCTCACCCTGTGACATGTGTCACTCCTTGATTGGCTATAAGGAAGCACAATCCATGTGCTCTCCTCTCATTCAATCTGAGCCCTCCATAAGCTTTCTCCTTTCCTTCCATCTTAGCCCTCCATCCCTCAAGTCTCTTGCCTATAAATTGGATCCTTCCCCTTTGCAAAAACAACACAATCTAGAAAGTAAAGCCATAATGCCATTTTGAGAAGTCATTTTTACATCAAATCCATTCACCAAAATCTATCAAAAAATCCTCCATTGAAGCCCATTTGAGCATTTGAGCATACATACATAATCAATCCATCTTAGCTATTAGACACACCTCTACATCAAGTGATCATCCTCATTGAGAGAGCCTATCCATGGCTCATATTCTCATTTGAGGACTTCACTTTGTCTCTCATGAAGTTATGTTAAATTAGTATGCAAATTCTTTTGATTATTTTTATTTAGTGTTTCTAACATACTAAAGTAGCATATACAATTAGCACCTAAGAAAAATGAAGAATGAAGGATGTGTACAAATTCTCAAGCTATCAACAAGATCACAAGAAGTAAAAATTTCCTTTTCCACATATGGATGATATTATGGATTGTTTGAGTGGAGTTGTGTATTTCACAAAGATATATTTTAAGAGTGTGTACCACCAAATTCACATCAGAGAAGGAGATGAGTGGAAGAATGCCTTCAAAACAAGGGAAGCATTATATGAGTGGTTAGTCATGCATTTTGAGCTAACCAATGCAACAATCACTTTCATGAGGCTCATGAATGAGGTACTAAAGGAGTTTATAAGTAAGTTTGTTATTTTTTACCTAGAGGATATTTTGATCTTTAGTAAGACATTGGAGGATCATTTGATGCACATTGGTAAGATATTTGATAAGTTGAGGGAGGAAAAGTTGTTGATAAATTTGAAGAAGTGTAGTTTTGTGAAAAAGGAATTGGTGTACTTGGGATTTGTAGTATCAACAAAAGGTCTAAAAATTGACCCTGAGAAAGTGAAGGTTAACATTGAATGGCCTATTCCAAAAAATCCAACATAGGTAAGATCATTTCATGGATTGGCTAATTTTTACAGTAAGTTTATCAAATGTTTTAGTAGTATTTATGGACCTTTGAATGAAGCAATGAGAGGTGATAAGACACAATTTAAGTGGACTTTAGGAGAAGATAAGATTTTTAATCTCTTGAAATAGAAAGTTATAGAGAAACATATTTTAGTAGTTCCATATTTTAATAAGGTATTTCAAGTAGATTATGATGCTAGTGGTACTACAATAGGAGCTATTTCTAGCCAAGAAGGTAGACATGTTGTTTATTTTAGTAAGAAACTAAATGATGACAAAAGATAATCATTATGTCTATGATTAAAAATGTATGCTACTGTTCAGGCATTGAAGAGGTGGAGACACTATCTTCTTCCTAATGATTTTTTTTAATACTAATCATGAAGCTTTGCAATATTTGAATATTAAAGGAAAATTGAACCAAAGATATTTGAAATCGGTTGAGTTTTTATAGAGTTATAAATTTGTTTTGAAATATGAGTGGGAAGTATAATAGAGTTGTATATGCTCTTAGTAGAAGACAAATTTTCTAAGGTGGTTGGATTCAAGGAACTCAAGAATTGGTATCTGAAGGATCCTAATTTTGGTGAAGCTTGGAAAACTTGTACATAACTTGTTACACTTGATAGGACAAAATGATTGGATTTTATAATCCAAGATGGTATGTTGTTCAAGGTAATTCAGTTGTGCATTCCTAGAAGTTCTATGAGGGGTAATCTTATCAAGGAAAATCATATTGGAGGATTGTATGGACACTTTGCTAGAGATAAAATCACTACTTTGGTTCCTAAGAATTATTGTTGGCCATAGTTGCAACAAGATGTCAAGAAGTTTGTGTAGAGTTGTAGAGTATGTTAGATGGAAAAATAGGTGAAGAAAAATAAATGGTTGTATTAGCCATAACCTATACTTGAGAAGCCATGGGAGCATGTCAACATGGATTTCATTATTGGTTTACCAAGGGCATAATGAGATCATGATTTAATATTTATGGTGGTTGACAAATTGTCAAAAATGGCACATTTTATTCCCTACAATAAGACTAGTGATGTTGTTCATGTGGTAAAGTTTTTTTTTAGAGAAGTGGTGAGACTACATGGTTTGCCAAAGAGCATAGTTTCAAATTGAGATACCAAGTTTGTTGGGTACTTTTGGCATACATTACAGAAGAAATTGAAGGAAAAATTGAAGTTTAGCTGATTGTATTATCCACAGAATAATGGACAAAGAGAGGTGGTAAACTAGAGTTTGGAGAATTGAATGAGATGCTTGGTTGGGGATAATTCAAAAGGCTTGGATCTAATTTTACCATAGGAAGAATTTGCATACAATAATTCTATCAATAAGAGTATTGATAAATCACCATTTTAGATTGTATATGGGAGTAGTACCAAAAATGCTTCTGAATTGAGGTAGTTGGATAAAGGAGAAATAAGTAGTGTTAAAGCAAAGGATTTTTCTAAAAAATTGAAGAGCATCCATGAGGAGGTGAGGAAGCACATTAAAAAAATGAATGCACAACATAAGACTAAGGTATATGAGAGAAGGAGGTATAAGCAATTTAATATTAGAGATGAAGTCATACTTCATTTGAGGAAGGAGAGATTTCCAGTGGGTACATATAATAAGCTAAAAATGAAGAAGTTTGGACCATGCAAAATAGTGAAAGGGCATGATTCTAGAAATGCCTATGAAGTAGAGTTTCCCACTGAACTGAATATTTCACCAATGTTCGACATTTTAGATTTCACTGAATATTATGAAGGAGGTGATGGAGATGAAGATAGAAGCACGGTGGAGTATTTTGACATCTACTTCAGCTACAAAGGAGTTTGAAAATATATTAGATAGTCATGTTGGAAGAAGCACAAGGAACAAAATCTAAGATATCTAGTCATATTGAAAGAAGGACTAGTGGAGGATTTATCATGGCTAGCACAAGAGGAGGTTAATTGTCTTGCTTTTCCTCTAATTACCTAAATTTTGATAGGGTCACTTCTCAAATTATCCTAGGTATCTGATGTAGGAAAATATTGGGTGTAAGGAAAATCTTGCATCACCCAAAAATATTTCTACTTCTAGTTTTCTACTTGTGTGTTTTCAATAAGGGTTATTCCTATGGAGAGTTTCTATTTGTGAGAGCTTTCTAATTGTAATTTTTTGATTATGTTCTTGGATTTTTCTAATCTCATATGTAGGGGTTCATCATGGATATATCATCTTGCCAAATAAGTTTTATTATCATATCATATGTATTAGTGCAGTTATTGTGATTTTTAGAATGAATTTTAACTATCCAAACTTTAAGTCCAGTGATGAAGGCCTAAATGGATCTAAATGAGGTGAAACCTTGGCTAATAGATGATTGTATGATTAGCTACTATAGATCTTTAGCTAAGGAATCCAAAATGGGGTTATAATAGCTTGTTGAGTAAATGGTTTGCTAGTTATGGTCTCCATAAGTGGACCCATTCAAAAAATGTAGTTTGTAATTTGTCTTGAGTGATTATATATAATTAAGTGTAATGAAATAATATAATATAAGGTTGGTTAGCCTCAAGGATTAGGGATTAGTGTCTAAAACCTTCTTGGGAAGTGAAAAATGTCTATTTAAGGAAGGCCTATAGGTTATCTAGGGCAGTTTTGGGTGATAGTCACAACGTTGTCTTGTAGATCGTTATAAGGAAAGCACCCATGTGGGTTTGCATATTGTAATTCTATAAATCTAGATTTGGAGTGATAGTAAGAACCCCATATTTTGTTCTCTCAATTTGTGTTGTTTCTCTATTTCTATTGTGTATTGCATATTAAGGGGAGCACCCTTCATCATAAAGGAATCTTACAGTGAGGAAGTACTCGATAAGATTATTGAGTGCTTCACATTCTTGTAGATTGGTAATGTTGAATCTTAGATGGTGCTTGTAAACTCTATGGAACTTTTCCTTGCTTGTACATGTTCAAGAAGAATTTTTCTTCTTTTAAAAAAAATGATGGTGTAGCTATTTAAAGATCCATAGATACATGTAGTGGAATCCAACTAACAAGAGGCTTGCATGTTAAAGGTTATCAAATACATGAGCTAGGTTTATAATTCACTTCCTACTTTGTCATGGGTCAAGAGTTGTATAAATTTGCAGAACATAGCATTATTATGGTCATGTTTGGAGTTAGTTGAAGGTAATGTTGAAGTTTGTCAAGATTCAAGCGAACAAATATGAAAAAACATTGTGCCATCCAAATACTATGTTTCTCTATAAAAATAAGTTAATGATGATTGACCATTCACAAAGTATTAACTATTATGGTTGGGAAGTTTAAAAATTCTAGACATCGGCCCCCAAAAAAATCCCTCCATCTACTTATGTATATTCAAAAATTATGTATATTTGCAAAGAAAAATTAGATAGAGTATGTGTTAAAAATGTTTGATGAAATGTCATGATAATAGCATAGGCTTAAAGGGAATAGTAAGGCACAATACTAAATTCCAATCTTCTTAGGTGTCATATGAGAAGTTTAACAATGTGTTGAATTTAATTTTTTCAATGGTGCATGTACAAGCCTCCAATATCTCAGTGTAGGAAGAAATACTAAACTACTGAATCAAAATGCATAAGCTGATAGTGCAGAAATTTTGTGAGGTGACATAAATCTCACAATATTTGGAAGTATATTTTGGGATGTACAAGCATAAACCCCATTAAAAAGCATACACCAATGCACTAATGAAATAAGGGTCATTATTTCCAAAAACAATTGGAAAATTTCAATTTGATTATTGAAAAACCAATTTCAATAAGATAACATAAAATAATGTGCAATCAGTCTCAATGAGATTTCAGTTAAAGAATGAAATATAAATCAATGAGCAAGTAAAAAGTTCAAAAATCACAAGATAATCACATGAACTATAAAAGAATCACCATGCATGTGAAACTGTTCAAAAAAATTCTCTAAGAAACAAGAAACTCTTAATTCAGTGAGCATATGCAATATAGAGTTTGTAATTTTTAGTATAAGCATGGCTCAAGTCATATGACTTGATGTCCTTGAGAAGTAAACATTTTGAAAGGTTTATGTAAGCTTTCGGTGCCACATTGAAGCTAGTAATTCTTTCTTATAATCAAAATTATTTAGTGAAGAAAAAGAAAATCTAGTTAAACAATTATTCAATACTTGTAACCAATGGTTTAGAGTCTGAGAAAAATGAAATAAAAATACCATAAATATGATTATGCTCATATTTTGGAATGCTCACTTTCTTATATCACCAACACAATCATAGGTACCATAGATTTACCTAGGTTCTGGAAATCAATGAAGTCACAAGAAAATTCTTTAGTTGTTATACTTATCCTCACTAGCGGCTTGGCACATTTGGGTGGTCATCCAGTATTAGTATAGTTTATAGAACTAGTTCTAGAATGCATGGAATCTTATAACCTGGGTACTCAATAACTAAGAGTACCAAACAACATGGTAATATTGAGGTTACATCCAATATTCATGACTATTGTGCTCTCATTTTCAATTAGGGAACAATACACTCGTATCAGTAAGGAATATGAAACATTTTAATGACAATAAAGATGGATGTCTTAATAGCCTAGCTAAAAATTGGTTTTTAGTGCCCCAAAAGGGGAAATCTCAATTGCCAAAGGTGATTCACCAATATGTGTTGAAGGAAAATGTTGAAAATATGATGATTTTTTAAGTTGAATAACAGGGAATAAGGATTTAGAAAATTTTGAAAATTGGGCATTCCTCTTCATCAACATCATATGTGAGGGTAAACCTTTCATCCATTAACTAGAGTGTTGACGGGACTTTATTGCATGTTATTTAAATAGGTTCAATAGTTGTCATCAAGTATATATGCATCAGTGAACATCACCTAGATGAATTTACTAGAAGATGAGTCCTCCTAGCTCCCAAGCACCTTATAGATGGGTCTCAACTATGTGTGGTTTGTCTTAGTTGGGTGAGTTAACAGTAATTTTCAAGGGGAGTCACTGGTAAGTTATGCTTTAATGCATGCTATGATGGGAACCAAGAAATAGGAAAAATCATGAGTAACCATGTAACCATTAATCAAAAAAGGGAAAAATATATAATAGAGTTTTAAAAACATCTAAGGATGGTCCAATTTAATCTTTATTTCCATCAATAAGTGAGTAACTTAGAATATGGATGAGCTACTATCATTGACACATACAAATGCAAGGATGAAACATCTACTAAAATAAAATAACACCTTTCATTTTATTTAAGCCAAGGATGGAAATAACAATGAAATATAAAAATCTTAGTGTACTAGGAGATAGAAGGCACCAAGTATGAAGCATAAAAGATATCTTAATTCTGAAAGTAGCTACATTGGGGTCAACATTACAAGTTCAAGATCAAATACCATCACTTCAAGGAAGAATCAAGGATTCATTAACAAACTAGAAATAAAATATTCAATAGTGCAATCATATGGACTAAAGAATCATTAATTTAGCTAATCCTTATGATGTGAAGCATCTGTTAGAAATAGGAATTAATGGGTGGTGGTGGGGGGGGAGGGAGGGGGGGTTGTGGTGAATTAGTATTTTATAAAAAAATTCACAAATATGTATATCATTAACAATATTACAACTTACATAAATGAGCAAATTTATTGAGCTTAATTGTAAACACATCCATAAAGTAATGAAACACATAATGTCATATTTAGTTAACTAGGGAAACCTTGGTGGGGGTGGTACCCACAAAATGACCCACTAATCAAAAGTATCTTGTGAAAGATATTGACCCTATTAGGAGTCTCTTACATCTGTATAGTGTCCCAGTGCTTTTTAGAGGACTAGACCTTCTTGGAAGCCTCAACCTTATTAGGAGTTGTTAATAAAATTTACAAAATGTATGCAAGCTGATCCACTACCCAAACTTGTAATTTACAATGATATTTAGTGTATAGAGAGTAGATACAAAAACCTCTTTACAACTGCTAATATCTTCAATATATGATATAACCTTTGTAGCTAGTTGTAGCAACTTTGCATAGCTAGTTGTAGCAACTTTGCATACTCTTCCTTTTATTGATTTATCATCAAAATTTACATCATAAAAAAACCACATCACATTCGCATTCATACTTCCCACACTCAACTTTGCATTTCAAAGGCTTTACTTTATACCCTAAAATCTCATAATAACCTATACTGTCACCCTTCATACCTTTACATGTTTGCCAAAAATGCAAAATGATATCTTTCCCACTTAGGGTTAACATCTAGGATGTTGTCCCTAATTGGTCAAATAATAATTTTGGTTTAAAAAAATAATTCCTTAACATAAAATACTTGATTCCTTATCTTTATCTTGTTTAGTAATCTTATTACTACAATTGGAAAAACTATAATAACTTTGTATGTATTATTTGTACTACCTTGCAATCTTAGGTGTAGTATCCTCATACTCTGTTCTTACTACACCTAAATGCACATATGCCAATATTGTTGGAGATGTAATGATAGATAGGTGACTTAGAGGGGGGGTTGAATCAATAAGCACTTAAACTTTCCTCTTAGATTGCTTTTATTAGATTGTCTAATCTACTTGCATGCATGAAACATAAATTAGTAAAGAAATCAACACCATAACACTTTGACACAATATTGATAACCCATAAACCCTCCAAAAAGAAGGTAAAATTGGGGTGGGGATGACACCCACAATGCTTCACTACTGCAATAATAAAGTTGGCCTGTTAGGGCTTACAATTGATCACTTCTAGTGATCTACTCTATTAGGAGTATAAGGGACTGTGAGGTCCACCTTGTGAAAGGATTTTACAATACAATGAAGTATGTATTTTGTTAGGAGATCTTACAAAGGACTTCTTGGTCCACCTTGTTAGAGGATTTACCTAATGCATCCGTTAGGATGCAATCAGTAGGATGATCCTTGTTTGTAACTCAATTTTTTGAAATAGATCCTTTGAATATTGTATTCACCTAACTATGATAGATGTGTCTCTTCTCTATACTTTATATTTCTTGGTAGCCTATTAATTAATCTGCTCTATCTTATTATTGTATTCACTTATTCCACTTATGTATCATTTGACAAAACATTACATCTTTCTTATATAGTTATCCAATCAATATTTTCATTCTTAGTTGACTTCAAATAAATTGATGCCTTTTTAATAATTACATTATAGCTACCAAGTTGGTTGATACTAATGCTCAGGTAAAAACATACACTTAGGTGATACTATGTACTTAGGGGACACCTTGCTTGTACTAGATGCTCAGTTCAAGTTGAACACTCGACAATCACTGCTTACTTGGTTCACATTGCTAACTCAATTTACACTACTAACTCAGGCTACACTGAAACATGTTGATTGAAGGAAAGCTCAGTTGTAGTATTAACTAACCTTCCTAAATGACTAATTGTTTTGTCACTAACTAACAATATGTCTTATCATAGGATCAACAATCTCCCCTTTGGAATTATTGAAAAAAATAATTATCATGTGCAATTCTATCATTAATCTAAAAAACTATCAATCAAAATTTTTAGTCAAACTCCTCCATTCCACATGCTTGGGTCTACAACTCAATTTGAACTAAAAATATGTGGCTCTGTCACAAATGAATGAATTTTGGTTTTTCAAATTTGTTTTTGTTCATTTGTACATCTGCTTTATATAATTCCCCTTGTTATATATATATATATATATATATATATATATATATATATATATATATATATATATACATATACATAAATGTTTCCCCTCATACATTTTTCTTCTATATTTTTGCCCTTGTTTTTGTTACAAATGCCAAAAACATATCTTTACAAGGTTATACAAAAATGATTGAGGAAATCATGATGCACCTTCAAAACTAGAGACATAATTTTGTCCCAATTTTCTTGCAATACCTTCAAAATGTGCAGTTCAATTTGAAGTTATGCTAATAACTCCATCATGAGATTCCTTCAAATCTTGTCTTTCTTTCTCAAGTTTTTGCAGTATGAGTTGGATGTCAATCACCAAAATGTCAATAACCTTGTCTAGTTTAAAAGCCTCCAACTCCAAGATCTAATCTCCAAGTAATTAAGCTTCTTTCAGAGAACTAGGCTCTGATACCAATTGTTGATTGATGGAGATATAAATAGAATAACAAGATACTGAGAGGGGGGGTAAATCAGAATCTTAAACACTTTCACTTTTCAACAATTCATTCATACATCCACCAGTTAACTTATACATGTAAAATTTGTAATAATAAACTTCTTGTAAGATGTAAATCTGATCTACCACATGCATGAAAATAAACACATAACACAATATTTGTTACCTAGAAACCCTCCAAGGTGAAGGTAAAACTGGAGTGGGGATGACAACCACAAATCTTTATTATTGCAGTAATAAAGTTAACCTATTAGGGTTATGTTTGATCATAATATATGATCTACCCTATGAGGAGTTTGCCTTGTTAAAAGCTTAAGAGACTACTATGCCTCACCTTGTTAGAGGATTTAACACTTACAATGAAGTAAGAACTCTATTAAGAGATTTACAAAGATTTTTTAAGACCACTCTATTAAGAGATTTACCCTAATTCAAGTTGGTTAGAACCCATTCAGTACCTGACTCTCAATATGTTTTGTAAGTTGATTTTGAGTCTTATACTTGCTAACTAATCCTCTCTTCTATTCTGATCATACTTTTCTTCTCCTTCACTACTCTGATTAGGTCACTTTCTTTGTTAAGAGAACAAAACACTTTAACTAACTTCCAATCTGATCTCAGTCTTTTACTTCACTATTAGCATATTACTCCTTATTCCTATGTACACTATACTCTTCTCATCATTATGCCACATGATCTAGGTTAAGATCTTCTCTATTTAAAGAGTTTCATAAAGAGTTTTCTATATGCTTCCATAATTAGCCTCTACATCTAAATCATTGATCACAAAACATAAAGGTCTATGATCTATAGCATTAAGGTGTAAAACTCTCTATAACAACCTCTACATATATTAAATGTTCCTTTTATGTTGACTTGAAAATGATTTACCTCAAAATATATACCATTCTTGACTTTTATGTAAACTCTGCATTGCTTGGCCTTTACTATTTTTTGATACTCAGCATTGTTGTTGCGTAGTCTATTTTGTGCTTAGCACATACTACATAACTCAACACTTGTATGCTTGAAACTTCTTGGTTGATGTTGACCTCAACTTGTATAAAAAAATACTCGATGACCATACACTTACTCAGCTCCTATAGAGCTCAGTACATACTTACATATGTATATGACTCGACCTATATAGAGTAGCTCAGTCATAGTAGTGACCATCTAAATTTTTGTTGTAAATGATTAAGTGTTTGACACTAATAGATAACAATAGTTAGAGATATCAAAAAATTCCACTTGATACTTGACCTTTACTATTTTCTAATACTTGGCATTGTTGCTGCTCAATATGTTTTGTAACTCAACACTTGTATGCTTGAAACTTCTCAGTCGATGTTGAGCTCAACTTGTATAGAAAATACTTGGTGACCACACACTTACTCGGCTCCTATAGAGCTCAGTACATAGTTACATATGTACATGACTTGGGTTATCTAGAGTAGCTCAGTCATAGTAATGACCATCTAAATCTACCTTGTAAATGATTAATTGTTTAACACTAATAGACAACAATAGTTAGAGATACCAGAAAATTCCATTTGATCAATGGAAATCTTCTTGGCTACATTTTCCAAAACTTTATTATCAAATTTTCTATCTATCCTTCGTAGAAGTTTTTCTTGACCATCTAATTCTTTATTGTTCATTTATGTACAATGTTAATCAATTGTTTAGTGATAGGGGCTTTATTATTTACCTCTACTGAAATCACATTCAAAAATATGTCCTTGATGTCTTCAAGAATCTTTCCTCTATCTCTTTTTGCCTTTAGTTTTTGTTGTTGAGCCCTTTTCCTCCATAGGTTACTCAAAATCTTCATTTGTTTAGTAGAGAGATTAGATTGATCCCAATTTGGAATCACAATCTCTTTATCAAGGTCAATCTCTTCTATAACCTTTTCTTTTGTTTTTCCCTTGTCACTCAAAAAAAGTATAATTTATTTTCCTATGCCTTCATCCTCCTTCTCTTCACCACCCAGTTGACTCTTTCTTACTTCTTTATTTCCTTTGTCAACTATGATCTCATCCTTATTTCATTTTTTCTCGATTATGCTTGGCCTAGAGGTAGTTAATTTTGTTACTTGGTTTCTACTTGGGTGGATGCACAACATTATTTCTCCTTCTCTTTAATCTCTTCTTTCTTTGCCCTTGATGAAACAATGGCTTGGTTTGGAGAGGTAGGTAGAGAAGCTATTATCTCAGATTCTTCTATTATTTGAACACTTGGTGAAACATTTTCATCTTTATTTTCTACCTCAAAAATAATTTTCCAAAAAATTTTTGTGAATGCAACAACTTCTTCTATTTTATTTGATAAAATTTGGAAGGATTTAAATCTAGGAGTCTTCTTGTTTTCATGCTTGACCATAGCCTCCTTGATTTGTTCTTTAATAAAGTGTGACATGAGACTTTTCAATGTTTGTTCTTTGATGTCTCTTTCTATTTTTACAACATTTGACCATCTATGAGCTATCGCCTTAAGTAAGGCATCTGGAGCTTAGATTTTAATTAATTCATTTGGATCATATTTCCTTTTGGCCATCTTCTCAACTAAAGAATCTTCTATTTTTTGTTGGTCCTCCTTGCTCTTGGATTCGTATCTAAATTATTTGAATCCATCCATGCCACTTCCTTCCCTTATTATTTTCCTTTGTTGCTCAAAGGATGGTGGGGGCTTCTTCAGTTTGGTGTTTTGAGCGTCTTCATCATCATCATCATCATCATGTGTTAGAAATGCTTTAGAATAACTAAGAGGGGGATGAATCAGTTATTCAAGGTCCAAATGGGTCCAAATGTCCTGATAAAAGTTGTTCACTAAGTATAGTGTGCCCATTTAAACTAAGCATGCATCCAAACTAAACATTCTTCTTAGACAGTTACTGAAAAATCAACATGCATGAATAAGACATGAAAGATCAACACATAACATAATGATTTACATGGAAACCCAATTTGGGAAAAACCACTAGTAACATGCTACTCCTTTCTCACTCTGGTGAAGTGATGCCCTATTAAAGGCTACAAAACACACTGTTAAATGTGACCTAGTTAAAGGATTTCAACCACCCTATTAGAAGTGGGTCTGGTTAAAGGACTTTAGAACATTCACTTGGAATGCTACCCTGTTAAAGGATTTACAAAATGGTTGTTAAACCAACCTAAGTCCATAGGATTTTTCCCTTATTGATACAATTGCTAGAGAGTAACAATAAGGGCTTTTGATTTGATATAACTCACAACATAACTTGTAGGTTCCAGATCTCAATTTAGTTCACACATTTTCCTGGCTTCTAGTCTCTACAGCTCTGACAGCTTGTCCTCCTTTCAAGCTTTGTCTCCTTGAATCTCCATGCTCATTGTCCCAATGCAATCACCTTTGTGGTCACCTATTGAAGCAGAGTCTTTGTACTTTGTTCTCTCGATGCCTTCTCCTTGACACCACACACTCTCTCCAACCACTCTTGCTTCTTGACCTGTAACTCCTTAAATAGAAGTTTGGAATGCTTTTCTTACTCTAATCTTCTTGCTCTTATCTTTGGTTTGAATGAATTAGGTAAGATACGATCTATCTACCCCTTATCTTTTTTCTTCTAGAAACATCATGTAGAATCCACCTGTATTTTCCTAAAAATGATTAACCTAAAATTTTGTGCCACTAGCTCAACATCCTTATCTTCCATCTAGTTCAAAAATTTCAAGGTAACAAACTTTGGTGGCTCAAATCTGGCAAATCTTTGACTGTTCAAATAATGCAGCAGCTTGGCACTATTAACTTTCTGATGCTCGACACATATCATGTTACTCGACACCTATTGTGAATTCACTCAGCATCAACTAAGTTTTACTAATGCTTGGCACCTATTACATTTTTGTCTAGCTTGGCACCTAAACTTGCTTGGCACCTTCTGTCTCACTTGGTACACACTAGATTTTGCATTTGCTAAGCACTTATTGATAATCTTCTCAACATGAACTAACTTGCTCAGCACCCACTAATGAATTTAGTCAAGCTTTGTAGACAACTTTGTTACAACTTATTCTTCTAGAGTTTCTAATTGTAGCCAACCTCTGTATCTTCAAGTGTATTATCAATACATCATTTTACCATTGTCTTAACTAATCCTTGTACTTCATTGCAAAACCATAACTCAAACTTTCCCTTAGGTGCTTTTGTTACATCTTATTAATTAAATCATCTTCATCAATCAACTAAGTGATAGTACTTGAATCTTATAAGCAATTGTCATTCCAGAAAATAGCAAGTTTGACATCAATGACAAAACAATGATTGAAAACATTCTTTATCAACAATCTCCCTTCTTCAATAATGATCTTTTCAATCAGATTCCAACATCATGAAGCTTTATCTTTCTCCTTTGCCTTGTAGGATTAGTAGAGGTAAACACAGGAGTAGTTTCCTTCTTAGGTGTACCTTTCTTTGGTGTTTCCTTGATCATTACTTTCCTTTTCTTCTTTGGAGGTTCCTCTTCCTCTTTACTAGACTTGTTCTCTTTATCTTCTCCTTGTCCTTCTGTAAGCATAAGAGGGTCATCCTTCTTGTCAAAATTCTTTTGAATATTTTCCATTCTCTTCTTCTCTCTCTTCAATATTTGAGGAATCTCTATTTCTAGAGATATTTTGGTTTTGGCCTCTTCATAGATGCCAAAGTGAGTGACCTTAGGATTAGCTAGCTCATTCAGTAGAGCCTCAATGATGTCTCCGATATCATCAGCATTTACTTCATAGTCCAATGGTTTTACCCATGCTATCCTAGGTATAATTGCTTGAATATAATTGTTATCATAGTCAACTAGGAAGTAAATATCTTGTTTATATTAATGAACTAGTTTTTGAGGGATCCTAAATCTATTATGCATCTTATCCTTAAAGTTCTCAAAATATGCATCCATAGTTCCATCAGAATTTTCCCCTCAATCATTGGTGGATTCATTGATCTTATATATAATTGGTCTATCCTTGTTCTAGACTACATTACTCTTGGAAGGAAAGAACTTTTGAACATAGAAAAATAAATATACCAAAAGAAATCCAAACTTAAAAAAATTCTTCTTTGATTCTTGAATACTCTCCATGTTCTTTCTTAATTAACTCAATTGTAACTCAGCTAGGTCAAAGGATAGATTGTTCTTCACAAGCTCGAATGTTAAGTTGACTACCTCACAAGGTACGCTATTGGGTTTCCTTGAACTGTAGATTTTTTGAACAATTACAGGGATCCCAAACTTGATTTCCATGTCTGCAATATTGTACAACTTTATTTGACTTCTACCATCCCATTCAACTAGGTTTTTCTTTGCAAGCTTTCCTTGAGCTAGATATTTTGGTGGCTCTTGGTCTATCCAATATAGGGTACCCCATGAATTAATGGATCATTTTCTTTGTGATCTTTACCAAGTTTCTCGAGATAGAAAGACATATCATGAACCTTGATCAAAATGTATGCAATCCACTTAATTTGGAAGTTTTTTGGCCTATGTAGTGTATGAGTCAAACCCTTAACTTCCAAATGTCTATGCTTAGGTTTCAACACTTCATTATCACACATTTAACCAAATACTTCATTTAACTTGAAAGAACCCAATTCATGAATCATTCGGTGGTAAAATGACCTAATAGTATGAATTAATAGTACCTTTTGAGGGATGAACAAGTGAGCTTTAATGGTGTCTATATGCTCAATGATTTCAAGATAAAGCTTGAACTTTGGTGCCTCACAAACTACATTCTTCACCAATATCTTAGAACCCTTCTTTGTCTTCATGCTAGATATGAATGCCATTTTTCTTAGTGAATGAAGAATTTCACTGACACATAACCTTCACAAGTTGCATTGTTGCAAATTTGCTCAACATCCTACTCTTAATTACTTGGG
Source organism: Cupressus sempervirens (assembly GCA_028749045.1). NCBI lineage: Eukaryota > Viridiplantae > Streptophyta > Pinopsida > Cupressales > Cupressaceae > Cupressus > Cupressus sempervirens. The sequence goes on along the minus strand of CM053787.1, from coordinate 430,309,116 downwards.
GTTCAAAAATAGCTTTGCTTAAATAGATCTTTGAATTCATGGTGAAATAATAAACTCTTGATTTCATTTTTAATGAATAATTCATCTTTTAGGGCCTAATAAATGCTCTATACTTGATAGGTGAGATGACTCAGTTAGGTCTTCAAACTTGAACTTGGCATGAACTATCCATCATGAAGCTCGGTTAGAACTGGTTCCCAACTCGGCTTGCCTCAGTAATGCTTGACATCTCAACTATAACCAAGATTCAACTCAGGTAAAAAATAGTTTCCTCCACTTGTCCTTATGCATCTCAATATGAAAATTTGGACTATTTTTCCATGTCTATATGGAACCGATGTAGGATATTATTTGGATTCATACTTCTAACCATCTCTTTATAAGCTTAGTTGAAGGTGGATACTTCACCCAACTCATTGGTTTGGATGAAAATAGCTTCATTATCTTGCCTTGTGTTTTCCTTGGATTTCCTTACCCATTTCTGAATCATCTGAATTTTGATATCTTCAACCTTTGTTTTCTTCACCAGAATTTTTTGTAGCTTAATTCATACAATTTCTTGTGAAATGGCCAACCTTTTTGCATATATAACATCTTACATTTGTATGTATTTTCTTGAAATAAGTTATTACATAATTTTCCCCAATGTGGTTGTATTCTCCACATAGATGGCATCTTCCCCGTGTGTTGTAGTCCCAACCAATAATTGATCTGTGTCTATTTCCATTATACTGATTATCTAGATTCCATTGTTTGGATCTGCACTTAAAAGATTTGTGACCATACCTTTGACATGTGAAATAGTTTCCTTCAAATTTTGGTCTAGTTCTACATTCATTTTCCTTGTGTCCATACTTGTTACAATGATAGCGATATCCATTGAATTTGGGTTGCATAGTATGATAGCCATTTCTTTGTCATTTATGGCTTTTTTCTTCTATTCCATGACTTCACATAGCATGACTGGGTGACTTTCTTTTAACATAAATGCTAATGGTATCCCTTTGGGGGAGCATCTTAAGAATTGGAGAGCACGTGGAAGTATTGACATGTTGCATTGATGACTATGTTTGTCATTGATGTCAACATAGTAGTAATTCTATAAAGACTATCAGAATAATAGATAGAGGTCATGGTCGTACGAACAAATTTTTGATGATCAAGTGACTTAAAGTTAAGGAAATGCTCCATATTGTGTCTTGATTATGAGATTAAGTTCACGTAACATAAGTCAAAGGCATATGGTAGTTATAAGTGATTTAGTGAGAGTAGTGTAGAAATAGAGTACCTGTGAAATAGTTTTTGATATTTGTAGTATATCTTCTAATAGAGATATAATCTAGATATGCAAATTTATACAATGAGAAAGGATATTTTGATGATGACATCAGTAAGTGCACAAGTCCTGAAGTTGCACATGTGAGAAGTTGTGTAGATTGTGAGTTGACAATGCTATTATAATTGCAAAATAATTAATTATCTTGTTGTGGTCCCATTATAATTAATTGGAAAAACTTCAAGGCCAAATCAAGGAATTTTTTTGAGGACGTGGTATAAATGATAGTATTTTCTTTGATTTTAGAGTGCATGTAGAATGTGAAGTGATCAAGGATGTAAAAATAAGAGAAGAGTATTTTGTAAGTGTGAGTAAGTGATCCAAGAGATTATTAGATGTGAAGTTGTGATTCAGTATCGAGATCAAAAGAAGTAGAAGTCTAGTTGATAGGATAGAGAAAGAGGAAGGACAAGTAAAATTAAAATTTATTATTGTACAAGGAATAATACAGAGATCATTTGGAAAGTGGGTTCACTGGTTTTGCCTCTGAAGTTGTTTGGACAATGGGTCCATCCACCTTCTACAACTCCTAACAAGGTTAGAATCTCCTAACTGGGATTCAAAGTCTCCTAACAATGACTTATATGTACTGAATGCTTTCATAGAATCCTAACAAGGTCCATCCTCTAATAAGGAATATTTATATTAGTACATCATCTTGTGGGTACCATCCCCACCATGGTTTTCCCTAGTTAGCATATCTGGTATTATTGTGCATGAGTATCTTGTTGTGGTTTCTGATTATATTGCTCATATGGTTAAGATTTAATAAGGTTGATCATTGTGATAGTAGTTGGATAATTGATTCACCCACCCACCCACCCCCCACTCTTAGTTATATTAGTGAACTATATATTCTAACAATTAGTATCGAAGCCTCAGTTTCTTGAAGAGAAAGCTTAACATATTTGGGAGATTCATGGAAAGTCATTTCAAAAGGGATAGTCCTAAGTTTGATGGGGTTAACTATGATAGTTGGAAGGAGAAAATGAAGACTCATTTGCTGTGTATGCGTCCAAGTTATTGGCTCTTAAAAAAATACAACAAAAAAAATTGTTGAAGAAGCCAAGCTTGAAGAATTCAGTGAAGTAGAAAGAGATTTGTTCATGTGCAATATGAGAGCTAGAGAAGCCTTACTATCAGCTCTTCCTCAGAATGAATATAGTCAGCTAAAGTCACTAGATACATCTCAAAAAAATTGGAAACATTTAGAATCTACTTTTGAAGGTGATATGCATACAAAAAGGATAAGATTACAGAGTTGGATATATTTATTTCAATATACTAAAATGATGGAAGATGAATCTATAAGAAGATATGTTGGTAGGATATCTGAGATTGTTGCAAGAATCAATTCATATGGTGGAACCAAGGAAGTAGATGAGATTGTGTGGAATATCTTGAAAACTTTAACACCACCATTCAAGCAAGTAGCACAAATGATTGAACTTTTGATACCTTGTACTAATAAGTTCACCAGGGAAACTTTTCTTCAAATATTGGAAGCAACAAAAGTAGGTTTAAGATATTCTAGAGACTTGACAAGACTGGAGATAGCTTTCATTGCCTTAAGTGTTCAACATTGTTTATCTAGAAGTGAAAGTACTCGTGGAGATTTTGCTAGTAGTAGTAGAACCAAATCTAATGAGGATAAAAATATTGAAGAAGGTAGAGAACTAGATGGTAAGAATATCTTTAAATGTTGGACATGTAATGAATTTGGTCATTATGCATCTAAATGTCCTAAAAGACCTAGAAATTGTTTGTATGCTAATGAAGATGAGGAATCTGATGAAAGAATTTCAAGTGAAGATGATGATGAGCTAGGATTTGTAGCCATCAAAGAAGATGTTCTTAACATAGAAATTAGAAAGGAGAAAGCTCTACTTTCTCAAGTTTAAAAGAAATTGATTGGATAATAAACAATGGATGTTTGCATCACATGACTGGTGATATGAACAAGTTTGTTAAATTTAGGAATCATGATGGAGGTATTATTAGAGTTGGTAATAATGTAGCCTGTCACATTACAGATATGATCTATTACTCTTGATGGAAAGACTAACATTGATGATGTTTACTTTGTTGATGGTTTAAAGCATAACTTGTTGAGTGTTGGACAGTTGGTGGATAAAGGTTATCAGTTGCAATTCACATAAAAAATTTGCATTATCAAGGATAAAGATGGTAAGATGATGGGAACAATTACAAGATCTAGAGGTAATGTATTTCAATTGAATCCCACTGAGATGATATGTTTGGTTGCTAAAGTGGATAGCAGTTGGTTATGAAATAAAAGATTTTTTCATATAAACTTTGATAATTTTGTGAAGGTTAGTAGCACATTTGCAATTAGATATTTTCCTAAGATAATAAAGCCTACTAATATTGTTTGCAAAGAATGTATCATGGCTAAACAAAAGAAAGTATTACTTCCCAGCAAGAAATTCACTACTACAAAGAAGTTGGAGATTGTTCACACAGATTTGAGTGGCCCTACCAAGACAAGAGGATTCTATGGAGAAAGGTATTTCATGATTTTTGTTGATGATTTCACTAGAATGATGTGAGTAGAATCCCTTAAAGATAAATCTAAAGCATTCAAGAATAGAGTTGAGAATGGATTAGGTGTTAAAATAAAATGTTTCAGATCAGATAGAGGAGGATAATTCACCTCTAGAGAATTTAACATGTTATGTGAAGAGAATGGAATTAAGAGACAATTTATCTTCACCCAAGACCTTGAGTAGAATGGGATTGTAGAAAGAAGAAATAGATTAGTATCATAGGCAACAAGAGCAACGATGTTTGAGAATGATGTATCCAAGACATTTTGGAGAGAAGCAATCAATACAGCAATTTACACCAAGAATAGAGTACATATCAAAAAAGGTATGAATAAGACCCCTTATGAATTATGGTTTGGTCATTCACCTCCATTAAAGTATTTTAGAATATTTGGAAGCAAGTGTTACATAAAGAGAGATGATGATTGATAAGTAGGAGGTAATTTCCATAGCAAGCTAAATTGTGATATTGTTATCAAGATTTAACTGTGTGATTTTGAGTCAAACTCATTGACCCATATTTCATGAGTAGGGATTCAACATGAATCCATCTCTCATGAGAATAAATGGAACACTTAGCACTCATTAGATCTAGGTGATGCTCACTGGGGTGAAGCACTAGGACTCCTGGGAGGTCACCTATCCTAGTACTACTCCAACCTAAGCGCGCTTAACTACAGAGTTTCCTCCATAGTTAAACCCAAAGCTTGCAACCCCATTTGCAAAACCTTCACCAAGTGTTGTGCCTTATGAACCATTCATTAGAAAGCCCCTCAAGCTCATTAATTGATAAGTAGGAGGTAATTTCTGCAACAAGCCAATTTATGATATTGCTATTAGGATTTAACTATGTGATTTTGAGTCAAACTCATTGACCCATATTTCATGAGTAGTGATTCAACATGAATCCATCTCTCATGAGAATAAATGAAACACTTAGCATGTTTGTAAGTTTGATCCAAGAAGCAATGAAGGTATGTTTTTTGGTTATTCATTGAAAATAAAAGCTTATAGATGTTTTAATCATAAAACCAAAATAATAGTTGAGCGTGCAAATATAAAAATTGATGAAAAGTTTGGAATTAAGGAAAATATGATGGATTAAAATTCTAATGAAGAAGAATAAAATAATAGAATTGTTAGATAGAATGTAGAAGTTTTCTTTGAGACTAACAATTATCTGCAAATTATGTGCAAATTATTTAGCAAAGAGGAGAATTGATTTCTGAACCAAGAAGAGTTGAGATAGAAAGTCCTACCTCTAACAAGAACATGAAAAAGAATGAACCTCTAGAGTAGATAGTGTTAGAGTGGGGTTTTCATTGCATCAAAAGATTGATCTGGCAATGCTCGATACAACCACTCAACTTATAGTACATAGGAGGCACTTAAGCCCTTTTCACAAATCCCAAGGGGAGTGTTGAAGAAATTTCTAACAATCTCCCCCTGAACATTACCTAAGGGTCTGAGGATTAGAACCTATGACCAAGCTTTGATACCACTTGTTAGAGTGGGGTTGCCATTGCACCAAAAGACTAATTTATCAATGCTTGATACATTCACTCAACTTATAGTACATAGGATGCAAAGGATAGTCACAATAAGAAGGAATAGATTATGAGGAGACATATGCCCCTATAGCTATAATGGAAATAGTGAGAATGTTCTTTTCTTATGCATGAAATAAAAAGTTCAAGGTGTATCAGATGGATGTTAAATCAACCTTCCTAAATGGAGAACTTAAAGAAGAAGTATACATTGAATATCCTGAAGGTTTCCCTCTGACAAAAGAGAAAGATATGGTATGTAGCTTGAAGAAATCTCTTTATGGTCTTAAGTAAGCACCTAGAACCTGGTATGCAAGGTTGGACAAGTACTTGGCAAAGCTTGGATTTGCTAAAGGTATGATAGATAGTAATTTATACTTGAAAGAAATTGAGAATGGTTTGCTAATAATAGTAATATTCATTGATGACATAATTTTTAGAGGTAATGATGAAGCAAGTGATAATTTTGCTAAAAAAATGAAGAATGAGTTTGAAATGAGCATTGATAGGAGAGATGAAGTTCTGTCTAGGTTTCCAAATTGTGCCAAACAGTTATGGTATTTTCATTTCACAAGCAAAGTATTTGAAGGGCTTTTTGAAGAGATTTGGCTTGGAAAGTTGTAAGCCTATTGGTACACCAATCATAAATGGTCACAAGTTATATAGAAAAGATGAGACACCTCCAGTTGAGCAGAAAAAGTACAGATCCATGATTGGAGGTTTGCAATATCTGACTCGCACTAGACTAGATATAGAAAATGTAGTTGGCATTGTAGCTAGATTTCAAGTTGATCCTAAGGAATATCATTATGTAATAGTAAAGAGGATATTTAGATATTTGAAGGGAATGTCTAACTATGGAATATGGTATGATAGATCAAATGATTTCACTTTATGTGCTTATACTAATGCATATTGGGCAAGCAATATGGATGATAGAAAAAGCACCAATGGTGGAGCATTATTTCTTAGATGAAGATTGGTTTCTTGGCTAAGCAAGAAACAAGATTATATTTCATAGAGTACAAAAAAGGCAAAGTATGTAGCAACAACCAATAATTGTAATCAATTTATATGGATGAAGTAGATGTTGAAAGATATTGGGATAGAACTTTTAGAGCCTGTTATCATATATTGTGATAACACAAGTACAATAAGTATGTCTAAGAATCATGTATTGTATTCTAAGACTAGACATATATCTATTAAGTATCATGGTTTAAGAGATAAGGTAGTAAAGAAAGGGATCATATTGGAGTATGTTAGTACTAAAGATCAAATTGTAGAGATCTTTACAAAGCCCTTACCTAAAGACACATTTGAGTACTTGAGAGGTATGCTTGGGGTTATACCCTTGTCTACTTCAAAGTAGATGATGCAAAGATTGCATCAGTCTAGTGGTATAGAGAATTATTGTTTGATTGGACTAATGTTGATGTTTCCTGAATGGTGGAGCATCTGTGATGAGTAGATTCATTAAGGACTCTTGGTAATTGGTCTTGAATAGTGTCTTTGGATACTTGAGCTGGTTGAAGACTCGAAATAGTTGATTGACATAATGAGGCCTTTATCATTTATGTCAATGGGGAGAAATGTACATGAAAACCATCCTTATTCTTTATTAGGGAAATTTAGAAAGATTCATATATCTATGGGGGAGATATACTGCATGAAGAGCTATGATGTATGGGGGAGAAGCTGGGAGTTGTTTAGTTTGTAAACAACTGATGCCAATCCTTAAGAAGATGCAAAACAAAGTAGTGTTCCAAAGGATTTTAGATGTGATTGATGAAGAGGATTTGGAAAGATGAGAGTAGCAACAACAATAGAGTATTGTTTGGTATTCTTGGAACCTAGATATTTTCATCTATGTTGTCATCAATGCCAAAGGGAGAGATTTTTAGCATGAATGATGATGGTATTCCTTTGGGGGAGTATCCTAAGTATTGGAGAGCATGTGGTAGTATTCACATGTTGCATTCATGGCTATGTTTGTCATTGATGTCAAAATAGTAGTAATTCTATAAAGATTAGCAGAATAGCAAATAGAGATCATGGTCATACAAACAAAGTTTTGATGATCAGGTGATGCAAAGTTAAGGACATATTCCATATTGTTTCATGATGACGAGGTTAAGTTCATGTAATATAAGTTGAAGATATATGGCAGTTATAAGTGATTTACAGAGAGTAGTGCAGAAATAGAGTACTTGTGAAATAGTTTTTGATGATTGTATTATATCTTCTAATAGAGATATAATCTGGATATGAAAAGTTATACAGTGATAGAGGATAGTCTAATGATGATGTATTTTAGTGTCCAAGTCTTAAAGTCACATGTGTGATGATTTGTGTAGATTGTGACTTGACAATGCTATTATAATTGTGAAATAATTAATTATCTTATTGTAGTCCCATTATAATTAATTGGGAAAGCCTCAAGACCAACTCAAGGAATTGGTTTGAGGACTTTGTATAAAGGAAATTATTTTATTTTATTGTAGAGTGTGTGTGGAATTAAAAGTGATCAAGGAAGTGAGAATAAGAGTAGATTATTTTGTAAATGAAAGTAAGCGATCCAAGGGATTATTAGATGTGAAGTTTGTGATTTGGTATCAAGATTAGAAGAAGCAGAAGTATGTTTGATAGGGGAGAAAGCGGAAGGAATAGTAAAGTTCAATTTTATTATTCTACAAGGAATAATATAGAGATCTTTTGGACAGCAGGTTCATTGGTCTTGCCCCTGAAGCTATTTGGATAGTGGGTCCATCTACCTTCTACAACTCCTAACAGGGATTCAAAGTCTCGTAATAGGGAATGATAAGTATTGAATGTTTTCATAGACTCCTAATAGGGTCCATCCTCTAACAAGGAATATTTATATTAGCACATCATCTTGTGGGTACCATCCCTACCAGGGTTTTCCCTCTAATCAAGGGTTTCCCTAATTAACATATCTGGTGTTATTGTACATGAGTATCTTATTGTGGTTTCTAATTATATTTCTCATATGGTTAATATTTAATAAGGTTAATAACTATGATAATTGTTGGATAATTGATTCAACACCCCCACCCACCCCCCCCCCCCCCCCCATTATATTGGTGGACTACCTATTCTAACACTTTCCTATTCTCTTTTCAATTTTCTTACTTCTTGTACAATGGTATTCATTCCTAGTAGATATTCTATGGTTGCATCTGCTTCTTTTTAACTTCTTTCTCATACAGGTCTTCTATTGTTTCTTCTATGTATAGATTGTCATTCATCTAAATTGCTAATTCTTTTCCTTTTCAAAGAGTGAGTGAGTTTCTCCTTGTGTTTCTTGACTTGTTCCATAGCCATATGTAGATCTAGTTTTTCATTTTCAATAGCTTTTTCTAACTTATACACTTCCATTTCCTCATATCTTTACTCTCAAGCTGCTAAGATTATGATAGGAGATCCTTGCTTTGATACCAATTGTTGTAAATGTAATGATAGATAGGCGACTAAGAGTTGGGGGGTGAATCAGGACCCACTTAAACTTTCCTCTTAGATTGCTTTTATTAGATTGTCTAATCTACTTATATCATGAAAGATAAAGCAATAAATAAATCAACACCATAAAACTTTGACACAATATTGGTAACCCAAAAACCCTCCAAGGAGAAGGTAAAACTAGGGTTGGGATGACACCCACAATGCTTCATTAGTGTAGTAATAAAGTTGGCCTATTTGGGCTTACAATCGATCACTTCTAGTGATCTACTCTATTAAGGGATTGCTAGGTCCACCTTGTGAAAGGATTTTACAATACCATGAATTATGTACTATGTTAGGAGTATAAGGGATTGCTTGGTCCACCTTGTGAAAGGATTTTACAATACCATGAAGTATGTACTTTGTTAAGAGATCTTACAAAGGACTACTAGGTCCATCTTGTTAGAGGATTTACCTAATGCACCTATTAGGATGCAATCAGTAGGATGATCCTTGTTTGCAACTTGATTTGCTAAAATAGATCCTTTAAAAATTGTAAACACCTAACTGTGATAGATGTATCTTTGTTCTATCATTTATACTTCTTGGTAGCATGCTAATCAATCTTCTCTATCTTCTTTTTGTATTCCATATTTGCTATTCCACTTAAGTATCATTTGACAAAACATTAAATCTTTCTTATATAGCTATCCAATCAATATTTTCATTCTTAGTTGGCTTCAAATAAAATTGTGCTAAATAATTACATTATAACTACCAAGTTGGCTAATACTGATGCTCGAGTCAAACTATGCACTTGGGTGATGTGCTAATACTCAGGCAATTTAGTGAACTGGGGTGATACTCTAGCACTCGAGTAACATTGGATGCTCAGGTGATACTATGCACTTAGGTGACACCTTTCTTGTACTGAATGCTCAGTTCATGATGATCACTACTTACTAGGTTCACACTGCTGACTCAGCTTACATTGCTAACTCGGGCTAAACTGAAACATGTTGACTGAGGGAAAGCTCAATTGTAGTATTAACCAACCTTTCCTAAATTCCTAAGTGTTTTGTCACTAATTGACAATATATCTTGCCATAGGGTCAAAAAATATTGCCTCTATCAACTGTGCCAAGAAAATCTCTAATCGTACTTCCAAATAACCTTTGTGATACTTAAACAATTTTTTAAGTTTAATTGTCAAAATTGTATCTCTATACTTTTCTCACTTTATATTGAGTATATGTTTCCATAAATAAAAACCTTGTACTATCTAACCTAGCTAGATTGCTAACAATCTCCCCCTTTGGCATTGATGGCAACATATTGGGAAATTTGGCTAAGTTCTTAAATTTTCAAAATTTCAAAACTTGTAACATATGTTACATGGCCATACAAAATTTACAAAATGTGGATCACTTTCTTATTTATACAATCTTACATAGAGATAATCCTCCTTTTACTATGCTTTTACTTATAACTCCCTTATATAATCTTCTTTACTATACTTCCTTATATATATATATATAATTTTCCATACTATACTCCCCCTTTGACATCAATGATAAAAGTGGTTTCAAAACTTATATACAAATAAAAAAACTTAAATTTCTATCATTAAGAATGTTGGGTGGACATCTATAATTTTATCTGCAAAGTTCTTCTTTAGGATAGAGAATTCCTTGTCAAACTTGTCCTTGACTACATCTGATATGTTGATCAATGCACATAATCCATATGATGCAATCTCTACTACATTCAAATTTGTGTACGAAAATTTCTCAAAGGCATTCATCCAACTATATCTACATATGGTCTATCTATAATGTAAGGTTCTCTCTCAATAGAAAAATCATTTTCAGTATCCTCTCCTTCTTTAGCTCTAATAGTCTAATATCATCATGATTTTTTCCTATTCTTCTTTCCAAGTCTATGATACATTAGGACTTTGTAGCTCACTAATAAGAGTCTTCAACTCTTCCATTGTGTTCTTTAGCTCATCTAAAATTTCCTTGATACAGGTACATGATAGGGCACATTTACCATATACTTATTTTTCTTCTATCAAACATCTCCTCAATTCCTTGATGAATGTGTCAAGAGTCTTCAAGTCTTCTCTAATGTTTTCACAAACCTTCCTAAACATTTTAGCATCATGAATAGTTCATGCCTTTGTAGTTGTAACTTACGATAATTGAGTAAACTCATTATCAAAAGCCTTGATAACTTATTTTTCTATTTAATGTGGATTGGTTTAGTAACTCTTGTTGATGTAATACTCTACAATTTCTCAGTAACTTCCATTTATGAAATTTGTAGATTCTTCACTCTTTTGTTTTTCTCAATGATTTTTTAGGGATGATATCAAGTCAACTTGATCATCATCATCTGATCCATTTCCTAATAAAGTGGCAAATGTTGATTCAAGTGGTGACCTTGACAAACTAGGTTCACTTACCTTCATTACTTTATATGGAGTTTTCATTTCATGTATTTCTTCTCTTCCTTCTCCAATTTGTACTGCCATTGATCTTTTAGATACTTTACTCTATGTCTTTGGTGTTGTGATACAGAACCTAATCAGACTCATAGGTTTATTTGGCATGGTTTCCCCCTAGATTATTTCTACAAGGGTTTAGGAGAAGCACCCTCATGATGGGTTCAAGGGGTAGCACCCCTTGTGGGTCTTGGGGTGGCACCCTTAAAGCCAAAAATGACTCTACTATTGTAAAAGGCATCAAATTCTATTTTTCTATGAGTTGTAGGGGATTGTGGATTGTAATCACTGGATAATAATAATATTGGACTTGTTTTTGGTGGATGTAGCCCAAGGATTGGGTGAACTGCGTTAAATCTTTGTGTCTTATATTCTCTTCTATGCAATTTATAATTTTCTAATATTGGCTACATTGCATGTAATTTTTATTTATGTTTGTAGCTAATCCTAGCATCTAGCTATAAGGGTCCCTCTCCATTTTCTTTTACAACACACTTAAGTTGTGGCTTGAAGTGAGAAGTCTCAGCAACTATGACTCTCTAGTTATCCTTCATCTTCTCAATAACCCTCTTAAGTTTTTCTTCTTTTCCTTCTTCTTTCTTCTTTCTCTCTTCCTCGTCATCCTTTTTACTCTTTATCTTCTTTCCTTTTTCCTTCATCATCAAAACTTGTGTAGCATACCAAATTATCAACATTAGGGCCAAAATCCTTGAAAGGATCTTCTGATGTATCAACTGTAATTCTTGTATTTTCTACATTCATGGTGTTAGAGTTAATAGTTATTTGTGGGGCTAGTAGTTATTTGTGGGGCTATTAATATTGGTGCTTCTTCTACTCTATTTTATTTTGTCTCTTTCATTTCTACATTTTCCTCAGTTGTGATTGCAGGTGTTGTTGGGTACTTCAACCTCTATTCTGTGTACTAATGCTAATGGGATAGGGGTTACTTTCCTTGATATCATGCTTTCCTCTCTAGTTGTTGGTGTTTACTAGGGACTCGATGGATCAAATTCTACCATCATCTTCGCTATAGTTGCCTATATTTCCTTAATTCACTTCCTCATAATTTCCTCCCATAATTAGTCTAGCTCTTGTCTTGTTCCTCAAGGGTTCAAGATTTTTCATCAATCTATCTAGGTTTTCTTCACTATGCACTTCACACAACTTTCCCATCATATTTTCTCTTATTTTCTTATATTCTTCTTACACTCTCACTTTTCTGTTCACAAGTCTTTCATACAATTTTTTAGGGATAAGACCTTGTCTATTAGTGAACTTCTTTCTATTCAATATCATGTGTCGAATTATTGTATTTTATAACTCAAATATCTCAAATTTGTTGCATCGGTCATAATACTTGTTTAATTGCATAAAATTACTATTATCAATGATTTCATAGTTCAATTTATCATTTTTAGGCTTCTATTTGCCTTCTTCCCTTGCTTGCACTCTCTATTCTTTTTTCTTTTATAGTTCTTCTTGTCCTATGACCTTAGGAGTCTTAATCTATCCTCTCATTTTCTTTTTCCCTTCATAGATCATCATGAATTTCTTTTCTTACTAGGTCCAATGGCCATTTGTTTTACTCTCTTATGTCTAGGTTCCTATGTTGGTTCTTATTTCACCTCTCCTAACCTCATAGATTTCCTCTTTACTTCAACTATTTTTACTTCTTTTTCTTCTTCTACACTACTAGCTTGAACAGCTGGTGGTGAAATGACTTATGGTTACACTTGTGTAATTGCTACATATAGAATGGGTGATGCTTTAGTTGTTGGTTCAACTAGTGTAAATCCTATACATGGTGTTGATTCTACTGGAATTGCTCCCAATGGTGGCAAAAACATTATGCTTTCTTGTCCATTTTTCTTCATTATTGACATTGTCTTCCTTACTATAGTGGATTCCTTAGGTATCATATACACTTGTTCCATTATCTTCTTCATTGAGTTTTACCCTCTCTTCTTAGCAGACTTATCAAGTTTCACTTGATAAGTCTTCTACATGCTACCTGCAAAGGTTCCAAACCTATCAAACTCTTCATCGTTGTCTTATTTTAGTATCTGTTTCACATACTCTTCACTCTATTATTATGTGACTTCATAGCTAAGGGAGTCAACATACAACATTCTTGGTTCTACTACTTCAATGCATGTAAAATCTTTATCAACCATAAAACAAATATTCTCCTTGTGTCTACTCATAAATGATGGTGGAATCTGAAATCTTTACTTCATTTAATTCTAGAATATCTTAAAAAGTAGGTCTGCACTATTCTAAAAAAATTCTACGAGATGCCTCTTCTATAAATTAGGTTTCTTTTCTATTGTGCATTTGTCATTGTTAATCAATTCAAAAATTTCCATAAATGGAAATCTTTTCAATAGGTGGAAGAACATGTAAGTAATTAGGGATTGAAACACGAATTGACCATTTCTCACTTTCTTAATCCTCTCCAAGTTTTCTACCAACTATGCTCTCAATATTTCACATAAATTTACCTTTGATTTCTCAACACACATCATATAGGTTGCATGGACAATTTTTGCTACCATGTCATCTTCCTTGGAACTTGAACAAATCTTAGTTTCCATAATTTTTCTTGCATAACTCACATCACCTTGTTTGATCTTACTGATTACAATTTATCCTCCATTATAAGATGAATGTGTATTTTCAAGCATAGCCTTCTTCACATTATTTTCATTTAATAGAATAGAGCATTTATTGCTTAAACCAGTAACCTCATGTAACAAATTGCTAATATTTCCACAACATTTTCTTCCATCCAAAACTTACCATCATGGATCTTAACTCAAAATAATCTTGGTCCACTCTTCCTTGTCAAATTCATAGTGAAATAGGTATTTAACTAGGTCATTCTTTCCTAGGTGCTCATAGCCACCCCTAAATGATATGTCTTGATTGCAAACCTTATCAAAATCTCATGTAATGTTTCCCTCTCCTACAGTCTCAAATCTACTCCTTAAGTAACTACCAATGTCTTCCATCTATAACACATTGTTAAGTATTTGCAATTACACGATCAAAGGTTTATCTTCCAACGGTTTCATAGGGTCTGATTAAAATTTAGGTTTAGGTACATCCTCCAAATTGTGAATCATTGACTTATCCATCTTAACTAAACATAATACTAAACACAATTTCATAATTTAACCTTCACAATATCATAAAATACATCAAATATTGTGGATGTAAGGTTTGTTGATGCACACACTTCAAACTTTCCTTGTCAAACTTCAATTCAATATTAATTTTCTCCTTAACTTCACACATGATCAAATGATACTAAAAAATCTAATTTTGATCCTTAAATCATTTTCATTTACCTTTCGCATTAATTTTTGTAAGTGTGCAATCACAAAAGCATATTCCTTAAATGTCAATAAACTTGTTTCCCTTCGCATGCTCACATATAAAATTAGAAATTCATGGACACTTAATCATCCATGTCTATCTCCTATTAACTACATTATTTAGATGTTGATTTTGTTATGAAATGAACCACTCAATCACATTGGGCTTGGTTGATAACTATAACTAACTTCAATATGTTCTCAGGTGCTTCACTTGACTAACTTTCTAATACATGCGAACTTTTTGGATCCTTATCTTAAGAAAATGATTCATCAAGGTTTCCTACAAGATCTTTCACTCTCTAACTATTGCTATTATTCTTATTTCTTCTATTGTTGTTCATATTCCTTCTAGGTAGGGTTTCTCATGTTGTTAGGCATTCTCATATTGTTGATCCTACAAAATATTGTTGTATGATCCATGTTGTTACAAATTTGACAAACTATAATATCGTTTCCTTATCTACATCTTGACTGATTAATCTTAATGCAAGAGCATCTTAGTAAGGGCAATCTTGCATCACCCAAAAATATTTCTATATCCAATTTTCCAATTTTTTGTGTTTTTAATAAGGGATATTCCTCTACAAAGTTGTTATTTGTGGGAGCCTGCTAATTTAATATGTTAGTATTATGTACTTGGATTGTTCTAGTATCACATGTGGAGGTTCATCTTTGACATATCAGCCTACCAGTTGAATTTTATTATCATATCATATGTATTGGTGTAGTCATTACATATTTTTGGTATGAATTTTGGCTATCCAAAGTTTAGGTCTAATGATGAAGACCTAAATGGCTCTAGAATATGGTGAAACCTTAACTAATGAATGCTTTCACAATGAGCCATTGTAGATCACTAGTCAAGGATTCCAAAATGGAGTTATAATAGCCCATTAGGTCAACAATTTGTTAGTTATGGTCTATGTTGGCCTATATTTTTACATTGTTTAAATTGGTAAGAACCTATTGTGAAAATCCAATTTTTATTTGTGAAATTAGGGTTTGCATTTTTCATGTGTAGAGCTTTCCCTAAAAAAATCCTAGGTCTTTATTTGCATGCATTTTTCATATTTGAAACCCTCCTTGTTTTGAATAATGTATCGCACTTTTAAAAGATTTTTGAAACTTTAAGGCACGACCCTATGACCAAGATTATTGCTCTATCACTGCATTGTTAAGCCTTTAACCCTTTTATGGTGCAATGGTGTGACAAAGTCAAATGCTCATTATTTTCTTGGTTGCCACAGTCAATTAGAAATGGTTGATTTAGATAATGAAGGTGTGACGTAGTTATGTGATGATTTTTTGCAGCTTCACATGGTTGAGTATGAAGTCAAAGTTGTGAGCATTGAACATGCAAAACAGGACTAACCCTCAATCATTACCATCATAGCAGTTTGAAGATAAGACATGTGGAGGAATCTAAAGGCAGTGATTGTTTATAACATAAAGTTTTGAATAGTGATGAGGCAAGTGAGGTTAAGGAGGTTGTCTATGGCTTCACAATCTAAAGTTTAAACAGTTAGCATAATGGAGCGACTTAATGATCAAATTTGATCACACAATTGCATGGCTAAGGTTGTAATTTGATAAGATAGCCACAATGATGTGAAATAGTCAATGTTGTATTTGAAAACACTTGATTTCTTAGTCACAAGGTTTAAGTTGTAAAGAGAAATAGAAACTGTGAACTGGTGAAAAGCTTAAGAGCTTATGAAGTAAGCTTTGATTGTGTGGTCATGCAGTTAGAAGATATAGAATAAAGTGAAGCCATGACCTAGTGATCAAATTTAATCATGCAGTGGCATGGCTAAAGAATCTAGTTAGTTAGATACATGTGAACTAGCAAAGTTTCTAGTATGGTGCATGAGATGTTTGATCGCATGGTTAGGCAGTTAGGACCTTAAGGTGAAATAGAAGGTGTGAATCAGCAAAACAGTTAAGAGCTTGTAAGGGTTTGGTCATCACTCATTCACACAGTTAAAGTGATAAAGAGAAATAAAGGTAGTAACCATGCAATTTCTCAGATTTAATGAGTTTTGTGAGGTTGTAAGCTTAAAATACTAATGCCAAAATCAAGCAGGGATGGTATGACTTAAGGTGTTCATAGCTTTGCAGGTCATAAGATATAGTTACATCAAATCAATGTGTTCATGCAATGCAGTCAAGAGACATAAAGGTTTATGTGATCACTCAGTTCCACTATTAAGAACATGAAGTAAGATGCAAGCTGCAAAGTAATGATCAAAACATGGTGGCAGTGTTTGCTTAGTCACATGGCTAAAAGAATAAAGTAAAAAATAAGTTGTGAAGTAGTGATAAGGTATTTTAGTAATGTTCACTCCTTCACAAGGCGATAAGATTAAGTATGAAAATAGACAGGGAAGTAGCAATCAATGGTTTTCCACAGTTGCAAGGAGAAACAAGGGTTAGAAGATAAGCCTCACAAAGTCATGAACAACTCACAGTGCCTAGTGTTCACATAGTTATAGCATGAACGTAAATAGTAAAATAATTGTTGTAACCTTATAATTGCCAAAAAGAGGTATTGTCTGAAAAAGCATAAAAAGGAGTTTGAACGCTAGTTGTATGAGCATCATAAAGCCAAATAATGATGCTTTTCTAAGTTTTTGAAAATTTTCATGCAAGCTGACTTAAAGATGCCATCAATGTTATTCCTATGCTCAACTACTATTAAAGGGTAATTTAACATAATTCCAATCACAACATTCACAAAGTTTCAGAGCCAAAAAGAGAATTGAGTGCAAAGTTGTTTCAAGAGAATTGAGTTGTAGTGAAGTGTTTGAAGAAATTGAGATCAAAAAAAATGGCACAGGAAGAGGGCAAGTTGATAGTATAGGTAAACATAGAAGAAGTTACTCAAGGCACTGAGCAAGCCAAGACAAAACTATCTAGTCTATATGTTGACGAAAGGGTTTTCTTTTTGTCGGGAACATCTAATGCTCAGACAATAAATTCACATATATTCAAAGATGCATATAGCTTTTGTAGAGATGCGATGGTGCCAGAAACTAATGGAAATTAGCTATTCTAGTATATCTACAATAAAAGATTATGTGAGCCACTAATTTCAAATCATTGGAATAGGAACATGGTAAAGTTGATTATACCAGAGGTGATTGTCAAAGTAGATTTGGTGAAGGCCCTGATAAAATACTACAATCCTACAACTCATGGATTTCATAGGAAGGATATGAGTCTACTGTGAAAACTAGATAGGGAAACATTAAAAGAAGATGTTGACCTGAGAAGTCCTATGACAAAGATCATTGAGCAAGAAAAGATGGATGAAACTTTCAAGACCGAAAGAGTTTCTTCACTAGAAGGGTTATGTGAAGACATATCCCTAAGTCCAAAAAGGAAAAGAGTGAGCTTCTTAAGAAGGTAGGAGACCTCATGTCCTTAGAAATTTTCAGCAAATACTTCCAGTATACTATTTTTGGAGTTGACAAGGTGATAGGATTGGATAGTACAATGAATGCCCCTAGCAATGTATACATCATGGCCCTAGATATATAGGATTCACATCATAATATGGGGCATGAATTTGTGACCCATATTATAAATGTTATGCACAATGAGATTAATGTTGCTGAGAGGGGAGATATGGGGAACTTCAAATTCCACCATTACTCATTGTTAATGCATATCATCCTCTACAAAAATATAGGGCACATTAGTCCTAATTTCATTGAAGGGACAAAGGAAAATGGAGAAAGCTTGCCAGTACAATTGTGGACCAAATTATGGCAAAGGTTTTATCCTTATTCTAATGATGTAGCTTTCTATAATGATTTTATTTTTCCAATTTCTAATATGTTAGCTAATGTAACTAAAAGGATTCCTAGGGGTGTTATGATGTTGATTAGACCATCTACATGCCCTAACAAGGATAGGAGGTTGGGACATGATTGGGAAAGTATTTTCCTTTTTGAGAATTTTTCTATTCTAAGGGTTTATGGATGCCTCCAACCCCCTCATGTTTTGCCTAGGTATATTCCAAAGAGAACAGGGAATGTAGAATTCTTTTGGCAATTATTGATGATGAACCGAGAGTACCTAGGACCTACAATAAAAGAGGGATACTTTGTTTGTAGAAATATCAAAGTAGGGTATTTTTTCATAGGAAAAGATGCTACATAAGAGATAGATGAATTTATGAGTGAATTCTTATTACCTTTAACCCTTGCTAGGACCTATGATCCTAATGACCTTGTTAAGCATTCCCTAAAGCAGATGAGAAAGTTCAATCTACCAAGTAGCAAGGCTTATTGGGAAGAGGATGTGATCATGAATTGCTTGGAGAGAGGTATGTAGAGATAGGACATTAAAATGGAAATAAATCATGAGGATTGAAGAGGAGATGAAAAGAACCAATCCCTCTTTCAGAGGCTTCTATCATGAGGAGAGGTAGCTAGATAGATTCAATAAGTGCCTCAACAATTTTGAAAGCATAATGTCTTAGGTCCCTCTAGAAATAAGAGATAGAACATCATCTAAATATGTAGAGCATGATGATATCATTAATATTGATGATGAAGAAGATCAACTATAGAGTTCAACTTGGGCTCATGGTGGCAGGAAGAAGCAAAAGATAATAGAAATCCCAGACATAACAAGGGAGAAAGCACTACAGATTATGCGTAGGGGAACCAAGTACTTTGATGATATCAGGCATAATTTCCTGATAAGGTGGGCAAGCCAAAATGAATGAATCCCAAACAAACTTGAGCTTGATGCAAAGATGACCGATGAAAGAATAATCCAAGCTCAAGAGTTTATGAAGGATGACGACTTCATAAATTCTAAGGAGTTAAAATTCTTCTTGTTTAAGATTAAAAAAAAATAAACTCACTCTATAGTTGCAACTAGGAGAATCTAAAGAGAAAGTGGCTGAACTAGTGCAAAATCTACAAGAATATGATCCAAACAGTGAGACTCTCACTGTTGATGATGCTAGAGAGATGGTGAAGAAAAGTGGGATGTTGCTCTTCCTTGGATGGGAGCTTAGCTCATCTTTTATGTTGGATCAAATGAGAAGGCAAATAAAATCTATCTTGTTTGACGAGACTAATATTGTAGAAGTACAAGGGACAATGGTAGTATGGAGCATGGCCCCTGAATTTGACAAGACAATGTTGATGGAAGTCGGAGACTCACCCCAAGGTAATGTGATATTTTGGAATGTCACTACAACATTAAGTGACTAGATTCACAATATGATGAACACTATTTCACTCATGGGGAAGAGAAAAATGGATATGATGGAAGAAAAATTGTTTCAAAATACAACATATCCATTGAAATAAGGAAAAATTATGAGGAAAAAATGAAAATTATATATGTGTTCGAGAAAAATATGGTTGCCCTTAAAAATGAGGTAATAACTTTAAAGAATGCAACAAGCCCTACCACAGAGGTCAAAGATCAAGAGAACCAAACAAATGTTGATACAATAAATGTGGGTATGGATCAACCAATGGAGGTGGAAGAGCTAGAATCAGGAAAACATGTTGAATTTAGGACAATGGAGAGCATGTTGTCACACAAGATAAATATCCTCAAATAGGCTTCCCATAATCTTCACAGTAATTATATTGCTTTGCAGGGAGCAGAGTATCAGTGCTCTGAGGCCTTATCCATTCTTTCTCCTCTAATCACTAAGTGGGCCCCCTACATTCCATTCTTTTATAGGTTGGTCTCAATTTTGACTCAAAATAAAGAGTTACCTAAAGAGACCATCATTTCCACAAGGAAAATGATAAACAGGGTTAAAGAATTAAATGCATTCTTTTCTAGTAAGCTACAATTAATAAATAATAAAATGAAGACCATTGTCAATGGTACACTTGGCTTCATATAGAAATTTTTTGATGATGAAAATAAGCTGAGGAAATAGCAAGAGTGGTTGGATTCTTTTGACAACATTTTGAAGCATGAAAGTTTTGTTACCTACAGCAATGGAGAAACTGACACAGTAGCAATTTTTTACATTGTTGATATTTTTTACAATATGGAGGTAGATATGAATAAAATAGTTAAAGATGTTAGAGCCTTAAGTGATGCTAAATGGAATAAGTGTCTAAAAAAGTTGAATACAATTAGGGAGCTTCCTGGCTAGATGAGGAATCAGACATTACCATCTGGGAGGTTATAGCTAATGTGAAGGCAATTCCATCTGGAGATAGCAATGAAGCAAGCTAATAAAAGTTAAAATAACTTGAAGAGGGAGGACAACTATCTGATAGAGATACCTTATCTTTGTGGTTCACTTGATGTGGGTATGCTCTCATTACAAACTACAAAGTTGATCCTAAACATGCAAATTGACAACTGTTCAATTTTGGCTATCTCCAACATTCTTTTTGTAACTATTTTGTCTTCTTTGAAAAAAGTGTTATATCTTTTTTTTGAATATGTGTCCTCCCATCTGAAGCTTGTTGCAATCCTTATTCTATAAAAGGATTTCCAAGATGTGGAGTGAAGGTCCGAGATTCATTTTTGTTGAACCATTTCTTGTTCATTCTTGAATCAGTCCAAATATACTGTATATGCTTTTTCCAAAGATAGAATGAAAAAGAAAGCTAACAATTGATGATATATTTGAGCTTTCTCTGATACGAGTTTATGTCTAATTGTATATTTTCCAAGAAATTAATACAAAGATGCAAAAAGTTGGTTGTTCATTTTTAGATCTTATCTCTTCCTTTGTTACCATTTTATTCTCTAAGGTTTAATAAAAAAGTTTATTAAATTTCAATTGCGATTAATTTTGAATTATATTTCATTTTACATTCCACTTATAATCTAATGGGTTATGTAAATGCTTGATGTAAATTGGAAGAATTCTTTGCTTTTCATTAAATATTTTGATAAGAATGAGATCTGGAAATGAATATTGATATTCTTTTCACAAAGTGTTAAGATAGATCCAATAAATAGATGTCAAATTTCTGTGAAGTTAATAGCCCAATGGATAAAGCACTAGCTATCCATAAAAGCTAATCTAGTTTGGAATCTCTCTACAATATAAATCTTTTATAAATCAATCTTTTAAGTTTTACTGTTGTAGATCTAAAAAGTAAGCCTGCACTTGATTCATGGAGTTTCAGTATTTGATAAAATAACCATTTATCATCTCTGTTATAGTCCTAGAATTAGAAGAAAATAAGGAAATCATCTGTTATATTGGAATTCATAATAAGATTTCAGAACTGGATAGAGAAGAGTGAATTCCTAGGTTTACCCGCCTGAATTTTGTAGAGTTCAAAGTGGAGAAGACATCACAGAGTCTTGTCAATTGGTCCTCTTATTGTGTGCCTCATAATGCTTAGTATGGTTTCTAGCTAAATCCTGGGCATATTGATCATTTAAGAGGTTGTTAAGATTCTGCCAAACCATAAGCCAACAAAATGGTGACTTTCCTAAGGAATGCTTGTGTTGGTTTATTTTAATAGACAAACCTTGGGAATCTAAAAAATTCCAATACAGAAATAAGAACATGACATGGGTTGTGTCTAAATAATTCCTTGTCTATGTGACAAAGTTTTCATTTCCCAAAGTGTGTCACGATATAATTTTTTGTGTATTAGGCCCTTATGTTAGATATGTGGCCAAATATTCTATTCTCGTGTTGTTTTCCTGTCCTCTAGCCATATTAAAGTTTTTCCCCTTAGTGAGTAGCGACTTAGTCAAAGGTTTAGTAGCTAGTGTTATATATTTTAAGTGTTTTCTAAAATGGCAGATAGAAGTAAAAATACAAGAGCATATATGAGGGAAAATCCAAAGGTCCCTCTGTACACAGAACTACCTCAGATTGGTAGAAAGAACTAGCCTAAGAAGAAAGGAGATCCTAACCATACATGGAAACCCCGAGAGAATGCCTCAACCCATTCCCAGTATCATCATGTGATAGATAGAGAATCCTTGTCCTTGAATTCTGAGTCTGAGAACACTAAGCTTCTAGGTGAGATTTTTACCACCTGATTACCAGAAGAAAGAATATATCATGATAAAATTGTCTCTTCCATAGGTGATACCACTTTTAGACCCAATATGTCTAAGGAAGTAAACCAATGGTGGGGGTATAGTAACACCTTGAATATTAGGCCAAATCTTGGGTAGGTTCCATATATTGAAAGAACTCTCATATATCTAGATGATCCTATAGATTTAGAAACTACCTCTGTAGATCCTAATGAATTATTATCTGATATTGAAACATTAAGGAAGAAGGTTGTTAAGGAAGATTCCACACATATATGTTTGGAGAAAGAAAAAGAATTGATCACCATGAATTCTCTCATAGAGAGAGAACACTTCTTAGAAGAATGGAAGCTCTAAAAGAGTAGAATAGGAAGTTGGAAGAGAAATCTTCCCCTCTGAATTCAGACATATTTGGAGATGTGGAAAAGATAAGGTCAAAAATCCAAGATCAAGAATGCCTTCTAAAAGAGAAGGAAGGACCTATCATTTCCCAAATCCAACCCTATAAACCTATAGAAGAAAATTCCATAGATCTTACCATTAAGAATTTTGATAAATGAAAGAAAAAGGTTGTGGATGTACAAAATTAATGAGCCTCAAGTTACCCCTAAGAACCCTATTATGTCAAAAATTGATCTAGAGTTGGAAAGAGAAAAAAAGGAGAGGGAAGATCTTGCTAAGGAGTTGGAGAATGTCAAAAATGAGGTTGAAGCTATAGAGACAAGGAGGAAAATTCATTTTCTTAAATCTACCTCTGGCTTAACATCTTGGCCAAACTAGACTTCACAAGATGTACCTTATGTCCCGACTTGAGGACCTGTAATAAATAGCCAAGCTTTTTCACAGACAATACCAACTTCCTCTTCCACTACTACTGGTCAGTTAGTTGTAACTCAACAAGTTAAAATATCCATACAGACCTAGGGGACTAGACCTAGTACTTCAAATGTTTTAGGATTTCAAAAGAGGCCCATTTATATAGAAAGATACAAACAAATGTCCTTTGTAGGCATCCCTAGATTTCCTCATCCTATCTCCAATGACTTGAGAGATAAAGTCACTAAGTTCTAAAGAAATAATGGCATAACTAGTGAAGAACATCTCAGGAAATTTACTGACATGTTAAATGATTATGAAGTGGAACATGAGGATGTTGTCATGAAGTTGTTTGTAATTGATGTCAGTTATGCCATCAACAATTTTTTTTAGATGATGAAGATCACAATGATGGTAAGTTGTACAATATGATTTCAAATGTTGAGCATATGAATTTGAGAAAACCTTCCAAGGAAGAAATTGATAGAATAACTGCTAAGATGGTGGCTCAAGTCCATAGTACTTATAACCTAATAAATAGAATAGTGAATAATATTGTTGGGAAGGCATTAGGAACCTTCAATAAGGATATAACCCACAAGATGAATGATGACAACAAGACAGAGGATCAAGTAGTTGTCAAAATCAAGGGCAATAAAGCTAAGAAGTGGGAACCTAAGAAGAAGGTACAAATTCAGAGTGTAGAAGCTATCAAGACAAATATAAATGAAATAAATTTAGTACATGATACTATCAAGCAATTTGAGGACCCTACTGGTCAAATACAGGCAACCAAAGGTAATCTATGCAAACCTCTAGTTTATGACCCTATTGACATGATTTCTATGTTGTCACAAATTACTATCAAAGTTCCATTGTCTAAAATGTTTAGGATAGATGAACATAAGAATAAAGCCCTTTCTTGGTTAGGGGGGGATTGGGAATAGTGATGTTATCAAAGGAGAGTCATCATTAGTGCAGGATGTACCACTTGTAGTAAAAGAAAAGGACGATAAAGGAATCATATCCCAAATACCTAAAATGTATTTGGATAGTTCATTTGCAAATTATATAGAAAATATTGACCCTTTCTTCCTTAGCCTAATTATAAATAGAAAAACCTTGAAGAACTGCATGATTGATCTAGGAGCCTCTAATACTATCATGCCTTTTAAGATCATGGAAGCCCTTGGTCTAAAGGTAGATACAAAATAGGGTAGGTGTAGAGATATGGATGCAAGATAAGTCCCTGTTATAGGTACCATCAATGCATTACCATTCAGGTTAGCTTCTTATCTTGATGTTGACTTCACTATGATTGTCCTAGTAGTTGATATTCATCTCCAATACAGAATGTTACTCTCAAGAAAGTGAAGTGTTGTAATGGGAGGTAGCCTACAATGTGACTTGTCATTTGCTATATTTCACATAGAGGATAAAGCTATCAAGGTTGATAGAGAATCAAGGGTCATTCACATGATTGAAGACAATATTGACACTGATTCTACTTGTTTTTTAGATACAAAAGTAAATGCCTTTAGGGCTGAAATCACTATTCAAGAAATAGAAAAGACAACCCCATTGATTTCACAAGAAGAAACAAGATCTATAGATTTGTAGAATCTCTGGACTTTGTATTTTAATGGGGCTAGTTCCAAAGAAGGGTCAGGGGATGGAGTAGTGTTTGTCTCTCTAGAGAAGAAGACATTTAGATATTCATTTACCCTAAATTTTACTTGTACAAATAACATAGTAGAATATGAAGCACTTTTACTTGGGTTAAAAGTAGCTACAAGTCATGACATTAAAAGGTTGCATGTTATTGGAGATTTTGAGTTAGTTATATCTCAGATTAGACAAACATATGCATCCAATAATAAGAGATTGAAATAGTACAAAAATGTTGTATGGGATCATATTGAAGCATTTGATACTTTTCGAAGCTCTTGGATGGATAGGAGTAATGATAAAATGACTGATCTTCTAGCTAATGTAGCCATTAAGCCTAATGACATTTCCTTTGCTAGTGTTTCAAAGATTGAAGGCATAATATGCCTTCAACCCTTGATAATATAGAGAACTAGCAGATATTTAAAGATGATAAAGATATTATGAATTTACTTTTGAATGAAGATAAATACCATGGCTAGGAGTTGGACTATAGTGCCTTGATTAAGAATATAGATGGGAAGGATATTATCTTTGGCCAAGAGATCTTGCAGCTGAAAATAAACAAAGTGCCTAAAAGGCTGGTAGTGCTAGAAAGTGTGTTTGATAATCAAAATAGGGTCCACCAAAAGGCCAAAGATAAGAAACCAAAAAATCTTGAAGAATTAAATCTTGGAACAAATGAGTCTCCCAAAAAGGTGTATATAGGTAAGACTCTATCTCCTACTACAAGAAAATCCTTGATTGATTTATTAAGGAAATTTAGACATGTGTTCACATGGCCATATGATGAACTTAAGGCTTATAGGGAAGAATTGTTCCAACATGTTATCCCCTTAAAGGATAATGTTAAGCCTTTTAGACAAAAGAAGAGACCTATCAACCCCACACTAGCCCCCAAAATGCAAGAGGAGTTGATGAATCTTAGGGATGGGAGAATTATTAAGCATATAAGACATTCTTTATGGGTATCAAATTTAGTGCTAGTTAGGAAGAAGAACGGTGATATAAGGTCGTGTGTAGATTTTATAAATTTAAATATTACTCCCTTGAAAGACAATTATGGTCTACCCAATATGGAAGTCATGCTAAACAGGTCACTAGCTTAGAGTTGATGTCCATGATGGATGGTTTTTTTGGTTACAACCAAGTGTTGGTTGATGAAAAGGAACAATTCAAGACAACCTTTACAACTCCATGGGGAACATATGTATATGTTAGAAAACCCTTTGGTTTAATCAATGTAGGGGGCTATTTTCCAAAAAGCTATGGATGTTGCCTTTGCTGAGTATATAGATTAATTCATGGTTGTCTACCAAGATAATCTAACTTATTCCAAGAAAGCCGAAGATCATTGCAAACACTTGGACAATTTTTTTCTCAAGGCTTTGGAATATGGAGTGTCCTTGAATCCAGAGAAATTCACATTTGGAGTTATAGAAGGGAAACTTCTAGGCCATATAGTATCCAAGGATGGAGTTGAGATTGATCTAGAGAGAGTTCCAACAATAGGCAAAGTTCCCAAGCCAAAAAATGACGAAGGTATTCAATCATTCTTTGTCCAAGTCAATTTTTTAAGGAGGTTTGTAACAATTTTGGCTGAAATTAATAGACCTATCTCTAAGATGCTTAAGAAAGGGGCAATGATCAACTGAGAGGGGGAACCATCAATGGGCTTTCAAGAAATTAAGGATGCAATAAAGAATGCCCCAGTGCTTAGGAAATTTGACTATGTAAAAACAATGCATATATTTTCTTTTGCTTCCTTCCACACCATTGCAATAGTTTTTCTCTAGAAGAATGAAGAGGGTTTTAAATAGCCCATTACTTTTTTAGTAAGTCACTCCAACCTATAGAGCTAAAATATGAAATCAATGAAAAATAAGCATATGCTCTTGTGAGGTTGTTAAAGCTTTTAGGTGCTACTGTTATAGCATTTTTTCCTAGTGATGTTGTAAATGATAGTTTTTTCCAACAAGAAGTGTCTAGTAAGAGGTACAGATAGATTAACAGAATCCAGGAATTCAACATTGAAATCCAAATTACAAAATTGGTGAGAGGCCAAGGGTTAGCTAAGTTGATGGCTAAGTCTAATTTGGATGCCAATCAAACAAATGTTGTAGACAAAGACCACAGGTCATATACTTGTGATATGGATGATTGTGAGTGGTATAAAAATGTTATTTATTACTTGCAACATATGGAAGCTCCATCTCATTTGACTGATAATAAAATAAGGTATGTCAAGCTACAAGCAATCAAGTATGTTATCATGATGGAAATATTTGGTGGAGAAATTTTGGAGTGTTACTAAAGTGTATTGATCATGAGGAATCAGTAAAAATACTCATTGAGATGCATTTAGGAGCATGTGGAGGTCATTATATTGCCAAGACTACAACCCATAAAGTAATGAGAACTGTATTTTGGTGGCCAAGCCTATACAAGGATGCTCATGTTTTAGTCATAAAATTTGATCCTTGTCAAAGATTTGCTGGTAGACTAAAAAAAATTGGGAATACCCCTTTAAAGCTAGTAGAAGTTCAAGCACCATTCTACCAGTGGGGAATGGATTTCATTTGGGAAGTATCAAACAAATCTAATACTGGCTATTCATGGATTCTAGTAGTAACTGACTACTTCATAAAATGGGTCGAAGGCCACTAGCAAAGTTGTGAACAATTTCCTACTGAATAAAATAATCACCAAGTTTGGATGCCTAGAAAAAATTGTGACTGATAATGTCATGTGCTTCAAATTAGAAGAGTTTGTATAATTTTGTGACAAGTATGGCATCACCAAATCAACTTCATCTCCATATCACCCACAAGGAAATTGTTGTCACTTAGGTTTGCACCCTTGTCTAAAGCCTATGCATGAGGACAACCTAGTGAAACATGGAAACAACCTCCAAGCTGTGGGACTTGAACTGTGAGGTTGAGTCTCCAGAGAAGGTCGGCTTCCTCTTACTATCAGGGTGCACCTAATTACTCTTGGAGGGGAAAAGGGAGAAGGAGAGCATGAAGAAAATCTACCTAATCTAATCTAAAGAGGTGATGCACCAAAATAGAGTGTTTAGACCAATCTCTACCCATACATGCACTATCGAACCAGAATGAAACCAAGGATATACGCATTCAGACTTGCTTTATTCTAATAACCACATACAGATCAGAGAACCAAAATGAATGACAAAAGGAAAGAGAAGATTCACTTATACATCATTCACAGGCCAAAAGAGATATAGTCATCCAGGTTACAGATATCCACAAAACACTAGTAGAGGCAAATAGTTCTTGTGCTTTCAAGACAATGGTTGAAGGAGATAAGGCCATATGTCATACACTTTAGAGGCACAAGGGAATTTACACTGGAATTGCAGAGCAATAGCAGAGTACAACAGAGAATGATCTGACCCTTTACAAAATCTACCAAAAGTTGCCTTTATAGTTCAGGCATAATTGAGATCTCTTCCAGCTGAAGTGACTTTGCAGCTACCTGCCATTAAGTCCTACAAAGAACAATCAAGGGGAAATCTGATCTGGATGCGGATCCAGACACAATGATTTGGAACAGGGCCCTGAGAAGATAGAAATGGCACCATTAATTGTCCTGGTCAGGTAGATGGGTCAAAATATGGGTGATTAAGTGTTCTTCTTGTTCTGCATTCATTTCATGGTAGTTGGGATCGATCATGAAGATCAGATCGCGCAAAAAACCCTATTCCTTATCATTTTTGGTGCATGAATAAGTAGGGTCAGCCAGTCAACCCTTTTCTATAAGCAGGACAGACCACGTAGACCAACAGCCTCTTTTTATTTTTCCGCCTCGCAAAATTCGTACATAGTTGACCATCTCTTTCATCACTAACTACACCAACTCCTCAAACTCTAGCTGCTATAGTTACACTAACTGCCAGTCGTTAATTGTCAACCTTGGCTCGACCCGCAAGACACGTGTCACCAAGGTGCTATGTCACTATGAATATCTTCCTCGCAGCTCTCCATAGCGAGATAGCACCCACCATGGATCTTTCTTAATCTAACGATCGTGGAGACTCATCGTATTTTTCACTTTTCTTTTCAACTTCTGGGCTCGCAAAATGCTGTCAACACACTTGGTATCTACTGGCATAACTTGGCATCATCCTTGAGGTTCACAAGATAACACGGGCCCACCTTGCATGTGTCACTGAGGCGCTATGTCGCTATGGTATATAGTGTACAACTTTTGATAGCGCAATAACGCCAACCATCGATCTTCCTAAAATCTGACAATCGTGAAGACTCGTCATAATACTATGCTTGTTCTTACCCTAGGCCCATCATACCTAGCACCATCTCGACAACTACACCACACTCAAATGACACCTAGCAATCCTTGGAACACATACCTTGGTGAGACCTGGCCCCCTTGATCCACGTGGTGAAAGGGTGCTATGTCGCTATGGTTAAAATTCTCGCAGTTCTCCATAGCAAGATAGCACCTACTATAGATCTACCTTAGATCTACGATGATCCACAAAATTGTACAACTGCATCTCGAGCTGGCTGAATGGACTAATGAAAAAATGCCACCGTATTCTGACCCATCTGACAACTACCATTGAGGATGAGATGTACTATCACTTTGAAGAAGGGCGGACCCATTACATCATCTATGCCACGTGTCGCCAAGGCATTATGTCGCTATGGGTATCTATCGTGCAACTCTTAATAGCGATATGATGCCAACCATGGATCAAATTCACATCTACGACACTCAAAACTCTTTGCAGGACTGCATACCTGGTTAATTGGATGGGTCAATAAGATCCGCCTACGTAATCTAACCTGTCTGACAGCTACCACAGAAGACAAGCCACCTGTTCATCCTGCAACCCACAAGATGGAAACAGACCCACATGCCACGCGTCACCGAGGCGTTATGTCGCTATGGTTAAAATTCTCGTAGTTCTCCATAGCGAGATAGCACCCATCGTTGATCTGAACTGATCTAACGACGAGCAAGATAGATTTGACCTCTTAGTGCATAGCCAATAGGAACTGGCCACATGCCAACTATTTGACGAATCCTTGCTGATATCTGACGGGGCACACCTAGGACCCACCGTACTTCCAAACCTTGCCGCAGGATCACTTTTTGTCTGGGCGCTATGTCGCTAACAGCGAGAAGCTCAAATTTTTTGATAGCGCCATGGCACCCACCATGGAACTGGCAAAACTTGACACCGGAGAAACAATCAAGGAAAAGGGGACCCACCTGACATGCAGCAGAAGGGCACTATGTCACTAACGTATCCACCGTGCAACTTCCCATGGCGAGATAGCGCCAACTGTAGATATTCTTTAGATCTGACAATGGAAGACTTGCGGGCCATAGAACATATTATAAGGTTTGATTGGGCATTTAAAATAATATTAACTCTGCACACTAGCCATTGGTGGGTAAACATTTGAAATTTGAATCTTGGCGGGGCGTAAAAAATGATAACAGAAATGAGCAGGAAGAATCTATAAACAAGAGTTTGTTGAAGATTATCAAAAGAATAATGGATAATAACATGAAGACATGGGGTTCCAAGCTACATCTGGTAGTTTGGGCTGATAGAGTGACAGTTAAGAAAGCAATAGGTGTTGTACCTTTTGATTTGGTATATGGAATTCAAGCAAGGATGCCTCATAACAACTTGATAGGTCTATACAATTACATCCAAATGTATGATGAGGATATAATAGATGGCATGCAAGAAAGGATGGATGAATTGGTTGGGTTAAATGAGATCAGAAAGGAAGCTTTTTCTAAGAATGCTAAGTTGCAATTACATGTAAAATATTTGTATGACAAAAGGACAGTTGCAAGGAAGTTTGAACCTGAAGATTTGATCCTAATGTGGAATGCTAGAATGGAAGACAAGGGTAAACATGGAAATTTTGATCCTATTTGGCTAGGCCCATATCTTATTCATGAAAAAAGGGGAGAAGATTCCTATCTTGTTAAAGAGTTATTAGGAAATATTTTGGAATTATCAATTCATGGACAATTCCTGAAGAAGTACTTCTATTGAAGTTACCTTTTTTTCCATGAACAATAGTTTAGGCTCTTCTACATTTGGAAATCCTTGTATATCTATTGTTTTCCCATGTTTTTTTTTTTTTTTTGTATATGTTGTGATTTTCCTATTGTGTGCGTAGCTCTTTGAAAAAGTTGTCAATGTGCCAAGTATGTGGTCTACTCAACCCATAGATTTTGAATCCTTATATGGATGCTATCTATAAATTATCCCCAGCAAGATCCACTATTGGTTTGGATATTGTAAGTGTATAATTTTTTCATTTGTGGCAATAGTAGGAAGCCCATATTTTGTTCTCTCGATCTGTGTTGTTCTCTATTTTTTTTATTTGTTGTGGTGTTAAGGGGAGCACCCTTAATCAAGTGGTATCAGAGCAGAAGTTCTTGAGTGTGTAAATAGATCCCTGATTAGGACAATTTGCACCAGAACCATGGTTTTGGATGAGTGTGTGGATAGAGAGTTGATTATGAGGCAGTTTACACTAGGGTTTCATCAGAAGTGCAAAAATACCTCTACAAAGAGAGCATGATGGAAGAGTTATAGATGTTATGCCTAAGAGTTTTAGAGCCCTCTAAAGACAGATACAAGAATTGGAAGAAAAAATGCATAAAGGAATAAATATTGCCATAAGAGATGAAAGTGAGGATGAAGAAGAAGAAGAAGAAAATGTTGAAGAAGAGGTAGCCCTAAACCTAGAAGAAGAGAGGCATTTTAGGACAATTTCCAACATTGGGAAAAGACCTAAGTTTGAGGTTTTCACATTTTTGGGAAATCTTTACCTGGAGGAATTGATCAATTGGATCAATGAATTGGAGAATACTTTGAGTATGAAGATATTGAAGATTCAAATGGGGTCAAATTTGCAAAGGCCAAACTAAAGGGTCATGCGAAGATCTTGTGGACGAAGATTTAGTTAGAGAGAAATAGAAGAGGAAAGAAAAAATTTATAAGATAGGTCCATATGATAGCTAAAATCAAGTGACAATTCATTGGTAGCACCAAGGACCCCTCCTCAAAATGGAATAGTTGAAAGGAGAAATAGATTAATCATGGATTGTGCTAGAACATTGATGATGGAGAAGAATGTATCACAAAAATACTAGAGAGACATTGTAAGTACAAAAATTTACACTTTAAACAGAGTGCAAGTCTGCTAGCATAAATGTTGATGGTATTCCTTTGGGGGAGTATCCTAACCATCGAAGAGTATTGACATGTCACATTCATGATTGTGTTTGTCATTGATGTCAATATAGCAGTAAGTCTGTGAAGATTGGTAGAGTAACGAACATAGATCATAGTTGTATGGACATGATTTTGATTGTTTGATGATGCGTGGTCAAGGACATGTTATATCTTGTGTCTTGATGATGAGGTCAAATGCATAGAGTCTAAGTTGAAGATTTACAGAAGCTATAAGTGATTTATAGAGAGCAGTATAGAGATAAAGTGCATGGAAAGTAGATTCTGGTGATCCTATTCTATCTTCTAACAGGGATATAATATGATGATGCATGGTTAGCCAATGACAGAGGATAGTCTAATGGTGGCATTAAAAAGTGCATAGGTCATAAAGTTGCACATGTGAAGTTTTATATATACTATGAGTTGACAGTGCTATTATAATTGCAAATTAATTAATTATCATCTTATAATTAATTGGGAAAGCCTCAAAGCTGACTCAAGAAATTATTTTGAAGATAGAGTATAAAGGAAAGATGTTTTCCTTGTTTGTAAGTGTGCATGATTAATTAATTAAATGTGAAGTAATCAAGGAAGTGTGAAAAGGAGCAGAGTATTGTGGCAAATGCGAGTGAGTGATCTAAGGGATTGTTGGATGCAGAGTTTGTGGTCTGGTATCAAGATCAGAAGGAGCAGAGGTCTAGTTGATAGGACAAAGAAAGAGGAAGGAATTACAATTCAAATATATTATTTTGCAAGGAATAATACATAGATCATTTGGATAGTAGGTTCATTGGTCTTGCCCTTGAAGCTATTTGGACACTGGGTCCATCTGTCTTCCATAATTCCTAATAGGGTTGACATAGCTCCTAATAAGGTTGGAATCTCCTAACAAGGATTCAAAGTCTCTTAACAAGGATTGATATGTACTAAATGTTGTTATAGACTCCTACATGGTCAATCCTCTAACAATGAATATTTATATTAGTATATCATCTTGTGGGTACCATCCCCACCGGGGTTTTCCCTCTGATCAAGGGTTTCCTAGTTAACATATATGGTGTTATTGTGCATGAGTATCTTCTTGTTTTTTATGATTATATTGTTCACATGGTTAAGTTTGATTAAGGCTGATAATTGTGATAATAGTTGGATAATTGATTCACGCACCCCCCCCCCCCCCCCTCAGTTATATTGATCGACTATATATTCTAACAATTGGGATCAAAGCATCAAGTCCTTGAAGAGAAATCTTAACAAATTTGGGAGATCCATGACGAATATTTTCAGAAAAGATAGTCTCAAGTTAGATAGAGGAAATTTAGACACACAAAAAGATGGATATCCTTGGTGAGTTATCAGATATTTGTAAAGATCTAAACATTGAGTTTCTTGATCCAGAATCATTTTGTTGCATGCAAAAGAATCAAAGCACAAGAAAATCCTTATATGAAGAAGACATGAAGACCAAAGAAGGAATTGATCTACTTATGAAAAGAGAGCCAGAAGGTATGAAAATTTTCATTTGTTGGACATGTAAAGAGCTTGCTCATTTTTCATCCAGATGTCCTATGAAAGCAAGAAAATGTAGAAAGAGTTCACTTTCTAATAAAGATAATGAGCCTAAATTGGTTAAGGAAGAGGAAGTAAAAAGAATAGTTAGCTCTAGTAACTATTATTGATGATTATAATCCAGAGACTAATAGATAGAATGTAGAAGTTTTCTTTGAGACTAACAATGATCTGCAAAATGATGTACAAATTATTGAGAAAAGAGGAGAAGGATCTAAACCAAGGGAAGATATAATAGTTGAGTTAGAAATTCCTACCTCTAATATAAATTTGACAAAGAATCCTCCTCCATAGTAGATAATTAGAAGTAAAGAAAAAGGAGTGATGACAAGAAATAGAGTTAATGAAGAGATATGTTTGATTTCTCAAGTTAAACCTAAGAGTGCAGATGAAGCCTATAAAGATGATCATTGGATTCAAGCACTGAAGGAAGAATTAGATTAGATTGTGAAGAATGAAATATGGGAATTAGTTCCAAGGCCTAAAGACAATAATGTTATTGGAACCAAATGGGTATTCAGAAACAAGATGAATGAACAAGGCAAAGTTATAAGAAATAAAGCTAGGCTTGTGTGTAAAGGGTATTCATAGCAAGAAGGAATAAACTATGAGGAGACATATGCCCCTATAGCCAAAATGGAATTACTAAGATTGTTCTTATCTTATGCAATGAACAATAAATTTAAAGTGTATCAGATGGATGTAAAATTAGCCTTCCTAAATGCAGAACTTGAAGAAAAGGTATACATTTAGCAACCTGAAGGATTTCCTTTGAAAGAAGAAAAAGATATGGTATGGAAACTAAAGAAAGCTCTGTATGGTCTGAAGAAAGCACCTAGAACTTGGTATGCAAGGTAGGACAACTATTTAGCAAAGCTTGGATTTTCTAAAGGTATGATAGATAGTAACCTATACTTGAAAGTAATAGAGAATGGTTGGTTGATAATAGTAATATTTGTTGATGACATAATATTTGGAGGTAATGATGAAGCAAGTGATAAGTTTGCTGAACAAATAAAGAATGAGTTTGAGATGGGTATGATGGGAGAAATGAAATTTTTCCTAGGCTTACACATTGTGCAAAATAGTAATGGCATTTTCATTTCACAACCTAAGTATTCAGAAGACTTGTTGAAGAGATTTGGCTTGGAAAGTTGTAAGAATTTTGATACACCAATCATAATTGGTCACAAGTTATCTAGCAAAGATGAGACACCTATAGTTGAGCAGAAGAAGTACAAATCCATGATTGGAGGTTTATAATATCTAACTCACACTAGACCAAATATAGAAAATGCAGTTGGGATTGTAGCTAGATTTCAAGATAATCCTAAGGAGTATCACTATGTAGGAGTAAAAAGAATGTTCACATATTTGAAGGGGACATATGATTATGGGATATGGTATGAAAGATTGAGTGATTTCACTCTATGTGCATATATTAATGTTGATTGGATAGACAGTATGAATGACAGAAAGAGCACCATTGGTGGAGCATTCTTTCTTAGAGGAAGAGTGGTTTCTTGGTTGAGCAAGAAACAAGATTGTATTTCATAGAGTATAGCTAAGGCAAAGGATGTTGTAGCAACAAACAATTATAATCAAGTGATGTGGATGAAGCAGATGCTGAAAGACATTAGGATAGAATTTTTAGAACCTGTTACCATATATTGTGATAACACAAGTATAGTGAGTATGTATAATAATTATGTATTGCATTCTAAGACTAAGCACAGATCTATTAAGTATCATGTTTTGAGAGAGAAGCTAGCAGAAAAGGAGATTAGATTAGAGTATGTGAATACTAAAGATTGGATTGTAGATATCCTTATGAAGCCCTTACCTAAAGATACATTTCAGTACTTGAGAGGTATGTTTGGGTTATGCCATTGCCCACTTTAGAGTAGATGATGCAAAGATTGCATTAGTCAAGTGGTATAGAGCACTATTGTTTGATTGGATTGAATGCTGATGCTTCCTATATTGGGGAGAATCTATGATGAGCAGAGTCACCAAGGAATTTTGGTATTTAGTATTGAGCAATGTCTTTGGACACTTGAGCTGGTTAAAGTCTTTTGACATAATGGGCTCTTTGTCATTGATGTTAGTGTGGAAGAAGAGTGCATGAAAAACATCTCCTAAGTATGTATGCGGGAGAAGAATGTCCTAAGTGTGTATGGGGAGAAGAGTGCATAAAAATCTCTACTCTATTAGGGAGATTTAGAAATATTCATGAATATCTCTACGGTGGAGATATACAACATGAAGTTGCAGAACAAGCAATATTCTAGAAGATTTGAAAAGATGAGAACAACAACAACAACAGTAAAGCATTGTTTGGTATTCTTGGAACTTAGATGTTTTTCATCTATGTTGCCATCAATGCCAAAGGGGGAGATTGTTAGCATAAATTTTGATGATATTCCTTTGGGGGAGTATCCTAAGCATTGAAGAGTATTAACATGTTACATTCATAACTGTGTTTGTCATTGATGTCAACATAGTAGTAAGTCTGTAAAGATTGGCAGAGTAGCATACAAAGATCATAGTTGTACAAACAAGGTTTTTATTATCTGATGATGTGCAGTCAAGGACATGTTGTACCTTGTGTCCTGATGATGAGGTTAAATGTGTAGAGTCTAAGTTAAAGATTTATAGAAGCTGTAAGTGATTTACAAAGAGCAGTGTAGAGACAAAGTAGTTTCTAATGATAGTTTCTAATGATCATATTATATCTTCTAGTAGAGATATAATCTAATGATATGTGGTTGGCTAATGATAGAGGATAGTCTAATGTGCGTAGGTCCTAAAGTCACACGTATGAAGTTTTGTATATATTGTGAGCTAACAATGTTATTGTAATTGCAAATTAATTAATTATTTTATTATAATTAATTGGGAAAGCCTCAAGGTTGACTCAATGAATTATTTTGAAGATAGGGGATAAAGGAAAGATGTTTTCCTTGTTTATAAGTGTGTGTGATCTATGAAATGAATGTCAAGTAATCAAGGAAGTGTAAAAAGGAGCAGATTATTGTAGCAAATATGAGTAAGTGATCCAAGGGATTACTAGATGTAGAGTTCGTGATCTGGTATCAAGATCAGAAGGAGGAGAGGACTGGTTGACAAGACAAAGAAAGAGGAAGGAAGTACAATTCAAATCTATTATTCTACAAGGACTAATACAAAGATCATTTGGACAGTGGGTTCATTGGTCTAGCCCTTGAAGTTGTTTGGACCGCAGGTTCATCTATCGTCAACAACTCCTAACAGGGTTAGAATCTCCTATCATGGATTCAAAGTCTCCTAACAGGGACTTATATGTATTGACTATTGTTATAGATTCCTAATAGGGTCCATTCTCTAACAAGGAATATTTATTATTTATATTAGTACATCATCTTGTGGGTACCATCCCCACTGGGGTTTTCCCTCTGATCAAGGGTTTCCTTAGTTAACATATCTGGTATTAT
This sequence comes from Cupressus sempervirens, assembly GCA_028749045.1. Taxonomy (NCBI): domain Eukaryota; kingdom Viridiplantae; phylum Streptophyta; class Pinopsida; order Cupressales; family Cupressaceae; genus Cupressus; species Cupressus sempervirens. The sequence goes on along the minus strand of CM053787.1, from coordinate 430,271,527 downwards.
TGTGCATGAGTATCTTGTTGTGGTTTTTTATTATATTGTTTACATGGTTAAGTTTGATTAAGGTTGATAATTGTGATAATAGTTGGATATCTAATTCACCCCCCCTCCCCCTCTTAGTTATATTGGTGGACTATATATTCTATCAAAGTCAAGAAAGGTACAAATATTACACACTTTGAGTTGTGGTATGGATATGCACCTGATATGAAGTATTTTAAAGTTTTTGGAAGCAAATTTTATATACTAAAGGATAATAGAAATGGAAAACTTGATGCTAAAATTGATGAAGGCATATTCCTAAGATATTCCACTAAGAGAAAAGCTTATAAGTGTTTGAACTCTAACCTAACAAAGTTGTGGAAAGTGCAAATGTGAAAGTTGATGAATATGTAGAAAAGAATAAAGTTGGTTGCAAGACAAAAGTACCTAAAGATTATAGAACATTCATATATGTGCATGAAGGAGATCCTTGCACCCTAACTAAGAAAGAGAAAAAAGTTACAAATCAACAACAAAATGTGAATGTCTAGTTGTAACAACAGGTTGTTGAGCAACAGATTGTAGGTGTAGCAACAAAAATATGATGTTGAGATACATGTAGAAAAAGCCGAACATCTAGAAGACAATGTCGAGCAACCAAAACCTACACCAAAGAGACAAAATGAACTTGAAATTATTTTTCAATATGAACCTGTAAAAGAAAAAAGAAGGAAAGAACCTGTACTAGAAAAGTATGTCAGAAGACACCATGCACCTAAGCAAATTATTGGTAACAAAGAATTTGGAGTTATAACAAGGAAAAGACTCAAAAGTGATACATGTTTACTTTGTGAGTTTGAACCTAAATCAATAAAATATGCTTTGGAAAATAAGGATTGGAGTCATGCAATGAATGAAGAAATTGAGCAAATAGAGAATAATAAAACTTGGACATTGGTACCTAGACCTAAGGAAAAAAATGTTATTAGAACAAAGTGGGTATTCAAAAACAAGCTAAATAAAAAAGGTGAAGTCATAAGGAACAAGGCTAAATTAGCATGCAAATGATATGCACAAGAAGAATGAATTGATTATGGGGAAACATTTACCCTAGTTGCAAGATTTTAAGGATTTAGAACACTACTTGAATATTTCTCTTATAAAGGATTTAAAGTTTACCAAATGGATGTCAAATATGCATTTCTGAATGGAATATTGGAAGAAGAAATTTACATTAAACAACCAAAATGATTTTTTGATCCTAGCAAGAAGAACATGGTATGTAAACTACACAAGGCTCTATATGGTTTGAAACAAGCCCCTAGAGCATGGTATAAGAGATTACACAATTATGTGGTGAAGATTGGATTTACAAGAGCTAATGATAACAATAATATATACTTGAAGACTAGTAGTACAATGAGATATTTTTTTTTAAAATCTTTATTGATGATATCATATTTGGAGGAAAATATGCATTATGAAAATAATTTGCAAATGAGATGAAAGAATTTGAAATGTTTGTATTTGGTGAGATCAAATTCTTTGTTGGTTTACAACTATATCAAATGAAGCAAGGTATCTTCATTACTCAATAAAAATACATTAAGGAGGTATTGAAGACTTTTGGAATGGAAGATTCGACACCAGTTAGTACACCAATGGCTACATGACATAAGTTATCTAAGAATGATGATTCTACTAATGTGAACCAAACATTATATAGATCAATGATTGGGAAACTACAATATGTTATTCACGGTAGACCTAATATTGCATTGGCAATTGGGATTGTTGCAAGATTTTTGTAAGTCCTAAGGAGAAACACATGATGGTAGTGAAAAGGATACTGAGATATCTAAAAGGAACAAAAGACTATGGCTTATATTGCAAGAAGAATGACAAGTTTGAACTAGAAGTGTTCATTGATTTAGATTGGGCAGCAAATGTTGATGACAAAAAGCACACAAGTGAAGGAGATTGCTTTCTAAGAAAGAGACTAGTTTCATGGACAAGTGAGAAGCAAAATCTCACTTCTCAATCAATAGTTAAAACTATATATGTGGTAGCAACAATGAATTGTTCAAATATTGTGTGGTTTAAGCAATTGTTGAAAGGGATGAAGGAAGATATCATTGATCCAGTTGTTATCTATTGCGACAACACTAGTGTTATAAACATATCAAATAATCTTCTGATGCACACAAAGACTAAGAATATTACTATCAAGTATCATTACTTGAGAGAGAGAGTTCAAGACAAAAAAGTGAGATTGGAGTATGTGAACACTAAGGAGAAAATAGCTGATATTTTCACTAAAGCTTTACCTATAAGAAAAAGAAGTGAGATTGGAGTATATGAACACTAGGGAGCAAATAGATGATATTTTCACTAAAGCTTTACCTACGGATGCTCATGAGTATTTAAGAGATAAATCAGGATTAGGGGTGATTACCCTAGACAAGGCTACTTGAGTTGAGATGGAATTCTACATCAAATGGGTTTATCATAATATCTTACAAGTTGATCCACACAATCCTACTTTAGGAGTTTCCTAAATTAGTAAAGGAAGGAAGAATGTTGTATCAGTCATACATAGATGACAAATGGAGAATTCAATACTAGCATAAGGATATCTACATGATCAAGATGTATGAGATAGCTAAAGTGTCTTTGGCATTATTGTAAAAGAGGGAGACATTCATTTACAATGGAGTAATATTCAGTAAGGAGAAACTACAAAGATGGAGAATCTATGCAAGGTATTGCCAGCAATACAAAAGAATCTGATTGATTTCATGATCTGTATGGATGAGAATCAAAATGAAACTGAAAAGAAAGAGATTTTTGGACACATAGATGAGAATCAGAAGGAAAATAAGGATATTAATGAAGATCTAATACTAAATGCAGAGGGAGATTTCTCGAAGCAGTACATGTTTTGGATTGCATAGTAACTAGAGGTGTTGCCATCAATACCAAATATTGAGACTACTAGAAACTACAATCGAGACAATTGTTATGTTGTCATTGATCTCAAACTTTATTGGTAAGACAATTTTATATCTGATTAGAGTGTCATAACTAGATGATTGATCGAGAGGATTTGAGAAGCAACATAACAAAAGCACCTAGAGGAAAGGTTGAGTCATGAAGAAACTGTTATAATTCTTGAGAATAACTGAGAGGAGGGGGGAGGGGGGGGAGTTGAATCAGTTATTCAAGGTCCAAATGCCATGATAAAACTTTTTATGTTTTCTCTAGAAATCCTTAATGGTGCATAATTGAACTTATCATGCATGAAATTTAAATATTGGAATAACTAAGAAAAGTAAACATGCATTACACCATAACACTAAGAATTTGATAACCCAGAAACCCTCCAGGAATAAGAAGGTAAAACTGGGTTGGGGATGATACCCATAAAATAACTGCACAATTGATTTTAACCACTTCTGATGGTTTTCCCTGTGAAAAGCCTGCATTGTTAAAGGCTACAACACACTGTTAAATGCGACCTTGTTAGAGGATTTCACCAAACTGTTAGGAATGGGCCTGGTTAAAGGACTTTGGAACATTCACTTGGAATGTCACCCTGTTAAAGGATTTACAACATGGCTATTAAACCAACCTAAGTCCATAGGTTTTATCTTAACTGTTACAATTGCTAGAAAGTAACAACAATAGCTTTGATCTTATTCAACTTACAACATAACTTGCAGATTACATATCACACTTCAGTTCAATCCTTTGCTTGGCTTTTAATCACTTCAATTCTATTAGCTTGTCTTCCTCTCAAGCTTTGTTTCCTTGAGTCTTCTTTACTCATCAAACCAATGCAATCATATCTGTGGTCATCCAGCGAAATAGAGTATTCTTTGTTCTCTTACTCCTTAGCACTTTTCTTTAGTAGCTCATGATTTCATACTTTCTCACCATCACTCTTCTGCTTCGTAACCTTATGACTTCTTAAATAGAAATTTGAAATATCTTTCCCGCTCAATTCTCCCTCTCCAATTTTAGGGTTTCAATGAATTAGGTAGGATACAATGTATGTACTCCATATTTCTTCTTCATCTAGAAACCTTTTCTAACATCCAATTGTATTCCCTAAAAACCTTTTTACATGGTGTTCTGTGCCACCAGCTCATCACTCTTATCTTCTATCTGGTTTACAAACTTCTAGGTGACAACCTTGTTGGCTCAGATCTAGCGAATCTTTGATTTCAAAATAATGCAGCAACTCGACATTATTGGTTTACTGATACTCGGCTTGTTCTGTGTTACTTGGCACTTGCATCCTAGTTGGCATCTATTTCTTTACTTGGCACCTGTTTCATGCTCGAACTTGATGTTTACTCGGCACTTGTTTTCTGCTCGGCATCTATATCTTTACTCGGCACCTGTTTCATGCTCGGCACTTGATGTTTACTCGGCACTTGTTTTCTATTCGGCACTTGATATTTACTCGACACATTCTAAAAGTGAACTTACTCGGCTTCAACTAAGAATCTGTTCGGCACTGACTTGTTTGCTCGGCTCTCTCTCTAATGAACTTAGTTAGACTTTACAAATGACTTAGCTAAAACCTTACATCTTTGATATGTTTCAGTGTGCCCATTCTCTGTGTCTTAGAGTATGTCATCAATATACTTTTTCATCAATGGCTGATCCTTGTATTTCATTACAACATCATAACTTCAACCTTTCTCTAGGTACTCTAGTTACATCTTATTGATGGCCTCCTCCTTGTCAATCAACCAATTGATAGTATTTGGATCACTAAAGCAATTGTCATTCCTGCAAGTAGCAAGTTTGACATCAATGACAAAACAATGATCGAGAACATTCTTTACCAGTTCCATTACTTTTTATGTATAATCTCTTCAGTCATTTCCAACAATCTCCCTCATGATCTTTTTCAATCATTTTCAAAAATCTCCCTCTTTGGCATTGATGGCAAACCAAACTGATCATTTGATCAACTTAGTTACCATCAAAATTACATATGTTTTTTTGCCACTTTCTATTTCTCCCTCTTTTGCTGTAGTTTTACTACTGATCATATATCTTTACTTTTTAGTTTCTCATAAGTCTCCCTCTTTCATATATATCTCCCTCATGAGTATCTTTCTCTTATTTTGTTTATTTTGATCAGTTTCTTCATATTTCCCTCTTTGATATAAATGCCAAAGATGTAGCATCTTTAACATGTGAAATATAGGCTTTGCATCTCATATTTTCTCCCTCTGTCACCATGCTTGTGACTGATTTGGAGTTTCTACTCCTGCTGTCATCCTCTGCATCATTCTTCTAATATTTCAATGGTTTATTCCTGTTGATGCAGGGCAGCTTCCTTGTTATTTTTATACTACTTGAGTTAGGGGTATTACCCCCAACTTGCCTCTAAGATATTCATAAGCATCCTTAGGCAATGGTTTGGTGAAGATATCTGCAGTTTGTTCCTTTGTGTGAATATACTCCATCTTCACTTGTTTGTCTTTTACCAATTCTCTGACATAGTGATACTTGATTGCAATATGCTTGGTTTTTGCATGCATTACTGGATTCTTGGATATGTTTATAGCACTTGTGTTATCAGAATACAATATCATAGGTTTGGTTACCTCTTCTTTCATTCCTTTCAATAAATGTGTGAGCCACACAATGTTTGTGCAATTGACTGTTGTTGCCACGTATTCTAATTTTGCAGTGGACTGAGACGTGCATGTTTGCTTCTTGCTAGTCCAAGTAACTAATCTTTTTCCTAAAAATAGTACTCCTCCACTTGTGCTTTTTCAGTCATCAATGTTACCTCCCCAATCTGCATCTGTGTATGCATTGAGCTCAAACTTTTCATTCTTTTTATAATATAGACCAAAGTTATCAGTTCCTTTGAGATACCTCATTATTCTTTTTACTACTATGAGATGATTTTCTTTGGGATTAGCAGAGAATCTAGCCACTATTCCAACTATTAATGCTATGTCTGGTCTGCTATGTACAACATATTGTAGTTTTCCAATCATGGATCTATACATTTTTTGATTAACTTCAGCTGATACATCATTTTTGGATAGTTTATTTCCTATTGCCATTGGTGTGCTGACAAGTTTAGAATCTTCTAATCCAAATGTTTTAAGTATCTCTTTGATGTACTTTGATTGTGTCATAAATATACCATGTTTTAGTTGATGTACTTGCAATCCAACAAAGAATTTGATTTCTCCAAACATAGACATTTTAAATTCATGTTTCATTTTGTCAGGAAAACTTTTGCAAATCACTTCCTTTCCTCCAAACACTATGTCATCTACAAAGATTTCAGATACAATAATATCCTTACCTTCTTCTAATTTGGTATACATGTTGCTATTGGCATCAGTTCTTTCAAATCTAATTTGCACTAGATACTCGTGAAGTCTCTCATACCATGCTCTAGGTTCTTGTTTCAGACAATAGAGTGCTTTATGTAGTTTACAAACCATATCTTTGTTGTTTTCATCAACAAAACCATCTGGTTGTTCAATGTAGACTTCCTCTTCCAATATACCATTCAGAAAAGTAGAATTTACATCCATCTGATAGACTTTAAAACCTTTATATGCAGCATATGCAAGTAAAGTTCTTACTCCTTCCATTCTTGCAACAGGGGCAAATGTTTCTCCATAGTCTAATCCTTCTTCTTGAGCATAACCTTTACATACTAGTCTAGCTTTGTTTCTGGTAATTTCTCCATTCTCATCTAGCTTGTTTCTGAATACCCATTTGGTACCAATCACATTTTTGTCAACTGGTCTGGGAACTAAATTCCAAGTTTTGTTCTTAATTTGATCAATTTCTTCTTCCATAGCTTTATACTAGTCACCATGTTGTAATGCATCATACATTGTCTTAGGTTCAATTTTTCTTAGTAGACATGATTCATTTCTTAGTCTATTCCTTATCATTGGTCTTGCATCTTTGTCACCAATTATCTATTCAGCAGGGTGATGCCTCTTTACATATTTGGACAATCTTGGTTTTGTCCTTGTTTCCATATTTGATCTTTCAGATTCAGGATCACTATGCACTTCATTGTTAGGTAGCTCTACATCTCTGTCATGTGTACTAACTTCAAAGTCAAAATGAGCATTTTCTTCATTCTGTAACTTGGCTTCTGAATGCAACTCAGCTTCTGAATGGAACTTGGCATTCACTAGTTGTGAGTTGGCTGAAACTAAAACTTGTTGTTGAATCCCAATTTGATTGATGGTATCTTTTTCAATGGGCATTCCTTCATAAGAATACACGAAGGTTCTATAATCATCCATTTTCTTTGGTTTTTCAACTTGGACATCTGCATGCTCATCAAAGTTTACATTTGCACTTTTCACAATTTTGTCAGTGTTAGTATTTAAACACTTGTATGCTTTACTTCTAGTGGAGTAACCAAGGAATATGCCTTCATCACTTTTTGATCAAATTTTCCATTTCTAGCATCTTTAAGGATAAAACATTTGCAGCCAAATACTTTGAAATGCTTTACATTAGGTGAATGACCATACCATAATTCAAAAGGTTTTGCATTTGTACCTTTCTTGACTTGTACTCGGTTCAATGTATGAACAGCCACACTTACAGCTTCTCTCCAATATTTTAGAGCAATAGTCTTTTCCATCATTAATGTTCTGGTGCAATCAATCACAGATCTATTTCTTCTTTCAGTAATTTCATTTTGTGGGGGAGTTCTTGGGGCTGATGTTTGTCTCTTGATTCCTTTGTCATTGCAGAATATCTCGAATTCATTTGATGTAAATTCACCACCTCTGTCTAATCTCAGGCATTTCAAACTTTTTCCTATTTCCTTTTCAACTCTAGCCACATACCACTTAAACATTTGAAAAGCATCAGATTTTTGCTTTAAAAACATAACAGTCATCATCCTAGAATAATCATCAACAAGCAACATTATATATTTGTCTCCTTTGTAGCTTTGTACTTCCATTGGACCACATAAGTCAGTATGGACTAACTCAAGTACTTCTTTAGATGTATAGTTTTTACTTTTAAAACTTGACTTGGTCATCTTTCCTAGCTAACATTGTTTGCACATGATAGTGCCAGGTTTCTTCAGTTTAGGTAAACCTCTGACTTTCTTCATTTTACTGATATTGACCAGATTATCAAAGTTGACATGACATAGCCTTCTATGCCATAACCACACATCATCAAATTTTGCAATGAGACAAGAGGTATTTTCCATATCAAAATAAAATAGATTACTTCTTGTTTGTTCTCCTTTTCCTATCAGTCTATCATCAGTATCATAGATTTTTGCAGTTTTATTTCCAAATTCTACTTTGTAACCTACATTGCCTAACTGTGAGACACTTAGCAAATTGTATTTTAGTCCTTCAACATAGTATGCATTATCACATGAAATTTGTTCTGTAAGCTTAATGGTACCTTTTCCTTTGACTTGACATGGAGCGTCATTACCAAATCTAACACAATTTCCATCATACTGAGTAAAGTTAACAAACTTACTTTTGTCTCCTATCATGTGATGTGAGCATCCACTATCTATGATCCATTTATCATTATTGTTCATGCATGTTACCAGTGTTGTTGGCTCTTCTTCATCAGATTGGTCCTTCATGGCCACATAAACAACTTCATCATCATTATCATCAAAATCTTCTTCAGCAATATAGCACTTCTTGCCTTTGTCTTTGTAATCTCTCTTATCATCTTCTCTTCTATTTTTGTACTTGTTGCCTTCCTTGTATTCCTTTTTTTGTGTACACCTCGCAGCAATATGTCCTACTTCATTGCAATTAAAACAAATGATAAGCATCTTACCTTTGAATCTTCCTTTGCCTTTGTGAAATCTTCTAGCTAGTAGTGCTTCCAATTGTTCCACATCTTCCTCATCAGTGCTACTGTCACTGGATACATATTTCATCTTTCTTCATTCTTTCTTTGATTTCACCTAATCAACATCTTTTAATGATAGCTTGGTTTTGAAAGCAGATTCAACATTCTCAGGTCTATAGTTATCAAAGTTAGATAACTCAAATGCAGTGAGTCTACCTACTATGCCTTCAAAACTTAGATTGTTTCCTGGCACACATCTTAGCTCTTGTATAGCTGATACTCTAATAGCATAGATAGGGAGCAAGGTTCTTAAAAACTTACTATTAACAGTATCATCATCTAATTGACCATTCAAGCACCTTATTGCACTTACCACTCCCTTTATTCTAGCAGCATACTGAACAACATTCTCACCTTCTTCCATTTTCATATCATCAAACTTTCCTCTGAGACTTTCTCTTTTTCCTCTTTGGACATTCTGATCTCCTCCATAAATGTCAAACAGGGCTTTCCACATTTTGAATGCAGTGTCACATCCTTTGATGTCATCAAATTCAGCATAGTTGAGTGCAGAAGCAATTTCCAGCATTGTTTGATTGTGTTCCTGTTTGTTTTTTAAATCTTCTACAGTAGGAGCACCAGTTGGATCAGCATGTTTAGTATCAATTGAGTTTTGGGCATAATCTCCTATGGATCCAAGATGTAGCTTCATCAATCTTTGCCAAGCAACAAAGTTGTCTTTGTTGAGCTTGGGAGCTTCTCTCTTAGGCATTTTGATCTTTTCTGCTTCTGGTCTTTTAAACTAAATCAACAGCTGAGGCTCTGATACCAATTGTTATAATTCTTTAGAATAACTAAGAGAGGGGGGGGGGGGGGGTGTGAATTAGTTATTCAAGGTCCAAATGCCATGATAAAACTTTTTCTGTTTTCTCTACAAATCCTTAATGGTGCATAACTGAACTTATCATGCATGCAATTTAAATATTGGAATAACTAAGAGAAGTAAATATGCATCACACCATAACACTAAGGATTTGATAATCCAGAAACCCTCCAGGAATAAGAAGGTAAAACTGGGGTGGGGATGATACCCACAAAATAATTGCGCAATCGATTTTAACCACTTCTGATGGTTTTCCCTGTGAAAAGCCTGCACTGTTAAAGGCTACAACACACTGTTAAATGTGACCTTGTTAGAGGATTTCACCAAATTGTTAGGAATGGGGCTGGTTAAAGGACTTTGGAACATTCACTTGGAATGTCACCCTGTTAAAGGATTTACAACATGGCTATTAAACCAACCGAAGTCCATAGGTTTTATCTTAACTGTTACAATTGCTAGAAAGTAACAACAATAGCTTTGATCTTATTCAACTTACAACATAACTTGCAGATTATAGATCACACTTCAGTTCAATCCTTTGCTTGGCTTTTAATCACTTCAGTTCTATTAGCTTGTCTTCCTCTCAATTTGTTTCCTTGAGTCTTCTTTACTCATCAAACTAATGCAATCATATATGTGGTCATCCAGTGAAACAGAGTATTCTTTGTTCTCTTACTCCTTAGCACTTTTCTTTAGTAGCTCATGATTTCATACTTTCTCACCACTACTCTTCTGCTTTGTGACCTTATGACTTCTTAAATAGAAATCTGAAATATCTTTCCCGCTCAATTCTCCCTCTCCAATTTTAGGCTTTCAATGGATTAGGTAGAATACAATGTATCTACCCCATATTTCTTCTTCATCTAGAAACCTTGTCTAGCATCCAGTTGTATTCGCTAAAAACCTTTTTACATGGTGTTTTGTGCCACCAGCTCATCACTCTTATCTTCTATCTGGTTTACAAACTTTTAGGTAACAACCTTGTTGGCTCAGATCTAGCGAATCTTCGATTTCAAAATAATGCAGCAACTCGACATTATTGGTTTACTGATACTCGGCTTGTTCTGTGTTACTCAACACTTGTATCCTGCTCAACATCTATTTCTTTACTTGGCACCTGTTTCATGCTCGACACTTGATGTTTACTCAGCACTTGTTTTTTGTTTGACATCTATATCTTTACTCGGCACCTATTTCATGCTCGACACTTGATATTTACTCGACACATTCTAAAAGTGAACTTGCTTGGCTTCAACTAAGAATCTATTTGGCACTGACTTGTTTTCTCGGCTCTCTCTCTCTCTAATGAACTTAGTTAGACTTTACAAATGACTTAGCTAAAACCTTACATCTTTGATATGTTTCAGTGTGCCCATTCTCTGTGTCTTAGGGTATGTCATCAATATACTTTTTCATCAATGGCTTAGCTGATCCTTGTATTTCATTACAACATCATAACTTCAACCTTTCTCTAGGTACTCTAGTTACATCTTATTGATTTCCTCCTCCTTGTCAATCAACCAATTGATAGTATTTGGATCACTAAAGCAATTGTCATTCCTACAAGTAGCAAGTTTGACATCAATGACAAAACAATGATTGAGAACATTCTTTACCAGTTTCATTACTTTTTATGCATAATCTCTTCAGTCATTTCCAACAATCTCCCTTATGATCCTTTTCAATCATTTCCAACAGAAACTACAATAGGCACTTGATTAGTTAGACTTTAAAAAGATAAAGTGATCATTTAATCATGCTACAAGTAAAGAAGACAATTGCATTGAAGCCCTGAAGAAGTGATCAAAGAATGACTAAATACATAGGCTTGCCTGAGAAAAAGAGTAGAAGATTAAGGAACTTGAAGTATATGTCGAGCGATGCTAGTGTCGACCGAGTGCTAGTATGTGTTGAGCATAAGTAGTGTTGATTGAGCATCAGTACATGTGCGAAATAGAAAAGTTAGTAGTGATCAAGTAACCCATTTATGACTGAGCATCAAAACACAATGTTGGTCAAGGGACAACATTTAACAGTTAATGAGGAAATCATGATTTCCAGTCAACACAATTGATTTATTGGAATATGTAAAGTGTGTTTAAGATAAGGATGAATGACCTGGAGCATTTAAATCAAGGGAAACTGTGTCTAAATGTTTTTATGCAAGAATTCAAGAAGAAGTTTAGAGAATTTTTCTAGAAGAGAAAAGAGGAGACAAAATGATAGAAGGATTCAATGAGTCTAACCAAACCCTAAGATCTATGGTGTGGTTTAAGTGGCAAAATATTAGAACTATCTATTTAAGAAGGTACAACCTAATTAGGTTGGAGTAGTTGTTGATGCTATTGAATGACAAACTTAAGCAGGAGGTTGAGGAGAGTTGTGAAGAGGTGAAGAGTAATTTCTTGAAGGGTTTCTAAGTGAATCAGAGACATATATGAAAATGGAGGCCAATCAATGGATCAACATGTCAGCCAAATTGTGATCTATATTTGCAAAGTGAGTTGTATTAGTTAGATCAAAACTGAGTGTTACTTTCTAACCATTGTATCAGTATTGAAATCCTTTAATCAAGATTAACCTAACAATCATATATAAATCCTTTAATCAAGGTGGCATTCTAATGGAATATTCTAAAGTCATCTAACAAGGTTGCTAATATTAATTTCAAATAGTCAATTAGTAGGGATGTTGACCCTAGGGGCTCTAACATCTGGAATGACATTATGAGAACGAAGAGTTTAGCTTTTGAAAAAGCTAAATGGAAATTGGGAAATGGAGAGAACATTAATTTATAACATGATAACTTTCTTAGACCAGGGCCTCTATGGAACATAGAGCCATTTAACAGATGGGATAACTATTGTATGGAAAGATATGGGAGCAAAGTGAGTGACTATCGGGTCCATAATGAGTGGATTGATTTGATTGAGATATCCCTAGAGCTCAAGCAATTGATGGATATGGTCAGGCATATACCCCTGTCCCACAAAAAGGATGCCATTATTTGGGGGGAGACTATGAATGGCAATTATATCATAGCCTCTAGCTATGAGACCATGAAAAACAATGGAAATGTCCTAGTTTGGGCCAAAGCTTGGTATTTGGATCTCATCCCAAAAATTAACATTTTTTTTGGATTATGCTCCAAAATTGTATCTTAATGGTGGAAAACCTCACCAAGAGGGGGAATATGATGCCCAATAGATGCATTATGTACAAAAGTCACAGTAAGAGTGTTGACAATATCTTTATCCACTACCAATTCATTAGAATTATTTGGTCTTATTTCCTATCTTTTTTCAATATGACCCTGTGCTTTCCTTCCAACATTTTGGAACTCTTTGATCAATGGCACCATGGGTTATTTGGGGATGGTATCAAGGACTTGTGGAATTGGACTATGCCCCATGTGTGTTGGGGAGTGTGGAAAGAGCAAAAAACATAATTTTTAGAGAGAGGGAAACAAATGCAAATGTTGTCTTCCACAAATGCCTAAATGTTCTATTATAAAACTACACTAATATTAAAGGCCCTAACCCCTTTCTTAGCACAAAGGGGATGGATAATAATAAGAGGAAAGATTATAGATGGACTCTTCCACTTGAGGGATGGCATAGAGAAAATTTTGATGGGGCAGACAAAGGCAACCCAAGAAAGGCAGGGGTGGGAAGCATCATCATAAATGCATATGGTAAAGGGATTGTTATTGTTTTTGCCCCTCTGGGAATAAAAACTAATCATTATGTAGAGGTGATTGTAGCTCATCAAAGTATCAAACTGGCTCAGAACATGGGAGTCAAAAATCTTTGGCTAGAAGGAGACCCAAAGAACATTATAGACTACCTTAATGAGAAGAATGAGTCAACGTGGACAATTATGAATATCACTGAGGAATGCATCCAAAATCTTAAGACCTTTGATAAAACTTATGCGGCTCACGAGTACAGGGAAGCCAACCAAGTGGCTGATAGTTTGGCCAACTAGGCAATCAAATACAATGAAGTGGTTAAGTGGACAGATGGGCAAAATTTTCTGCTAGATATTAATGAGCTGATTGAAAGGGAAAGGATCCCAGGTAGATTAGGAATCATAAAAGGTTCTTTATGATTGTTTATGAGTTATGGGAAATGTGCAAAAATGTGATGTGTAAGTATGAAAGCAATTGTACTTGTCACATCAACAATATCCATCATCTTACTTTGAGGATCAATTTTGGGCATAAAGTACACAATGCAAAATGAAGGTTCGAGAAAATGACTTGTGCCAATGATAATCTAGCTTCGAAGAGTATCAATACCAAGAAAAAAGCTTACAAAAAGGAAGAAATCATGGTGGGGGAAAGACACAGGAGGGAACATGAGGACAAAGCCTAGAAGTGGCACAGACGCTCCAAGGTGTGGAGCATTCTAAAAAAAGGAAAAGTCATAAATTTCATTAAACAAATCCATGGATGGAAACCCTCTGTTACACAGAGCATGGTTAAGAGCTAGAATGAGGGGTTTGTCAAGATTGATGGGGTGGATTTCATGGTAATGGAGGATGTCATCTCTACAGTGACTAGTATTCTCATAATGCGGAAGATGCTCTATAGAGATAGAAATATTTCTAGGCAAGTGGTGGTTGAATTCACCAATGATTTGGAGGAAAAGAAGGCTTTGGTGAAGAGAGGTACTTACTATCTTCTGAGCACCATTAAGCCACTATAGAGGTTTATGTTGAGGGTTATTATCAAGTACATTTCCCTCGACATGAGATTCAACCAACTCTACACCCACCATTTCGTGCTTCTCAACCATTTTAGGTATGGGGTAAAGATTTCTATCCCTTTCTATCATTACCCATCTATTAATGAAAATATAAATGACTATAAGGAGAAGCACTTTAGTAACCCAACCTTCCATGAGGGGCTATTGCTATTAATCTATGAATTTTTTAAGGCTAGGTCTATGAGGAGACAAATTAAGAGTATGAAGGAGTGAAAGAAGGGTAGAGTGGACTCAAATGAGTCGAGAGAGGACTATATGCCTTTTGATACTAAGGACAACCAAGAGATGCACTTAGAATCGGAGGAGGAAGCCTCCTGACAATATGATACTGGTAAAAAAACTATCAAAATGGAGAGAAAGGAGAAAACAATATCAAGCGAACCTAACTAGGGGTTTGACATCTCCTCAGATAGGAACTACAATGAAAGGACAAAAGGCATGGACATGGAGGGTGACAGTGTTGAAGGGGAAGAAGAGACCTATCTCAAAGAAGGGGAGGGCTCTGGGAGGAAGGGTGGTAAGAGAAGCATTACCATTAAAATGTCGGTCAACAAAGAGGAGGATTGTGAGGTCTAGGCCTTTAGGGGCAGGAAAAGAGGGAAAGCCATTGAATCCAAGGAGGATAAATAGGGGGTGGGTAAGGAAAGTGTCTAGGGGGTTATTAATCAGAATGACAAGGATGAGCAAGAGTAGGACTATGAGGAATTTAGATCTAGCCAATACAAATGCAGGATCACAGGCAAAGATAGGAATGTGGTGTGGAGGAATTTTGATACTATTTTTGTTAGGATGGGGATTAATAGAGAATTGCTCAGAACTTTGGTCAAGGAGAATAAATAGGGAAAAATCTAAATGGAAGAGTTGATTGACCCAACCCTTGTTATTTTCAGTGACACCACTAAGGAAAAACCTCAAATGGATGTTCTCAACAATGCTAAAAACAACACAGTGGATAGCTATCACACCACCAAATGGATTTTCCATGAAATCTAGGAGCTCAAATATAGAGTGAGTAGTTTGGAGAGGGAGAATTACAGCTTGCAGAATAGGAAAATGGAGGAAGAAAAGTACATGGATAACTGAGTGAAGGAAGTGAAGAGCAGGTCCAAACCATGGAGTGCTCAATGCATAATATTGCTAAACAAAGCCACAACATTCTCAAAGAGGCTAATGAGAACATAAAGGTGCTCATTAACAAAGTGGAAGAATACAGGGCTAGCAAGGAGGAGGATCTTCCTCCCAAGAATGCCAAGGACAGGTCTCCTAAGAATAGTTCGAGGAAGAGAACCAGATCCAACACAAAGAAGAAGGATATCTAGGAACCTAACAAAGATCCAACACAATTGGGTAAACATTGTGTTATTCATTTCCCTCTAAATTTTACAGGTACAACTCCCTTTACAAATGATTTATCAATAAGTTCAAAAGATCAAAACTAACTGAATGCACACTTTTGCTAGAAAGTGCTTAAGGAATGCTAATGTACTCTTGGGTACTAAGGTAGTAATTTACATATTCAAAAAATCAAGGAATGAAAAGCTCACAATCTTTCCACAAGTAAGCAAGATTTAACTAGGAATTTAAACTTTACAACAACTCAAATCAATTTTGGAGAAAGATAAATAAAAATGAACAACAAAGAAATAGTAGTAGATATCATACAAAATGAATCATCATAGCTCACAAAGGATTGAATCTGCTTCAAACATCAAGTATATATATATATATATATATATATATATATATATATATATATATATATATATATATATATATATATATATATATATATATATATATATATATATATATATATATATATATATATATATATATATATATATATATATATATATATATATATATTCAAAAAGACTTCCCCAACACAAAGTTGTTAAGAGAGGACTTTCATATATATTACTATTTGTTTATCACTATTTCCATATAATAAACTTAAAGTAGTACTAGCTTTATCAAAGTATTCTTAGGCTACTGAAAATCTAACCCCTCACTAGCCAAATTCTCTAGCATTTATAGTTCATTACAAACCCGAAAAGGCCTCCATTAAAGCCCAATCTTTCAGTTAGAAACAATTACAAGAACAAGAAACTTTTTTAAAATAGTTTGAAAAACAAAATATAAAGTAAGTGTCTTCGACTAAACACCTTTGCCAACCTTCTCTCCATCCTCCATGGTTTGCTTGACTAGTTTCTAGCTCTCGAAGGCATTTGTAAATTCTTGCATTACATGAGAATGAGGATTTTTCAGGCTAAGTAGCTTTGACCTACAAGCATCCATTTTCCACTTATGCTCTTTAATCCTGTGGCTTTGTCTTGGCATGAGATTCTTGTTTAGCTATAACATTGACTCAATGTTGGCCAAGGTGGTGAAGTCTTCGGAAGTAGGTGTATCATTGTCCTTGATTCCTATCACATCATCATTGATTTTTTTGGTTAAAACCTCAAAGTGCATGCTACCATCTCCAAACTTTAGGATTCCTATAGGGTTAATGACAAGCATATCCTTTAGGAGTTCTTTATGCATCCCAGTGATTTCAGTTTCCATTGATTGCATTTCTTCAATGGCTCCTTTATAAATCGACTCCTTCCAACCTATATTACTTTTGAGGATGAACAACATGCATGAGTCCACAATTTTCAAGGGATTTTCATTCAAAAACTTCAACACTCTTTATTTTTCAACTTCATGAAATTGGAATACAATAGCTTGGCATCAATTCTAATCAGCCTCTCATAGTGGAACAAGGATTTGAATTTCACCTAACAAGACCACCCCTTTTGTGTAGGTGGTAGTAAAATCTAGAATAAATTTACTACCTTCTTTACTATGGATCCCACCCATTCTTGTATTGTGTTTGAGAGTAGTTTACCCCTTTACTTTTGCTTAACCAATTGTTGGTTGTTTGATGAATTGGGATCAAAAGATTACAGAGTCTTAACCGATGGAAGGGTGCCCAAATTCATTAGAGAGTCTATATAAGTAGCCATAGTGATTACCAACCCCTTTAGTTCTTTCTTCTCTTTTATATCCCTTTTGGACTGAGTCAACATGTGGTCTACATAAAATTCCAAGAAGTGATTACTAGTGTCTCTAGTGATGGCCCCCAATTCTATAGTGGTGACTTTAAAACCTTCTACATCAATTTCCCTAGACTCATCTTTTTGTTTGTATGTAGCCACCTCTATTGTTACCTTTCTAGTTATTGGGTCCTTGATCAAATGTACATCACTCTTCATCTTTTTACTTTTAGAACCACAAGTTGCATATTTGGTGATGATATCTTTAACTAGTATAGACACCAGCTAAAGGTTTCATTTCTTGCTGACTGAATTAGACAACCATGATGGAATAATAGGAGTAGTGGTCATCCCTTGACTTCCTCTTGAAGGAGTCATGAATTTAGGTTGATTTGACTTAGGAGCTTCTATTAACTCCACATCACCATCTTGAATATTCAAGAAGCTGAGCACCTCTCCTAGGCCTTGTCCTTGAGTAATTATTTTCTCCTTTTGAATCTCCTACTGCATGAGTGCCTCAGATTTAGTCTTGGACCTGGTTCTAGAGGCTAAGATTTGTTTAGGAGACTATTTTCTTTTCTACTTATTGGGAATCGAAGTGCTACCTACAACATGAGACAAAATAAGAATGTCAAAGGTTAATGTTTCAAAGAAAGAAACCACTTTTGGGGATTTTGTAGTTTGTTTTTCATTGGCATCCTTCATGTTTCTTCTTCTTAACTAGTTATTTTTATGAGTGAGAATAGATCTGGTTCTCAAGTTTATATCATCTTCTTCACCCTGACTTTAGACCACTTCTACTTGTTTTAGTTCACTTACCTCGTCCCATCCTGGTTCAACAATATCTGAATCATCCTCAACTACCCCTTCTAATTGAAATTTCAATTTGAGAGAATTAATTTGTGGAAGTGTTAATCTTGAATAATCTTTCTTTATCACTTCTTTCTCATCATTACAATCTTGCCACAAATCTTCTAAATGAGGAACTGTAGGTGACTGACCCTTCAAGCCAAGTACTTTAGCTGCGAACTGTTTGCTGTCAAAATTCCTCCTTCCCTAGTAGGATCCAAAATTGAAACTAAGCAAGTTTCTTCCAACCACTAAGGCATTGATCATATTACTACAAGTTAAATAACCTAGCTTAATAGGGAAAATAGACTCCCACTCTTCCTGAGGTAGATTGTCCTTAATCACTGAAAAGAATTGTCTACAAATTTTAGCTATGATAAAACAATCTAGAGCATACTGAGGCTGTTTCACCAATTCTTCTTCAAATCCCCCTATTCGTAACTATGTGAACTTAAGAAATTGAATGAAATAGCTACCTTAAATTTGAATAAGCTTTTGGGCCTCCGAGGATATCCTCAACATTGGTGCTTTTTTGAGGTTCAAATGCACACTTTCTATCAGCACATCATGTGTTTTCCTGAAATCTTCCAACACTCTATCCCTTTGGAGCAAGGGACAATACTAGTAGGAAGTTACATCTTCATTCCAAGTTTCATGAGGAAGAGAAGTAATATTGTTGACACATGCAATGCAATAGGTCAGATAGGAAGACATGAAGAAATTTTCTTTAGACACCTTAGCATGTTTGAGTTGACTTCTCAATGAACTGGCTATTAGTTCTACCCAATCTAAGAATTGTTCTCCTTTTAGAATGATTTCTATGTAACAGTACATCTAATCTTCAAAGAGAAAAAACATCTACATAACCTTTAACCTGGTGCAATAAAACCATGAGGTCATGAACATGAGGTTTCATATGATCCTTGGTGATTATTTTGGGCAGTCTTGAGCTACCTTTATAATTAGTTTCTATCCATTTCCTAGCCAACATGTTACAATATTTGTTTGGACTTTCCTGATACTCAACTAGAGATCAGGTAGGGCTAAAAGAAACAAAGGTACACCCAGGCAAACACAATATTGATGATATAGTCTCCCTAGAGATGGACAACACTAGTTCCCCATCTTTATTCAAAATACTCTTGGTTCTCACATCATAATGGTCAATGCACAACTGAAGTAGCTCAGGACTCAAAAGGGCAAGGGAAAAAGCCGTAACTTCAATTAAACCACTTTTCAAGATCTCTAAACAACCATTAACTTCATCAGCTTGCTCAAGAAAATTTCCTTGTAGCTTCTCAACTTTGACACCTTCCAAATTAGTATTAGAAGTGATAGGCCTCTTACACTCTAAACTAGAAATATTTTCGAAGAAATGCTGAACAAACCTCATTCTAAGCAAAAGAAATAAAAGCCCAACATTGCTTTTGTTCTTTGAAATACACATAGAGGAAAGAACAAGGGATTTCTTGTATTCTCACTTGTAATCCACTAAGATAAAACTAGACCTCTTTTCTTTGCTTATTGTTGCTCCTCCTTCGATTCACCTTTTCACATGATAAAACAATCAAATGGGAAACTTATGCTTTAAAAGGAAAGGAGACATACTGGAAAAAGTATTGCCTCATAATGAGGTATTCATGACAATTTTGTTGTGGCTTGATTTGCATGCTTGAAATTGTGACAAGACACCTTCATTAAATGATCATCTTTTGTGGATGTCCTTGCAATAATTACAAATTTTTGACAAATAATCTGACTCCCGGATGAAAGATTTTCCTTCTTTAATCATGATGACAACTGATCTTTCATCTCAAACAAAATTAAATTAGACAAGATCTTCAATCATTACTTCTGACATCTAAATTAATTTCTCAAGAACCAGTTGTCCTTGGGGAATCATTAACAATTGTGTGCAAAACCTTCAGTAATAGAACTACTTTGATCTACTTCAAACCAAGGTTCCAAGAGGTTCGACGAGGTTCAAAAAAACATCTTTAATATGCTTAGTGGGTCCCACCTGTAGAAAATAATTAGTATCAAAATCCTTTGGTTGAACTACTTTGAACTGAGGTTCAAAGAGGTCTAAAGTGGTTCAAGAAATGAGAACTGCGAAAAACATCACATGATTAACCTCTATATGCAAAGCCTGGTGATACTTATAAGATATGAGACCTAGAAGGCCTTGTTCGATGTATGATTTTAGGCTTCAAAGGAAACAAGAGAAAGTTTTAAAAATGACGACTCAAAACTGAGGCTAACATGAAGGAGGCGACTGGTAGAATGTCGAAGCTAGAAATTCGTGCTATAGAAATACTCAGAGAAATCACTTGAGCTACCTTCCTTGCTTTTTGGCCACTCCTAGTTTTTTGTCTTGTTCCCTTGGTTTTATCAGTTTCTTTCTCTTATTTGTGGGGGGGTTGTTTCAGTAGGTTGCTTTTAGTTGAATTGATACCTTAAGCGTACTTTTTATGTTTTTCTTATGTGGTGTTAGGGTTTTAGGGCCCCGTTAAAACTTGTTTTCCTTAATAAAAAACAATGTGTTTTGTAACCTTTAATAGGGTTGGCTCTTAACATAGCCCACTTCAAAAGAGTGAAATATTGATGACATGTTACTGGTGTTTTTTTCCAAATTGGATTTCCATGTTAAATCCTAGTGTCAACTTGTGTGGATGTTGGTTGTGATGATTTAATGCTAATGTTTTACATTCTGCAAACTTGTTATAAATAGGACAATGGGTTGATAGTTGATGTTATTGATAATATACTATAGAGGCCGAGCTAATGGATGCTTAGATCTAAAGTAGTTGAAATGTTTAATTGTTCAATTGGTACATTTGGACATTGGATAATTGACTCACCCCTTGGGCTTAGTTATTGATGCAGGAGCATCCTGGGTGTAAGAGCAATCTTGTGTCACCCAAAAATATTTTCTTTCTTGTCTTTTCTATTTTAATAAGGACTAGTAGACAAGGTGGTTACTATTTATGGGAACTTGCTATTTTTAGTAAGTTTTTCATATGAGCTCAGAAAGTTCTCATTTTCTACATGAAGGTTCATTTTAGAGCTAGCTTAAGAATTAGAGAAGTTATTGAGGATTTTTGGTGGAAATATTTATAGAAAAATCTTCAAGCTCACCATTGGAGGCCTTAGAGTGCCTGGATGAGGTCTGAAGACTCAACAAAAGGGCGCTTGCACAATTTTGAGGATGTAGATCAAGAGTTTGCATTTCCAAAAAGTGGTTGTAATAGCTGATTGGAGCAACGGTTTGTGAGTTATGACCTTTTCAAGTCGGGCTACCCAAAATATCTAAAATAATTGTCAAAGATGTATTTGGCCGACTCATATATGTATTGTTAGGGTCTGTCAGCCCTAGGTATTAAGTTTCAATGTCTAGAACCTTCCTAGGTAGCATAAAATTGGGCAGCTCTGGGTGGTAATTCATAGCTTAGTCTTGCAGATTACTATATCGAAGGCGCCCATGTGGGTTAGCATTTTGTACTTGTGAATTCTATGATTCCGCATTTGTAGCGCAAATGAGAAATCTATATTTTGTTCTCAGATTTGCTATTGTTTCTTTGTTTCTATTATGAGTTTATGGTTTTAAGGGAACACCCTTCATCAGTTATTGTAAACATATTAACAACTATAAGTAAAATGCACACATTAAATTTTAGGAAAATGGAAGTTATACTTAATCTATGTCTTGGAACATTAGCAATTATAGATATTATTTGATTATGAATTAGGAACTGATTTGAGAAACTGATACAAGGATTTACTTTACTCTTGTATAATGAAGCTAATTTAAGCTCAAGTTAGGTAGTGGGAATTTTAACAAGTAATTAAGCATATTTAATAAATAATAATGAGATTAGATAAATGAACCAATATAAGGGATTCTATATTTGGTGGATAAGTAGTTATATTGGGTTGTCTAGTAACAACATTAGGGAACTTGAAGAGACATAGCCTTACTTAATTTTTAAATCCTTGAAACGAACCTTGAAACCCTTCACATTAGAAGATGGAGATATTAAGTATTAAAGCCGAACTAAGACATAACAACAAAATATAGAATGCTAGCACCCACACAAAAAGGCAACAAGGGACAACACACAACTGAAACCAATGAACAACAAATACACAGACAAAAAAAACAAAAAGATAGTCAAAGGCCCAAACTAGATAATACTCCATAAAAAATCCACAACTTCAATCTTGAGTTTCTCCATGGTGTTAGAAACCTTATTTACATCTAGGATATTGTTGGCACTCTATTTCATCTTCTTGGTGACATATCATGTTTTTTTCTTAGGTCCTATAGAAACCATCCCAATTGGAGCCTCACCAAGACTGTTGTCCTTGATATTCACAACCTAGATAACAACCTTCTCAGTTTTGGAATTATCCATCTTAGCAATGAGGATCCAAAGATACTTAACCAAGGCCTTCATGATCTTATGACTTTAATCTTCAATCCCTTTTAGGGTCTCATCTAGGTCAGCAATCCTATTCTGTGCTTCCATGATCCTTTCTCCAATCTCATTGAATTTAGAGATACATCCTTCTATCATCACCTCATCCTTATTCTCATTTTCTTTAAGATCAATAGAGGTGATGATATCCTTACCAACACTAGCAGCCTCCAAGAAATCCAACTTATTGTCCAAGCCTCTTTATTTTAACTTCATTTATTTTATCTCATAAAAAACCCATTTGGTGACCCTATAAAAATCAACAATGCCTTCCTTGGTAGTTTAGAGGACATTGATATAAAACAAATCTATATTTTAAATTCAGTGATTAGATGCCTTGTCCTTTTGAGTTCCCTAGACAGGCGTTACACTAAAGCCATACACAAATCTCAAAGCTTGACACTATAAAAAGAAACAATCTACATTGACAAAACTAAAGGGGTTGCAAATTTACAATTATATCTAGAGTAATCATTGAATGACCTTTGCATTCAATTGAGGTCTATTCCAAAATGCAAAACTTGTACACAATCTCAAGAAAAAAAAAAGTACAATTCTCTCTCTAACAAATAAAGAGACTAAAAATTCAATATAATTATCTACTCCATGTACTTGTTAATATGCACTTTACACTACAAAAATAAAAAGAACATATAGTTTCCTACTTATTTTGTTATTTCTCTATGGTTCAATAGAGTGCCAATTGCATAACTATTGCAAATGCTAGTGCAAGGAAACTTGGGACCAAAAATATTATCATTTAAACATAACCCATAATAGATACGAAATAAATAAACACTTAAACCCCACATGCAAGAGAATTAACACTATACCCACAAAAAATGTGACACAAGATATACCCTAGAAACCCCTCATTAAGGAAAAAATACAACCTTAAAAAACATCTATTAGCATGTATTATTCATTTAAAAACTATTACAATACAACTATGAAAGCCTTCAAAGCCATAGCCACAACCAAGCAATTCATGTGAAAGTCCACACATGCCATGCCATGCTTCCAACCTCCATGAATGCTTCCTTGGCTAACATGTCTTGCCTTACCTTTCTCTTTCTCACATCAACAGACTACCCTTGTGGTTGATTTTATAGAAGCAAGCTCCCACAAAACCACAAAGTGGTATCACATAAACTATGTGCTAAACCCATGTGCTAGGTCTAACCCATTGACCCACATTTAATATTGGGCATTTAAAGTATTTTCCCCAATATTAAATAATTACATCAAGTATTATCACAATGTTACAATACAACTCATCAAGAATATCCTATAAGAATCTCTCCATGTTGCACAACGATCTAGGTACTCCTAGTGCAACATTACATAATAAAATAAAATAAAATAAAATAATATAAACAATATCATGCAATGTGTGCAACAAACCTAATCTCAATACTTAGTTTAATTTATTCAGGTTTATTATTATTTATTTTGTAAACCTATTTATATCAACAATATGAAATGCAATGCTTTGAATTTTAAAGTAGAAAAGGATATAACTTATTTTATAATCTCAACTATAGTTGTTAGGGAATTTTAGGTTCAGATATTTTAAATCATTATTTTGTTTGCAAAGAGTTCATGACCTTGATTTCTTGTACTAGGCTTTTATCGAAAAATATGTAGTTATTACAAAAGTCATTTTGTAGTAATCATAAGTTGCTCCGTAAATCATTCCAAATTACTTACTCTATTGCTTCTAATAGTTACATGGTTTTTGCAGCACCCAGTTTTGCAACAGTTCAATTTTATTTTTTCTTCAGAACATTCTTCAACAATAATTTTAGAAAGTCATTCAATAACCTAGAGCCATTCCAATAGTCACAATTGTTGCAAAGGGTGGTTGTGCAATAATTTTATTTGGCCAGAGTGGGAATTAGAGAAAAAATATATGTTCTTGTTATGTAGTCTACAAATTTAAGGGTGGTAGGAAGGAATAATTTTAGATAAGCTTTTCATGTCTATCGAGTTAAATATCATGTCAATTTCAAAAAACATTTCTTAAATTTTTTTAGAGGGTCTTGATGATTGAGATCATGGTTGGGTTTGTGGAATGTAATGTAAGTTGAAAGGGGATGGTTGTGATAACGTTGTTGATTGGGTGAAGACTAGGAAGCACATGGGGAAAGGTGTCAATTAAGAAGCTATTTTACTAAACAATATTGATTGCTATGTGCTCCTCATTTTTTGTTTAAATTCATGAAGTCAATCATAAGATTGATCTATTTGGCTTTTTGGACATTGTAGGTAACAACTAAGTTGTTTTTAAAAGTGTTGTAAATTTTGGGGACACGTCTGGAGTGTTCTTGATCATTTCCCATGCCACAACATACGTAAATAACAAAATGATCATTATACCCAAGGAGTGTTCCCTAGCCCCCATCAAGTATCCAAAAAAGGGAAACAAAGTCCTAGAACTTTGTGACACGAAATGCATTTTCTTTTAATTATTTTCATGCCAATGAAAATCTTATTCTCTCTTTAATCAATGTTTAATTTTGATAAGGCAATTGATAGGTACCCATGCAAAATTCATAAACCATCCTTGTGTTGTCATTATTTCCACACAACCTTGAGTAGGACACATGTCCTGATGCAAGTATTTTTATTTTTCCTCATTCTCTTTTATGTCTATCATCAATTGAAATGGTGAAATGAATCAATTTAATGACATGATTGCACTGTCTAGGTCATATCAAGCCCCCAGTTTTTAAAATATGATCTATGTTAATGAAGTTATCTTTGTACTTGCACCCTTGAAAATGTATTGCATTCATGTTGCTTATTTATTTTCATTAGATGTTTTAGTAAAAATCATTCTTGATTTAATTTGAACTTGAAGTGGATTTGCTAACATCTCTATTAATTTTAGCCCTTGCATGCCATCCAATTGCAAATTAAAAGTTTTATCATTTTTTGATTATTTTGTCACTCCATTCCTACTTAAATTTGAGTTTGATAACCAATTATGGATAAGCTTATGACTCCTTCACTACTTAAACATTCAAACTTAAGTTCCATATGGGCTTGGTTGGATATGTTTAAGACTTGTTTATTGCAATACTATGGTTTTGAGGGGTCCTTGTCCTTCAACTAATTAAATGGTCTCGAACATAGATAGGCCTAAGTGTTTAAACCAATTGTATCTAATTACAAAAATTCACTTTTTGATCAACATAACATATTTCTAGCCCATCTTATCCTACATGTAAACACCATCTCCATCTTAAATGTTTAAAAAATACTTGAAAACAAGAGCTCTTTGTGAGCTGGAGTCCCTACCTTTGGGGTTAATAGTAGGATTATAGTTGTCAACATGTAGTTTGTTTCAAGATGCAATAGGAAAAAATAGAATTGAGAAATATCTAGACTACCAGGTCGGTCATTGTATAAGTTATGGTTTGGTGGTATTAAAAGTTAGAAGAATAAGAGGGTTCTAGATCTGGGAGAAATTATCTACAGCTGTGAAGATTAAAAATTGACCTAATTTGGTACTCTTGGGACATGTTTTAATAAGATAAGAGGAAAAGAAAAAGCCAAGGGGACGGTTAATCTGTGATAGAGCTGCTGTACATCATTTCGATCAATTAGGATTCGAACCTAAAACTCATTCATCAGTGCTAGAGTGCTCTACCAACTGCCCTTCTTGGCTCGCTAACTTTGTTTTTCATTATTGCACGGATTGCAGTACAACATGCTAGATGCAAAGAAAATTGTACGCAGTGTGGTGTTGCCATCACTACAACTCACACTTGGACTATTTCTGATAATGAAGATGACACCTCTTTGGCCGGTCATTCATTGTAGCATTACCTACTTGCTCGATTGCTACCATTTCCCTTTCACAGATTACAAACAACTCAGGGGATTCAAAGGCCGAGTCTTCAAAAGGGTGATCTCCCATACCACCACAGCAGGAGATGTGTCTAAAGTGAAAATGCAGAAGGATCCGAACAAGCCTAGAAATCTTGCAGAGATGATTGCATAATCTAAGCTTGGAAGGTCAGTCTCAGTGAACTACCTGGGCCAGAGATTTGTACTAGAGCGAACAGTAGGAGAGAAGATGCAAGTGAATATTATATTGAAGCCAAAGGATGGAGGGAGCATTTCAATCAAGGAGGGGCCAACATACTACATCATAGATAAAATGTGGGAAACTGTGCTCTACATTGAAAAAGTAGCTATAGAGACGATGTTTGTGAAAAATAATAAAGAAATATGGGAGGAAGTGGTCACAGGGGATATCATGGAGTTTGAAGAAGTTCTAGATGCAGTGATATTGGACAACCGTGCTGTTGTTCGTCTGGATCATGATTACTTTCTGCCTGTCAACTTATTATTAGCGGAAGATAAGTTGCGATCAACTTTAAACTTTGTGGGTATATTTTTATAGACTCAGAAGCAAGTTCATTGGGTCATATCTGCATGTCTAAGCTTTATAGCGGCAATAATGGGATTCAACACAACATTTCAAAATTTGCTCATTTTTCTAGTTATTGACAATTGCTGACAAGAACATTAAATACATCCTTATCCTTTTGGATTTTTTTTCTACATTTTCCAATTCAAAAAAAAAGATTTAAGGTGAGGAAAATAGTATCTGACCAATCAGAAAAAGTAATTTATGTTGTTATAAATAAATTTATAAATATACTGACTAAAACTTTAAGAAAAGCTTTAGAGATATGATTGCTTTTTCAAAAAAAGAAAATAAAAAATAGAGGAGGATAAACAAAAACATTAGTTCCCTACCTTGCCTTATATAAAGCAAGGACTAATAATTTTCTCCCTACTCTTCAATATATCTTCTTGAAGTAGAATTGCTCGTTTATTTTGTAAATCTATTTTTATACCTTTTTGTGATAGTAACATAGAGGAGACAGACGACTTAAAAATTAGATATTTTCTTTGTACTTTGTTGTTTGAATTCTTCTCTTCACTCTCTAGGTTTCAGTAAACATCCGATTGGGAGAATCCTTACGAGAGCGTGCTTACAATGCAAGTAGACACGGAGTCTTCGACTTATATTTATATCGAGGGTTTGCGAAGGGCAACCCTCGCAGGAAATCCATTAAATGGATAAAACTCCATGTATAAATCTCAAGCCAATTTGTGAAAATTTACTTCTGAGATGATGGAAGCAGAGGCGATTAAACTTTAAACACGGCTACCTGCTTTCTGTTTTTTCTCTCCATCTTACGGCTGGCCTTTCCCAGGCAGGATAAAATAAGCTTGGAAAGTACATTCTTAAAATCTGTATCCTTTCCAGTAGATTACTAAATTAGGAATCCTTATTTTGGAATAAAGATAGAGGAATGCATAAGCGATCAGAGCAGGTTCAGGGCGTTTTTAGCATCTAAGCGTGCCTTCATCAAACATATTATGCTTTGCATCAAGTCGACGGTATGCACATTATCTCCTATATGCTCAAAGACATTGACTTTTATGTTATTCTTCTTACACCCTTTTGAGTATCAAGTTGAAATTTTTTTATTCCCATGTCTGAGAATTTCAATATGGTTCTCATTATTTATTTCATATTTTCTCGTTAAGGTCTGTCTGACACGTTACCGTTAAATTCCCTGTTTGTTGCAATTTGTTCCAATGTACTGTGACTTTTGGAAACTTCAATTTTTTTGAATTGGTAAGATACTCGTCTGCAAGTCATTCTTTTTGTTTATGTTATCAGTGATGTCTTCTGCTACTGTTGATATGGTTTGTGGAAGGAATGGAGAAGCTGGTTCTCTTGGATAGGACTGGGAAATTGAGGTGGGTTGTTTGCAGGTTTTGGAGACATTTGGATTTATGTCGATTACCCGATTTAATGTTGTTTGTTTAGCGTTTAGCAACTCATCTGTGTTCTTTCTCATTACATTCATATTCTTTGTGAACACTTCTTTATCAAACTCATTCAGTGCTTTTTACGACCAACAATATCAATGAGCATATCCCGTGCACAACATCCTTTTTATACATTTTGATCACTCTTGCTGATGTTCAACTCTTTATCTTCTTCTATATTTGGTTCATTTCCATAAAAAAAAAATCTTCTCATCTTCCCTAACTTCTCCCTCCTCTTTCTTATCCGGAGGATTTGTGGTTACTTTTTTATTTTCATCTCTATTTCTTTTTCGCTTGATTTCACTCTCCTCTTCAGAAACGTCTAAACATCAAACTATAACGCTTATCTTATCAAGGGGGACACACGGCTTTTTCTTTTCAAACTCATCTTACATATTCTACGATTTAGTTGGATGACTAGCCATGGATTTTCTCTTCAACTTGTTTTCCCTAAATTTGTTTGAATCACTTAAAAATGATTTCTCTATGTGGGTTCTGGAAGGTAAACCTAGTCTCTTCTTTTTTATTATGTCATCGTTAAATTTTTTTGTAAACCTTCTCAACCTGTAGTATATGTTTTTCACATGTACGCAGAAAAGTATATGTAGGTAATGGCCCAGTGAACTCAAAAATTCCACTTGCGAAAGGCTACATTATCCTTCACGTTCCATGCAGACTTGTCTTTCATGCCGTTATCTACATATACTTTTTTGGGCAATAATCTGAAAAAACATATTCGGTAGCAAATATTGTGATAAACAACTATACTATAAGCTGAGAAGGTTTAAGAGAAAATTCAAATATGATAGAGATGAGGAGATTGAGTTTACTTTCAACAACTCACATGAAAAGATGATTTTTAAGTGTCAAAAAATTTTGGGAAAAGATGCTGAAGAGGAGACTAACACCTAGAGAAGAAAAAATATAGATGGAAATAGAAGGTATTAGTAAAGCCTCACGACGACGAAGAGGAAGAAGACGTTGAGGAGAATGAGAAGGAGAGATTTAATTGGAAATGAACCCAATGTAGAAGAGGATGATGAGCTGCACATCAACAAGAGTGATCAAAATGTTGGAAATGACGGTGTGCAAGAGGATCTGATATTGAATATGTCGAAAGGGGTTTCAGGCATCTAGCTAGTCGAGTTTATTAAAGAGATTGTAAAAAAACATAGATACTCTAAATGAGTTTAATAAAAAAAATATTAAAATTTATGAATTCAATGAGAAAGAACAAAGATGAGTTTTTGCTAATGAGAATATGCTAAATTGGGTCTTTGAAACAGGTCCAAGATGTTCCTAAACGGATTGCTAAGAGAATATAGTCCACAAACAAAAGTCTGCCACAACCATCTCAACTTTAACTTTATTTCTAGTTTTATTTGGTATCACACTGGTCAAAAGTAGTTGTTCAGCAATCACTTTCCCTGTATTGATTATTCTAAAGAAGATTTAAAGTTCTTTAAAACATTGGTGCAAGCATTCAGGATGATGCTGTTTTCAGGGAGAAGATAGCAAAATATGTTAGGAAAATTGAAGGGTGTGGCTGTATTGTCAGGTTAATTTTTTTTCCATTGGTAGATGCTAAAATGCAGTGCTCTTGTAAGGCCTCCATCATTCTCTGCAAAGTACTGTGAACTGTTAGCACAGTAAAATATTACGAATTCCACAATGATGGGCTCCCTTGACTGTATAAAGATGGTTGTTTTTCTGTGAAATTTCATTAAAAAGTATGTCAAGGCCATGGATGGTGAAACCTGGAGATAGGTACTATAACTTGCAGTTGGAACAGTGTCTAGGGCAGAAAAAGGGAGGTAAGTCATTGAGAAGGGTCAAGAAATAACAATTGAAACATAGATGCTCTTGATGAAGAGCAGAAGAAAATGAAACTAGATTCTCAGAAAACGAAGGCCATTACACATCTGCAAGCGTGAAAAGGATATCCTTTAATGAGGGGAATTGATCTTGACCATGAAGGCACACAAGGGAGGATGTTGATGATGACTCTAAAGACATAAAGCAAAAGATGGTTACTTTTGTTGAAGATGCAAAGCAATGGTTTAAGGGAAACTTGGTCTACAGACCATACTGTATCTAAAAACTACGAAGGGCATACTGTATATTAGAACTATGCTGCCAGATATGTCTTTCAGAGTTTTTGTACCGATGATCCCTGGCACTAGATACATATGCATCTCTTATGAATTAGCTCCCGTGGTGATCTGTCATGGAAAATCTGGAATGGGTTTTCCTTAATCGGATCCGTAACAATTTTTAGAAACCGATCTGGGCTTCAGGATAAACCAGAGCAGAAATGAAAAATTAAAAAAAACACCTCCGTACTGTTTCCCTAATTTCTGCCCCTCTGCTCCAGCACTCTCCCATCCCCCTCTCCAATCCTCTAACTTCCTAGAACTCAACAAAAGAAAAGGAAGAAGTAAAACTAATTTCTTATCCCCATTCCAAATGTTAGTTTTCAGATTTCATTTGCAGGCTTAGAGTGAACTACCTTTTTAGTTTTGATATCTATTGGAGGTGCTGAAGATGTCTTGTGACTGTGATCCAGCATTTGGGAGTATATTCAAGTGTTATTGAAGAGTTATAGGGAAAAAATAAATTTTGGTGAAGCTTTGCTTTCGTAACACAATTGGGAAAAGTAGAAACCTTTTCTTGTTTTCAAGTTCTTAGATGGGAGATCTCAAGGATAGTGGTTTCAGTTTCAAAGGAAATTTCAAAGAAATAGTTCAAGGAATAGCTTATGCAATGGAAAACCATGAGTCCAACATTTTTTTCCTATGCAAACTCGAGCTCATTTTCTTGGTGGTTGTAGTAACAACTCTCCTATATTTCATGACATATCCCAACTGCACATCCAATATGCAGAGAACAAAGATCCTTTGGAAGTGGGTCACTATTACATGAAAGAGTTCTTTGGAGGACAGCTCCTTGGAAACATTGACGAATAATGAAGCAAGGGAGTGGGCCAATGAGTTGGAGGATTTATGCATTATGCTTGTGGGCTCCCATTGAACTTTGAGAATTGCCATCTTAGAAGGAGCTGGTGAGAGGCATTAGTGAAGACCCAAAAGGGCTATTGGGCTTCTTATGAAGAGTCAAGATTATGCAATTGGAAAAGGAGAAGAAAAATGTGGAGAGGGCTTTCAAACTGGAATTCATGAAAAGAATCAGGGTTTTTATTCTTAGAGAGAAGATTGCAATAAAAGAGTTCTGATAATATTATTACAGTGTTCCTCGAAGAGGCTAAGTTCTTAAGAGCTTTTGACTGTGGAGAGAATATGAGGATATAGAATTCATTGCTGGCATTCTTACAGAGATGGGTGTGTCATTGCACCTCCAAAATGTTGTCCAGATCACTGTGGACTACGGTAAAGTTTGTAGAACAACGGTATTGTTTTGTTAGGCTGTATCTTATCATATTTGGCCTAAAAATGACAATGGCATTGTGTACCCCATTGGCTCAGTTTGATGCTGACCAACATGGGCAAGGTTGAGAGGGTTAGGGACATATGAGAAGACTAATGATATGCAAATATTTTTGATAAATCATTTTTTTAAGACCTATAAATAGGTGGTTCTTGTAACTGGGAGCCGCATACAGTAAGTTTGTTCTCTAGTTTATTTATTAAATTTCTTTAATTTATTATATATTATATTATACGCTGATTTTTACTTTTTAGTATAGTTTATACTTAGTTTTAATTAAAATGATAATAGTAGATTTGCTTTGTGTATCATATACCTTACTGATAAATAAATTGCGACACAATTGTCATAAGTTAACTTAAAAGGCAAAATCTACTTCAGTCAACAATGAACTGAAGTCAATGATAATTGGTGCATTTGGAGGTAAACATAAATGGAAAAAGTTGAAACATAAATTCCTGATGATGAATGGTAGAGGAAGGATGAATGCCTGATTAGTTTTTCAGAGTTAATTGTGTCAATCATCTGAGCTGTGAATAAAAGTGAGGTCACCTTGGGTTATAGTAATGATAGAAATGGCTCTATGTTAGAGAAATGGAAGATTTCACGGATACAAAAGATAAAGATCCTAAAGAAATATTTTAGAATGAAGTGAAGATTACTGTCACCTTTGCGTCTCTTAGACTGTTGTGAATCCCAGGTTTATAATTCTGACATTTAATTTTTTCAGATAGGCCACCCTGTCCTACACGTATGCCAAAGTTTCGGGTGTTTCTAAGAAAGTAAATAGGAATATTTACACATCCAGAAGTAGGATCTAATGCTTGTGTATAACTGCTGATTTCTGCATCTACATAT
This sequence comes from Cupressus sempervirens, assembly GCA_028749045.1. Lineage (NCBI taxonomy): Eukaryota > Viridiplantae > Streptophyta > Pinopsida > Cupressales > Cupressaceae > Cupressus > Cupressus sempervirens. The sequence continues at coordinate 430,238,508 of CM053787.1, read as the reverse complement.
TGCTATATGGTAGTGTGCTATCATGGCCAAAAAGCCATGGATCTGTAATCTCTTGTCATTTGAGTCCTATCATACCAATGCGTTCTATGAAGGGCTTAGAATCTTAGCATAAAATAAAAATTGTAAATTGTAACTCAACTTTTTGGACTTATATTTTTCATTGGTATGAGAACTGGTGAAGTTGGGGATGATGGCTATAACTCACCAATATAGAAGAATTTTTAACCAATTGTTGAATAGTTCACAAGTGCTGACACTAAATCTGAGGAAGAATAATAAATATTTAATGGCTTCAATAATATTACATAGAAGCCTGGGATGATAGGTTTCTTTATTTGAATCTGGTCAAACTTTTTCAATGTCCGCAAGACTACTTTGTCTGCACATGTCTCAGTTCTATGCTTTGTCAACTGCAGAAGCTATTTGAAGTGGGTGAATCCTATCTCGTTGACTTCTATCTATATTAAGGCTGCAATCAAATTTAGGGGTTCTGTTGCATACAGACTCCGGAGTCCTTACTTCCAATAAATCTTCTGATAATTCATCAAATCTCATGAGGAAAGCCCATAACTGATTCCATTTTTCTTTATATTTCAAGCTTCCATCTGTACCCTTGTTTTTTGTATTGGTAAATATTTGTGGAAGGCCTACCAGTTTTCCTTTGTAGACTTTCTACCCTAATTCTCTACATCATTGTGGATTAGTATGTTCATTCATTTTAGTTTTGGAAGTACTGAGTACATAAAAAATATGAGTGGATGATGAAGAATTATCAATCCCACTCAAGCTTGTTATTAATTCCAAACCAGATTTTGTTAAATCCCGTTATTAAGCTTAGTGCACACCATTTGAAAATATATAATATGTCCATTTGATTATGTATTAAATGTTAAAGAAGTACAGCTACCCATGTGACTATGTGTAATAAAATACAGAAGCCTATGTGAATGTCTCTGTTGTTGTAATCAGCATTAGGTAGTATTATGTTGCACTTGTGGTAGATTTGTAACTATCCAACTATTACTTTCTGTATAACTAATGTGCTCTGTATAAGGTGTTCTCTGTTGCACTGAATGTTATGTCAAGCTTTTATGTTTACTTTAATAAATGGTATCAGAGCCTGCAACTATTCTATGAGATTGAATATGTCCCTTTATAGGAGTAGTCAGTAAATTTGAGTGTAAACATAGAAAGGTCTGGAAAATTCGAAGAAACATCTGTATGAAGAAAATGCAGATTAAATTTCTTGGGAAAAAATAATAACGTTTCCAACAGACTGATGAGAGAAGGTGGGCTAGGGCAATCCTAACTCTTCTGCCATTCGAAAGAAGGCGAAGTCCTTGATGAAATTAATTCTGAGGTAAGCCATCAAGCTGTTTCCTTGACAAAATTGCCTTTAATAAATATGCGGTATTTAGCCGAGCCTATGCAGAGAATGTTACACAAATTAATGTGCAAACTGCAAACTAGTGATTTCTGATCACAAAGCTGAGATTTGTCTGTAAAGCTTGTTTTTTGCCTTCACTGGTCATGACTTTGGTTCACAGCCTGTCAACATTTTATGTGTTTGTGTAATGCGCCGCCTGGATATTCTTGGAACAAAGATAAATAAAAGCCCAAACATTTTTTTAAAAAGAGATAAAGCATGGCTACATACAACATCAACATGCAACTGATCTCAAGATCACAGCGGAAGACTCAACCAAATAGTCCAATCAACCAACGATCTCCAAATATCACTACTTACCAACACATTCATTAACCAGCTAAGTGGGTTAAACATACAATGTCCATTTCCAACTATAATGAACATACAATGAAACCTGACCAGATATCCTAGAAGTTGACTAAGCCTTAAATTGAAATATATTATACATCCCTTCACTATAGGAGGCAACAACTTCCCAAAGGGTGCCTGAAACACTTACTGAAACACATCCAACAAGTCTGAAAGTACTTGCTGTTTGCCCGCGCAGGTTTTTGCACAGATCCCGTGCAATACTTTCTAGTATCATATGATACTGTTTAGTACTACCGTGCGATACTTTACTAGTATCGCGCGATACTTTTGACAACTACCATGTGATACTTTTTAGTATCGCAAGATACTATTTACTCTTACCGTGCCATACTGATAAATTATCGCACGATACTATTTGCTACTACCGTGCGATACTTTTCACTATAGCCATGCTATACTTTTCTACTATCACCCAATGCTGAACCAATGTCGCCTAGGTTTGAAAAGAAACGCCAAACAACCAATTTAGAAGGAAAATAGAGTTAAAACCTCCAAACCAGGGAGTAGCGGAACCACCATAGTCGAGGAGTAAACACTCGAAAGCATAAGGAAGATCAAATAACTCTAACATCTAAGCCGTAGCATCTAATGTAATCATGCAGAAAACAACATCGCAGTGAACATACATGAGCATAAATCTACTATCTCAAGAAGGAAAGCACAAGCAAAGAAGCCATCGAATTAAAAACAACAGTGCTCGTTTCCTCCCAACCATAATGGCTTCATGAGACCTCAAAGGCCCTAACCATACCCACAAGCTTGAATCTCAAATTGCCAAGAAGATAGTCGGAGTTGTCTCATGAGATCATTCTTACCAATAACCATCAAATAACATTATAAGAACAAGTATGTACAACTTGCTAATCTACCAATAGCATCACTAATCCAAGGTAGTGGTAAGAAACATCATCTAGCAATATGATACAACATCATGATAAAGGAATGCATAAAGTAAACATACTAAACATCATATAGAACATGATATCAATGCATCCAAGATAAACCATAAATCACAAGAGAACATACTTCGGATACACCGATGTACCAAGTGAATATCTAACACTGGCCTCCAACTAGAAATAGACCATCTTTGTACACCGGTCCCTAGCAGTGGTATAGGTAGCTACGACTCTAAACCACGTGGTACCCGTAGGCCCACTCTCACCATGTTGATGGAGATAATGATCCGACCACAAACACACAACACAATTAGTCATCCATGGCTAACATTCACACCAAACAGCGCAGAGGACTGAAATCATGACCATGCAACAATGCAACACAATAGGTCCTAGTTAGATACTCAATGGGTCTACTATGTAGGGACTTTAGTGGAGAGTAGATCGCTTGGCATTTCGGAGCCCAAGTTAAACATCGTGCGGAAACTCTCCCTCAGGAGGCCATCACACTATGTCCTCAGATGAATCGTATAGACACTTGCCCTCAGATGGACCATATAGGCACATACCCTCAGATGAACCGTACAAATATTTCACATTTTATTATCTTATTTTTATTACCCATTAATTCATTTAGTTATCACTTAATAGAAACTTCTTCACGTCAACCTTGTCAGGAACACGACCTAAGGTTATGAGAGAAGCCCCTCCACTTGTCTACCCTACATATCCATGCTCATCACACGATGAGTACCTGTAGGCAATGCAATTTTCCAACCCAACCCCAATGAACATAGCTCAACCGAAAGCAACTGGGAGTTTCGGGTCTCTCAAGAACCTGACAAGTGCACGCTCACGTGCTCGTGTGTGGGCACACCGACTACACAAAGATCATAAACAACAAGGGCTGGATGAGAAACAATAAAAATACCAAGTATGACTAGATTACTCAACCGCTCTATATTCGGGAGTACGGACTTTACACGAATCCCAATAATGAAACAAAACCATACATCATAAACTCACTCAACCAGCCTAAATCCAGGATTATGGATTCTACACGAATCCTAGTGTCCATGACGTGGAAACATAACATGAAAGGAAGCATGGAGTACAATCCATTTTCACCATCCAAGGAGACAATGCCAAAATACCAACAAAATACGGGTGGCATGCAAATCGAGACAAGACTAAAAAGCCCAAAACTCAAAGTTCTCAGATAACAATGAAATTGAAACTGCAATTCAAGAATAGGGTCACAAGACCAAGGGTCTAATAAAATTCACCAAACAGGTTCGGATTCCCAATCTGGAAAATTTGGCAAAAGACACAAGTCCACAAAAATCCACTATGGAAACATAAGTTCGGATCGAGAGATGAAATGCTCCGGAATGTCCTATAACCATTCCGATTCCACGATCCTAATCGTTAAGGTGAGGGATATAAGATCCAATCTCTAAATAAGCCAAACAAAGATATGGGTGAAAACTCAAATGGCACACAAAACGAGACAATGCCCAAACACACAAAACTAAAGCATCTTGGAATTTGACAAAATTGAAAACGCACTGATCAAATGGTCCCAAACTAAGTAATATCAAATGAAATTTGACTTCCAAGCAACCACGTAAAAACTGGCAGCATAACAACGCCTAAACTTGCATTTCTAATTTCTTACGAAATAGAAATGCTCACCCCCGTCCAACTAGGTGATATGAATGCATAGAAATGGAGGGGAACACTAGTTCTTCACTCCCTAACATTTAGCAACACGAAACAAAAGTTGAAACAGAGTAAAACCAATAAAACCCAAAAGCCCTACCTTGTAGCCAAGAGGGCAAAATGAGAAATACCACCATAAAATGCCGGGGACCCTGAATCGGATGAAACCATTAGCATAGTGGAGCAATCTTGATACAAATCCAGCGAGACTAATCTCGCAACGATTTGCCGAGCCAAACTCCCGCAATGAGCCAAACATTGATTTCTCACAAGAGGGTTTGGAGGAATTCTCTCCAAAACCATAAAATAGCAAAGTGAGAAGTGAGAATAAATTCGCTTTTAGCCAATATATGCACTTTCGCAAAGTAACATATAAATTAGATTATTTCAATTAAATAATCTAATTGGCTCCCTTAACCCAAATTAAATCAGGTGATTCCAATTGAATTGGAATCTAACTATGGCAAATTAGCCAGCAATAAAATAAAGATTAAATCAAATAATTAAACCCTTCTAACCATTAAACAACATTCAATTTAACCTTTTTGGCGACCATTATGGAATCCTAAATGGACAGACATGCTCATGGGTCTAATCGCATAATGCATTATGAATCCGGATTTACCAATTAACCGAAGGGTTAAAATGGCATAATAAAGATACATTGCCCATACAGGGACGATATTGGTTCAACATGAAAGGTCTAATCACTAACTCCATGTGCCACTTTCGGGGATATAAGTCCCGCACAATAAACAAACACAATCAAGTGTAGATGCACAATAATAATAGCCAAATCGACAATTACGTGAAATCATGTAATTAATTTCATTTACATAATCATTTAAATAGCCCATTTTGCATAAATTACTGAAATGAACAAGGTACTAACACTATAACCAATGAATCCAACATGGACAATTCATTTCTAATTATTTAAGCATTTAATAATAAAATTAATAACAGTTGTTTAACAATTTAACTGACACTATGCACATTTAAGTCAATATGGTCAAACACATGAGTAAACACTACTGCAAGAACCTAGTCAAATAGAGTAGGACAAACAAAGTGCAACCACTGTTCACATCTCAAGGTAATCACAGAACAAAATCGTGATACCAAATCAATCCAAGTAACCACTGGCACGAACCTTAGTGAACCCATCTTACTAGTACATCATAATCTCATAAATCAGCCATAAGCATAATTAATCCAACTGATACAATAACATAAATCCAATCACCCCAAGGTTGTAGACTACTCATGGTACCAATCATGATCACTCACAAAGAAAGATCATCAAGGTTGCATCCATCAGGATGACTTATAGAAATGAAATGGGAGAGGCACTACAGCTTGTGCTTGAATTTCCTTGTATCACCTTTTTTCAGTACGGGCACTTGGGATTTTAGTGTTCTGCAGCTCTATAGGTATCGTTGAATGAAGAAGAGAGCACGGGAGTAAGATGCTATAGAGAGTTACATACCCTGTGAATGAAGAAGAGAGCACAGGAGTAAGATGCTATAGAGAGTTACATACCCTATGATCTGCTTACTCTTCTCTGTGAGAGTAGATTGCCACAATCTAGTGGTTTATTCCAGAGCAAATGATTGGCTCGGTTAGTGAAGTTAAAAATAAACTGGCTATTAGTAGTTAAAAATATTAGATTATTCTGTGAGCTTGTTATCCTTCTTGTTCTTCACACTTCTCCATAGCATAATACTGGTTAATATAAGTCAGTGCTAGGATTCCATTCCCTAAGATTCATTTCCTATTGTTCATCTTTGCAAGTTGCAACAATATAAATCTTATGGAAAATAGAGCAATAAGTGAATTTATCAAATCTCATAGAGCAAGAAAAGTATCTAGTCAAAAGTGATGGCAGGGGTCTGTGCACCATAAGATTGAGTTAGACATCCTTTATTGCATTGACACTTAGCAAATTTGCTTCTGTATATTTTTAAAGAGGTATTAACTGTGGCTACAGAAATTACTTTTATCACAGCTTGTACTTATTTTATTCAAGATGAAGTCTTGGCCGATATGTTGGTCAAAGCAGATCAAATGCAATTTGAGTACAGGGCTGAAAGTGATCATTCCAATGAGGAGAACACATGTATTTCAAAGTTGCAGCCAAGTAAAAATAGCAAGCTTGTAACAACTGCGAATGGTATTCTACTGCAACAGCAAGATATAAAATGTTTCTCTTGTAGAAATTGTTCAGAAGTGTTCTGTGAATGCTTTTGATATTAAAGAATTTATGAGGTATTGTTGATATGTGTTTGATGACCGCTTTAACAACAGAATAAAATACTAAGGCATCTTATCCTCTCTTGAGCAAAATCCCCTGTATGCTAAGATTGCAAAAGATCATATAGGTGATTCCAAGGTTCTTTTCTGCCAGGTCTTGACTTGTGTATAAGTGACTTGTGTATAAGTTCAATGGTTGATGTGATATTTGGTATCACAAAGTGACTTACATCTGCATTGTTGTTCATTTCTTCCATAATGTTGACTGGAAGTTCTTCATTAGATATTGCAATCTGGTGATGCTTCTTCTTTGAATGAACTTAAATGAAAGGGGAAAGAGTTAGAAGGATTTAAATTTACTCTTAAGGGCAATGATATCAATAGATAGTGCTCCAATGGACAAACTCCCAATACCCAAGCTCTGCTTTGCCAAGATCAAGTAGAATTCTTCTTCTAAGGGTTATGCAAAGAATTTTCACATGACATATATTTGCCAACATTTTGAACAATGGATATAGTAATGGAAGTTAAGTATCCATATAAAAGGGAACACATTTTTTACAATTTTGTCTCTTGTAATTCTTTTTTCTTTGTATTTTTAAAAATTATATTCCCTTTCCAAAAGCAGACATCACGTTCCACCTTTCCTGCAATTGCTTGTCCTCATGCAACTATATGTTTTCTTTTTAAGATTTTATAGTAGAATTTGACTTAAGACAAGTGTTCCCTCATCTTCTAGAGAAATGGTCTTAGACCATCTCATAATTGTTCCAATTGAATTTGCCCAAACCATGTTTGAATGATAGCATGCCTCATATTCATCTATATTTAGTTATGCTCTTATTTTAGAAACCAAAATAGGACCAAAAATGGAGTGTACACTTCAAAATATGCAATATATGTATGAATCTATGAAGACATGAAACATACACCAAGTACACATATTACTGACTTCGCATGTGAAATCAGCAACATGCTCGGCTATGAGGCCTTTCGGCCTATTACAGAAATGAGAATCACAATTCAAAGTCTCAGCTCGCATCTTCTAATCCAGATCTAAATCTTCTATTTGAATCCACCTTCCTACATCTAGCCAAGCTTCTTATATAGCTAGCTAAGCCAGAAGTTAGCTAGTGAAGCATTTAATTACATTATAGGTCCGGTCTTAGAAGAGTAAACCATAACTTAAGCAAAGGACATCATAAGATCACACACATTTAAGGATAGGTCCACACGGGGGTTAGGAGTTGGCTCCCAATTGCTCAAGACACCACGTCATCTCTAGAAATTGCGCGAACAAAAACAACATGCCTCGTTGGATGAAAAATGCAGGAAACAAAAACGACAAAGAATGACAGAAAACTCGAAGAATATGAAGCATCAGAATGCATGCACTTAGGACAAGGATCTATAATAGGACCTCAACATGATGCAAAGTGCGCACGACCTGAAACCAAAAGAAGCAACGACTACTTCACAAACAACAAATTGTACATAAAACAAGAAATAGTTTTTGGTTGATGCAAGCCTGCTTTTTAACCCAAGATGCTTTTGCATCACTATTTAGCTTTTCATTCTATGCCACAATTCTTGAACTTTCTTGATTTTCCATTAATGCAGGTACTTCTTTCTTCCCATGCTTGCTTAGACCTTTCATACCTCATATTTCTCCATCCAAGCCTTGTGGCTGCACGAATAGGTAAGAAAAAAGAGATTGTGTGAATTTAAAAAAAAAAGTTTTAATTGATACATTCTACAAATGCCGCTATTCCTATTGGAGCAAGAATAAGGAATGGGTTCACTTCTTGTTGTCCTTGTTTTTGTAGTGTGTTTCTCCATCCAAGCCTCGGGGTTGCACAAATATGTAAGAAAAAAGAGACTGTGCAAATCTAAAAAATATAGTCTTAATTGATACATTCTACAAATATTGTGTACAACAACCCATTGTAATACAGTTGTTCACAAACTTCTTTTTGCATAATGACAAATAATATGTGTATTCAATTAAAATAAATACAAACTACTACTTTCAGATTTAGGGTTATTTCATAATCTAGTAGCCAATGGTAAATATATTTAGATTTATATTTGATGATAACATACAATGTCATGTCCAAATATTATAATTTTAAAATTGCATTCCAAATACTAAGACAAATGCATTGATATTAACTTAATGTTTACTAATTGGACATGTAAAGAAAACAAATATCGCAAACCCAAATGATACTTTTCCAAAATTTTGCGAAACATTATAATTACAAAACAAAATCTCATTCTAGTTATATACTAATGTTTCAGTCAAAGTTGTACAACATAAAATAACAACATCAATTCTATTCAAAGTTAAAAAATACTCCAACAGAGACTTTGACCAATGAATCAATGTTTACATATTGAGTGCAGATGGCAAAAAAATTATATTTAAAAATTAACATTAATTAGTTTAATCAGTAAGGGATTTTCAAAGGGATCCAACCTCTTAAAAAGTTGACAATTATCAAAATTGTCAAATCCAAAGTTGCCTATTGGCTGTTCCCTTGCACCTGCTATGGTGTTAGTGCTAGTTTTATTAAATTCTCTTTCCAAAAGCAGACATCACATTCCACCCTCTTGTCCTCATGCAACTATATATTTTCTTTTTAAGATTTTTTAGTAGAATTTGACTTAAGACAGGTGTTCCCTCATCTTCTAGAGAAATGGTCTTAGACCATCCCATAGTGGTTCCAATTGAATTTTCCCAAACCATGTGTGAATGATAGCATGCCTTAGATTCATCTCTATTTAGTTATGCTCTTATTTTAGAAACCAAAGTAGGACCAAAAATGGAGTGTACTTTAAAATATGCAATATATGTATGAATATATGAAGACATGAAACATACACAAAGTACACATATTACTCCATGAAGGCACAGAGCAAACACGTGATATACACGTAATACACTCATTGTTAAATTTTCTTTTGTATGGACTAAAGAACAACAAATGATAGATGTGTCCTTCATACTAATCATGGTCTAGTTTGGTAGAAAAACCTCAAGAGATTGCTTGTAAACTGCTCAACTCAACTAAGCCCAAGAGCGCACATTGTCACGTCTTGGCCCACAAGTGGTAGGAACGTCCCACTATGGCAATCCCGTCCCTTGGGTGGCTTGCTTAGCATGGGAGAATAAATGAACTACAATTCCCTAACTCACTACCTCCCATTATTCTGATTGGTTAAGACATGCACATATATCACGCTAGTTTATTTGTAATCTATGCATAATATTTATTATTTGTTTCTTATGTGTACATAAATTACATCTTATTAATATTGTCTCAAGTATATATGTTTGTTTAGATACCTTTCCATTTACTAGAACGATTCCTTGTTTTATCCTATAATCTTGTAGGATGATAAGGTCATGCTTTGATACCAATTGTAATGTCCCCAACTAGAGGTTGTCAATTTCAATTGTTTATCACTCATTACTATGTAACCAAATTAATTTGATTAAAGAAAGAATATATAATTCATAATACATTTGGTAATTAATATATTTAAGCCCTGATCCCTTACTTCCCTCCTAAACCCAAGCCTAAGGGGAATGTGATTTACATGTTGTAGGGTGCTTGATACCAATCTATAATAGGTTCCCTCAAGGCTTTGGGACCCTCTTTCTATCCCATCTTTGGATTCATCTACCTTCTCGTGGATTTACTCTACCTTTCCCTACGCAACACCAACCTATTATCTCACAAGGCTATAGCCAAGGATTAAGGATTAAGCTAAAAATATTTTAATTCTTTTGTATTGCGCACACACACACACACACACACATTCATGTAATGTAGAACTATATCATTCTAATTATTATTATATATTTATTAAATATATATCTCAACATATATTATTGACCATCTTCACACACACACACACACACACATCTTAATTTACGTTGCATATATTTATTATAATATTATAATCTCTTGTTCCATTCTTATTATCTGCATGAAGGGTATCCAAATATATATTCTTCTCTTATTTCATGCCTTTGGGAATGATTTCAATCCTAATTAAATATCCTTGGTATTGAATGGTTGCATCTTATTGGGAAGAGATATCTTTTTGTCAATAATTAGTTAAAATTTCTTTGTATGCTAGTGTCTCTTTATATATGTGATTTTTCTTCTCTTTTCTCCCCCCTTCCAAATGGAATTCCATTTTTCCTTTTTTATCTCATGTTTGAGGGGGTCCCATCTTTTCATTTCATCCCTTTGACCATTCTTAAACTTAATAAATTTTAATTAAATTATTTTATATTCTATTTATTTTCTTTTTATAATTTTGATTATTATTAATTGAATCCTATTTTAGAAAGAGAACATATTTTTTACAATTTTGTCTTGTGTAATTATTTATTTATTTATATATTTTAATAATATTATTACATTTAAATCCAAAAGGGAACATCAATGGTCTCAGGTTCTGGTCCATCAAAATTAATCTTGATCTAGCCCAAATAGGCGAATCTCCTTGTTTTAATTAAAAGAATTAACAGTTCTCGCAACGTCGTATAATGAACGTAATATTGCTAGCAGGATTTAACTGTGTAGTTTTGGAGTAAAACTCATTGACCCATGTTGCATGAGTGGTGATTCACATGAATCCAGCTCTCATGAGAATAAATGGAACACTTAGCACTCATTGGATTTAGGTGATGCTCACAGAGGTGAATATCACAATAAATCCTAATAGCAATATCAAAATTTGACTTGCTGTGGAAAATATTTTCTACTTCTCATAATGAATGTTCTTCGTGATCACCCCCTCACTTTAATAGAACAACCTATATATATATTTATAATAATGATTTTGCAAGTCTTATATATATATATATACATACACATATATATGTGTGTATAACATGTGCATTGTACGCTTAACATCAGATGTGCATATGTACAAATGATAAGAACTATATATATATATATATATATATCTTTTCGTAGTGCATCCAACTTATCTTGATCATTTTAAGAGAAATATTACTGTGCAATCGATAAGTAAAATAGTGCTATGCATTCTTAAGAAATATATTACTGTGCATTCAAGTCTGGTTTTTATGCTTGTATAGATTGAACAACGTTCTCATCAATGCCAATCTAGTCAGATGATCATATAACCTTTGTACATTGAATCAACATTTTCTTTCGTGCTTGGGTCAATTGAATGTTCTTAAATCAGCTCAACCTGATTGCTTATTACAGTCTATTGAATGGAAATCTCCATTATACTTCAGTATTGAAATTAATCTTGAAGTGTCTGAAGCAATATCCACTGGAGAATCTGGTTACTGTTATCTTACAATTACATACACTTATTAAAATATTAGAATTAGATTGTGAATGTTGTATGGCATCGTAAACTATTCATGAACATGCATATGATTGATTACGATTTTGTTTTAATTGAATCTTGAATGGAATATAAAGCAGAGGGCAAACCTATTTACTGATTAATAAAAGGGACATAACCGGACTGAGACAAATGATTCTTGTGAATCTGCTATAAATTGTTGAATCAAAGGAAAGTTATGAACCGACATCCTCTACTAATCTTCAATTCTGCATGGGATTGCTAACTGTTTACAGGCATGCATATTGATTGATAATGCTCTTGTTTTAATCGAATCTTGAATGGAATGTAAACCAGAGGTAAACCTATTTGCTGACTTGTAAAGGGGACATAACCATACCAAGATGGATGATTCTTGTGAATCTTCTATTAATTGTTGAATCACTCAACAGTTATGAACCAACATCCTCTATTAATCTACAATTTAAGGGTAGATCTAAATTACGAAGATTAATAAATCTGATTATAAGAACCTAATCAGAACAGAAAGGTTTAATTTGTCTAAGCCTATTATTATTTTGCAAACCTTGGTGCATCCTAATAGGAAAACCTTGGGAAGGGTGATTATACTAACTGATAACCTGTGATAGTAAGTTGTTGAGGAATGCTAGTCCACCAGCAAGGTGATTGAAGTTTACTGAACCTTACCCTTAACCTGAACTACATAAATATGGGCTGAATAGGGACTTCCTTGTGGATTTTGAATGCGTACATATTCTCTTTAAGTTAGTGAGACACGGTATATATCAATAAGGAGAATGAAAACCCTGTCATGCATAGCTATAATGGATTCATCTTTCTGAATTGTTTTCAATATATGCTAATGAATTCACACTTATTGTGAATCCAAATTTGTCATACGAGTCGGTAATTATTTATGAATCTATAATTCTGTTGAGTCAGTATATTATTACCGGTTCCGCCATTTGGATAGGAATCCATATATCTTCATGAATCTGAATTCTGTTATGAACTTGTGTATCCTTATAAACCTTCATGTAGATGTAAATCTGAATGACAATTAGTATCGGGCACATAAACTACGAATGCATATAACTAAAATAAATTGCAACCAAGGTTGCATGGGTACTCGTACCCACACCCCTGGTACTCGTACCCACCGAGCACCCACGTACGCAAGTACCGGGTACACGTATCCCATGTACCGGGTACTCGGTGGAGAGCATCGTAGCTAAGGACCTTGATTAAGATTCTGATTTTTTTTTTGGTTTTTTATTTTTGTATTAGCTTCTTGTTTATCAAACAAAATTCAATACCAAATCAGTTTGAAACTTTGATACTCATTAAAAATAAACTTTATCACTGTTCAAGTCATAAGTTTATCATTTGCAATATGTCATTGTTATATGATTTAGGATCCTCTTGTTCATTTTTAAAGTCTGCCTTCTTTGTTATGCATCTAAGCATTTATCATGTATTATTATTTCAAACATATCCTCTTGTTCATTTTTAAAGTCTGCCTTCTTTGTTATGCATCTAAGCATTTATCATGTATTATTATTTCAAACATATAGCAAATCTGAAACTGAAACAATACATTACATTTGCAAACTTTATCACTGTTCTTGTTTTGAAAAACCATTGTCATGACTCATAATTTCAGATTTTTTATAAATATAAAGGTATAATTTTTAAATACGTTTGACATACCCAGGTACCTCCGTCCCCTATTATGAAAAATACTTTAAACATTAAACATTCAGCAATAGCATATATATATATATTTCAAATTTCTTGTTTTGAATGCTCAATGTCATGACTCATGACATATATTTTGATTTTTATATTTTCTATAAAATATTAATAATATATAAAAAATAGGCATACACACGCACCCCCGTCCCCTATTTTGAAAAATATGCGTACCCGTACCTGTTCTCGTACCCGTCCCTGTTCCCGTACCCACGTACCCGTGCAACCTTGATTGCAACTTATTATGAATTTGTTAAGAGTTGTAATCATTCTTAGAAATACATGGTGGTCCTAACACCTAGCCTCCAAACGTGTGGCACGACTGGATATACTCCAGGAGGTGCCCTTTTGTGGGGGTAATAATTAATCAGTACTTGATTTGCAGTGATAAACTAGATAGGATAATAACACTGTAATCCTGTGATTGGAGAATGAACCTTTAATTGGTAAAACCTAGATCATTATATAAGTATGATGGCTGCCATAAACTAGATAGGATAATAATACTGTAATCCCGTGATTGGAGAATGAACCTATAGTTGGGAAAACCTAGTTCATTATATAAGTATGATGGCTGCCATCAATAAGAATGTTGTATCATCTTCTTGAATTAGTGGGTCAACTCTATCTAGTAAGTTATAAAATGTAACAACATTTGGAAAGGGTTTCTTTTTTGATTCTCAGAAGGAAAATACAATGAAGGTGAAAAAATCAATCATATCAATAATGAATTATAACAGCTCTAAACTGTTGGCTAGGGACTCCCCTGTTGTGAACCGTTATGAACCATTGGACCTCTATTGCCAAGTTGGACAGTAAGTCCTACTATTGTCGGGGAAGACTGAATAAGTCTTAAGGGCTCAATACACGAGTATGGCGATGATACCAACAACACAAAGTACATTGTTTGTAGTAATAAAACCTTGGCCAAGGTGGTGGTATGCAATGGTGTAATAATCGTCGATTACTTGGTTCAATAGTGCACGTCTAGTCAAGAAGGTCATTGTCATAGGCAATGAAGTCTATAGGGTGTGACTAGCTAAGATTGTTGTGGGTTCTAAACATGTCTTAGATGGCAATAATGATTTGATTTGATTATTGCACCTCTCTTGTAGGGCCAAGCCACTTCTGAAAGGAAGTTGTGTGGGAGACTATAAAGTTGAGACAAAGAGGTCAATAGTTGGGAGTTAAAAGCTCTGACGACGCTTTCCCTCTTCTGGGAAGACATTCAGGAGCATTTGAAGAAAGAGAAATAAGAAGAAATACTTCCATTGTTTTAGGTTCTTTGATTTATGCAATGATAGTTCAATTATTGAGTTCTTTCTTTCAACTTAAACAATAGTTGGATTGTTTGTTAAGTTCATTTTCATTTGAAGGTAGTTAAATAAATATATTTTAGTAACTGTTACTTGTAGTTAGTTCAATGAACTTTGTAGTTATCATGTTAATAGAAAAAAGAAACTAGTTTCTTTCTGTCATTATCGGTTAAAATTTTTTCTTTAATTTTCTATCATTTGTTCATTATTTGTTAATATTATGTGGTAGTTAGGTTCAACATGTTACAAAGATAAGCTTGGGATTTGGTGTTGAGCTCAACATGGACTTTGAAGTTATTATGTTCATAGAAAAAGGAAAGTAGTTTCTTTCTGTTATTATCGGTTAAAATAATTTCTTTAATTTTCTATGATTTGTTCATTATTTGTTAATATTATGTGGTAGTCAGGTTTAGCATGTTAAAAGATAAGCTTGGGATTTGGTGTTGAGCTCATGATGGATTCTTGTCCGGCGAGCTTTAGAGCATTGATCAAGAATTATACTTTTTTATAGTCATTAGACATTGATTGATATTTGTCATATCTTTGAGGGATCATTGTTGAATAATTCAAGATTGTGATTCGAGAGTTTGAGACTAAGACCTTAAGAACAAAGCTCGAAGCTACACCTTTTCCGAGGTTCAAGAGACAACTTGATGAAACCTACTTGATTTAGGATTCGTTTCTGTTGAATAACTTGGATCTTTTTTGCAAATGTACTAACATGGCCATCGTAATTGATGTTTTCAAAATGCAGATTTGGATCTCATATAAATATGAGAGGAAGAGAGACATGTCTCTATGGTGTAAACATCATTTAAATTATATTAAATTATATTAACATGAATACTACACACACACACACACACACACACAATAATATATATATGTACTGTATACAATTATTAACATGGATAAGTATATATAGGAAATGATGATTACCAATAACAATAATGAATATTAGATCGAAACAATCCGACTAAAGCTACAACTTTAACACTCCCTCTTAGCTAGGGAGGATTTGTAGAACACATTATGCTCTCAAGTATATGAAGAGATATCGTCTCAGTATGATATTGAATTCCTTATGAGACTAAATTTCACACTTTTCATAACACACAATTCAAACAATTTTCCATAGCTTAAACACCACCTTAAGTGTGGTGTATAATAGTAATTTTGTCATGTTGTTCGGCAAGATCTGGCCCAAAGAACCATAACAAGTTGGTTATCATGGTGTCCATCAAAATCCGGCCCAAAGAACCATGATAACAGGTCTACCATTTATAAGATCGCCACCTTACAATGGTTACTTTCTGTTTGTTTGTTATCAAGACTTCCAACACTCTGGGTTAACAACTTAATGGAGTCTGTCATGATAACAGGTCTACCATTTATAACATTGTCACCTTACAATGGTTACCTTCTGATTATATATGTCAATGAAAGATCACCACCTTTCATTACATATCATATGTGAAATGAAAACCATCATGAACCAAGTCAGAGGGTGGTGCAAAGGCTTTCATCTCAATTCTCTCTCATAGAGAAGAATGCATTTCAAGGAATTTCACTTAGAACTTATCCTCATAGGGAAGATATCATTCACAAAGGATTGCACCTCAAAAATTCTCCCTCTGAAAAATGATCCTGGGAAGTTAGGTCCAATAGTTGCTCCCTTAGAGGCTCTCTTCCCCCAAGGATTCTTGTTAGACTCACTTTGAATTTGATATCAATTTTTTGGTGATAAGTCATCACTTCCTCATGATATACATAGAAGTAGGCCCATCAAAATCATGCAGTCACACACATGTATTTTTAGACTCCCTCTAAGTATCAATCTTCTAAGCTCCTACGTTGCCTTCGAAGAAGTGCCATAGTCCCTCTTAATGTAGAAGAATCTCATAATCTTAATCATCAAGGATGTTTGCTTCAAGAGCCTCACTTTATCCATCTTGACCATTAGGGTCTTTGGAGCTACTATCATTAAATTTAGTTTGCACAATATTTGGTAGCATATGTAAAGTGTCAACCTTCTTTTCCTGTATGAATATCCTCAACATAAAGGAAAAGATCAAAGAAAATAACTCTTATAGTATATATAGAATTACAAATAAATGAATAGATAAATGTAAAAGATACGAGTACTTATCTGCCCATGAAGGTCATGGAACATCTCCTTTCTCTAACGATGGTTCAAGTGGGAATGAAACATGGGTTATTATACCCCCCCCCCCTCCCCCCCCCCACAATGTAAAATTCCCACCCTTATATTGTTGAACACTTTTACATCACATTAAATATGGTAACTTCTTTCTAAGTTCCAACTTTCTCATTGAGCTTAACAATAGAAGCAACCTCATCCACGATACGCCAATGTCTAGATTGAGTATGATTGTGCCACATGAATGAATCTATAACTCATACGTTGAGTTTCATTCATCAAATAGAGACTCATAGATGGTTCAAATGAATTCTTAAAAGCTCCATTAATCTCTCACAACAATAGCTCAAATTTCCTCTGTTTATGCAAAGGTATTTGTTTGATCTTTTGATTAAACCTATATTACGCACATCTTTGCACTCTGTGTATTCCAAATTTATATCATTGGTGAATCCATCACAACGTGGTTTACTCCCTCTTAATTTGATTTCAATCCTTCTTTTCCTGCAAGAACATTCGTAGAGGAAAAGATCAAGGCAAATAGATCTTTTAGTATATACAAATAAGGGAGAGACTGCATTATTTAGTTAAATAAAATATTCAAGGATTAATACTAATCTGTACATCAATATTCTTTTATTAAATCTTTCATGCCTTTAGACATTAATATTGAATTAAACAAACAATTATTTATTACTTTTTATGTCCCCTTCTATTAGGTCGGCTTATTATGATCCTACAAAGGATATAAGGTTCACTAGAAGTCTAAACTTTATTTAATTATTTCTATTTGAACCAAGTTGCAAATATCATCACTAAATTCTATTAGAAATTCTAGATAACATCCATTCTCCACATATATCAACTTACACAAGGGATGGTAGAATTACAATTGCTTGAGCTTGGACACGACCTATGTGGAGCTCGCTTACCCCAACATGGGTGATTTACTCCTCCTCCAGTGCACACTCCCTATTTACTACATAATCAATGCAATGGTTCTTATAAACTTCTCCATCATTTACTAATAATAGTAAATTATTACATTAGATTCCTTACAAGAGAACAATTTATAATCACATTAAAGAATAATCAATTATCAATACGTATTTACACATTCTTATATTGATATTTCGTAGCAATATTATAAATTATTATAATATTAAGAATTAGTTTATTATAACATAACAACTCTCAATAATAATCTAATCCTTCATCTCTTTATAAAAATGAATAACCTAATTATGAAATGGAATAACAAACATACATAATTTAAATACACTTTCTCATGCCTTGTAACTTATGCGAGTGATGTGACCCTTCACAATATATAATTGAGAGCTGAACATTCCTCATACCTTTTTGTATATACTTGATCTTGGATCCCATCGCATTTGTATTTACACATTGTTTCCTATAAATAATCCTTCATATCTTCCTTAATAAACATTCATATCTTGAATATAATATTTATTACTTATAAACTATCTTCCTCAAATGTAATATTCTCAAGCCTTCCTTACAAATAAACTTAATAAAACATTCACAAAATATTCGACAGTTCCTTATAAATATTCTTCCTCATAAAATATAATATTACCTCTCTTCAATGAGTCATGCATTCTTACCTTCCTTAGTAATAGTGAGATATTCACACTAGTAAATTTAGGCCTAAATTTTGACGTGAAAAGGTCGAAATTTCGAAAAGAATAGGTCGATAAGGCGACCAAGCTTGCTGTCGGTCTTTTTTGGTCGATTTTTCGCCACATACATTTTGCGTCAAAATTTTGACTTCACAAAGGTGGACTTATCAACGCGAATTTCGTCGATTTCCCTAGTCCAACTTGAACTATTATTTCCTCATTTGCAGGCGCCGCTGGTCGAAATTTTGACGTAAAGCTACACCAATTTGGCATCTAAATTGCGACGAAAATGCCTTACTTTTCTACGCCGGTGCCATACAAGCAATGTCAAAGGCGACCAATTTGGTGTCGAAATTGCGACCAAAACACCTTCCCTTTTTGCGCATTTTCGTCGAAATTGAGACCAAGATATGTAGAATTTTCGACGAGCTATCCCAATTATTGTAAAAGCTTTGCTCTCATAGGAGCCTTCTAAACTGCACAAAACTTGATTCTAAAGCGTAATTGCTCGGTGCATGAGAGTCAGGGTATCGTGCACATTTCTACCTCCACACCATTGTTTCGTTCGTCATAGGATTTATTTCATACAAAACAATGGGAAGGAGGAAGAAATGTGCACCATATCCTGAGTCTCCACTGAGCAATTATGCTTTACAACTCAAATTTTGTGCAGTTTAAAAGGCTCCTATGAGAGCAAAGCCTTTGCAATAATTGGCAAAACGCATCTAAATTTTGGTTCCTGTAGGGAAGAATAAAATTAGGAAAGAATTATTTATCAGGAATGAAAGCCAATAATTTCATCTATTTTTCAAACAGATAAACATGACAAAAAAACTTACAGTCCCAATCACATCATCATAAGAGCGCATATATAACTATAACTATAACTATAACTATGTCTAAAACCAACATAATTTACAAATATCCACAATTCAAATATTATCCCTTGATGTTTTCTTTAATGCAAAGTTTTAAGTCAACTATGTTATTGCCCTGGATGTAATACCAAATTGTCATTAGGCTAAAGACTGTAGAGGGATTTACGATTTACAAATGCAAGGAGAACTACCCAACCAAAGTAGTAAATGACATGAAAAGTTAACAATCTAGATGAAATATTTCTAGCAATTGAACTGTACGTTATAGAAACAAAAAATTGCCTAAAAATAGACACCTCACTAGTTCATTTGCATTCGTAATGGCTTCACAAAAGTTGAAAGCTTACGATTTGTCAAGAACACAAAAGGCACTCATAGTTCAGCTGCATCAATAAAACTAAAGTAGTCAACTGTCATTTTACTTAGATCCCTATGAAAATGTTGCACTGAAATACAATATACATTGGAGTTAGGAATTTGGTTGACAACCAAAATCAATTGAATTGAAATAAGAAACTTCACCAAAGAATCAACTAAATATGTATCTTTAAGCATATTTTGCTACTCAAAATGTTATGACTTCTTCCTTCTTGACCTTAAACTCGTGACATTTTTTAGTTTTACAGGGGGAAACACGATCCCTCCAACTATTAGTTGTAAATGGCTTCCACCTTAGGCGCATAGAGTCTTTGAACTAGATAGATAAAATACACAACCATGTTGAAGACCATGGAAATAGAGGATAACATGGAAAATACCAAACAACAAGTTGGATGATGATGAAGACTACAACGAAGGTAGAAGATCCCAGACATCATCAATTAATACCAAACTACCAAATGGAGTATACAAACTTGAAAAGATAAGACACACCTTACAACTAAATGAAACTCTAGAAGCTACCATCAAATGGCATGACATTGAATCATTACCAACAAATGAATACAACATAGAGAAGCTACTAGATATGGTATTTCTATTCATTTTTCAAACAAAAGAGTGCAGTAGGTATGCAACCACGACTAAGGAAAGTGCAATTTCACACCATTTGCCATGTTCTAATATGATGATAACAGATGCCCAATAACCTCTTTCAATTTGCGCTCTTCCCTTAAATCAATATTTAATTCCAGCAATCAATCATAGGAAAATGTTTTTTTTGTTATTGAAATTTGTTGGTCATTAATTCCTGCCATGGTATATGCTTTAGAAATTGCACCTGCACATGCAATCCTTATATGTGTATAATTTCTCACAAACAAAAACCATTTGTTATATTTTTTGATGTTATCTTTATTATGTAAGACTTCCGTTAAGCACAAGTGCTTCCTTGGAGAAACAATTATACAAGGCTTTCTGCATTCAAGAATCAAAACAATAAAAGAACTTGAAAGCATGATTTTATTAGGAACTTAGCCACTTACTCGTCAATGAATTGACAAAAATATAAAAGAAAGTAGCTTTGGCTTCTCCTACCATAGCTTATTCAATCATCGTTTTCCCAGTACCCTAAGAGCAAATTAAATGTACTTTATTGTAAACAAAAATGAATTTCCAACATATAAAGAACAGAGAATAAATCAGACTGACTTATAGGAGGTCCAAATAAGAGGAGCCCTTTGCCTGGAGAGCGACAGCCTTGAAAGATGTCAGGTCGCAATAGAGGCCATATGACCATTTTTGTAACACACTTTTTGGCATGCTCTACCCCAGCTTCAGTATAATTTTGGAAAAATAAATATTAATGTTAATAGGTACATAGAAATAAATATGAATAATATTATCATCAATTCATTCAGCCATATTAAATTTACCAATATCATCCCACCAAACATTGGGATCCTGGTCCATTATCTCATTGCTAACATGCTCTATCAGACGTGGTTCCAAGTTACGCAGCTTATCAGGAAGCTCACCATCAGGAACAACAAGCATTTCTAAATTGAAAATATAGGACAGAAAAGAAACAACCGTTAGCATGCTTCAAACCAAAACTGCTAGAGATGGTTATTTATTTAGTTAAAATCAAAATCAACTGATCCTATTCAAAAACAATAGCTATGAGTTATTGTCAAACTACCTTCAAATTTGCAATACTTATCTTGGCACAAGATATTTTTATAACCAAACAGTTTGAAGGATCGTGACCAGAGCAAAACGCCCAAGAAACCAAGGTTATCGAAGACAAGCAAAGGTAGTCTGCTATGAAATATGCATGTGAATAGAGTATTTCCCAACCTGTTTGAACATTTGAGCTGCAAAAAGATGTTGATTATATACTTTACACTACAAAAAATCAGTATACACAGACAAGGTTGAATAGGCACTATAGCAACATATTTAGAACTAGTCAAACATCCAAATCACCATTAAAGAAAGGAATCATACATGAATAACTCTGCTGCCATCTTAAGATGAAACATAGTTGTCTCATCTTTTGGCTTAGAAGAATCGCTATCGTTGCCTAACCACAAAATTATTGTAGTATTCAACTATGTTCTTCATAGCCTATAAAAGCTGACTAAGGTTGCAACGTTTATAATGACTATAGACAAAAATATAAATTAAAACAAGCAATATTATCATTAATTTTTTTAAAATGTAGAATGAAATGGTTGTAAGTATGCATTTCTACCACATGCAAATGATGTTGAGATACAGACCTGTGCAATCCAATCTCCCAAGGAATAGACATCACCTCTTATCACCATCTTTGCCAAAACAAGATTTGTCATAAAGCGATGTTAGAATAGTTACTAAAATGGTCATAAATTATGTTGTTATAGTAAAAGAATACTTTAACTTAAGAAAAAAAGCTATAAAATATTAAAGCATGACATTGTGCTTTAAAAACTAAAAAGGTACCTGTAACGAAGAACTTCATTTCGACTTGCTAATTGGTTGTCACTATTAACTATAAGCTTATCTTTAAAGTTTGAGCTTCACTTGGTTTCGAGAATAGTTAAATATTCTCTACTTAATAGGGCCAACCACGTGAAGGTGGAAGCTCATTTGGCCCCTCCCCCCCCCACCTAACATCACTCTAAATTCCCCGTTAACATTTAATAACATTCAATTCATCCATTTTTGAAATATAACATTCAATCATTATAATCACATGATAACATTCATTAACACATAAAATTCATAAACACACAACATTTATGAATAATTCATTAACACGCAACATTCAAGAGTAAGTCATTCATGAATAATTCAGTAACACAGTATTCATCAGCACCCAACATTAATGAATAATATTCATTAACAATATTCAAGAGTAAGTCATTCATGAATAATCATATCTTTTTTGCTTTCTTGCTGTTTCTTTTTTTTCATAAAATTTCTAAGAGGAATATCAATGTCCTCGTCATCCCCCTCCTCTATTGGTTCTAACACATGTCTCCTCCTCATCTGTTCAGGAACATCATGAGGCCGCTGCACCAAAGGGGGGTTCGCTGCAATAACAAGTACTTCATGAGTTAAATTTGCACCATTTTATATTAGTGAATTATGAGTTTTTATTTAAGTAAAAGAACTATAAATCAAAAAGTTAATTTAAAAGAACAAAACATAGATTTTCTTTACCTGAATGTGTGACATGATCTACCTGTTGATCAGTCTGAACATCCTCCAGCACTCGTTCAGCACGACATGATTCTATATCCTCAACACAAAAAGGTTACACCAAGTTCAATTAAAAATGTTAAATTGTATTAATAATTACATAATTAGTTTTAAATAACAAATGAGCACCTCCATCGATAGTACAATGCACATTAGGGGCTTCATGATGCTGCGTATGATCTGTGTCACGATTAATAGGTTGCATTGCAATGTCATGCACATTATTATCAAATAAATTATTGCTCAAGTATTCAATTTCTAATATATTTTTTGGCATATTTACCTGTGCACATGATGCATGAGACTATTCGGTTGGGGCAATGGAAGCTTGCCGTAGGCGTTCAGCCACCGCTGCATAGCCTTGCTTGAAGGCAATTTTTTTGTGTTCTTCCGTGACCTCCAGATTAAAATCAGCACCTTGCATTTTTTTATTAATTAACAAAATTATTTGCATTTTATAAATAATTTTTCTTTGCAATTCATTTATTGCTACTTACAACGCGTGCTTTGATTTTCGAATATCCCCCAGAGCCAAGTTTGTGCTGCCCAACCTTTTCCAGCCTCGCCTTTGTTGCCTTTGATGTGTCTTGCAAACTATGAAAAGTTTGAAATATGTTAGATGATATAGATATAAAGATCAGTACTAATTAGTCGATTATTATATATTGGTATGAAGGTTTTAGCATAAAGTAGCATGTTCCACCAAAAATATGAAAAAATGGAAGAAATTATAGCATCATACCTTTAATTGACATGTGTAATCATGCTATTTATCCATGATAGATCTAGAAGGTCATCAAATATGGTTGCCCACATGTCATCAATATTCTTGGTACTCTTTGTAATTGGTAATTGGTAATTGGTAATGACTAAGAATTGCTTATCATATTAAGATTTTTGGATGTAATTTTAGTGTGATTACTGATTGGAAGAAGTTTTGTTTTACTCAACACAACATCTCTCTACTTTTCTTGAGCTTTTAATGTAAACTCAGTCTTCAAGCTTCTAATTTTGAACTCATCCAGAAGGTCTTTGAAAACTTCGTAGACATTGGTCTTGACCAAACAAGTCAAATGATTTTGCCATATAAACCAAACAATCAACTTTGCTGACCATAGATGTAGAAGGTCATGAAAAATGACTGCCAAAATGTCATCAGTCCTATTGGTGTTTCTGCCAATTTTAATGGGTAATGATTGATAATTGCTTTTCTTATTGCAAAATTTGTATATAATTTTAGTGTGGTCATTGATTGAAGCGTTGTTTTTGTAAGTATATGCAGTGGAGATGAAACAAAAGCTCTTTTTGTTTTTGGAGATTCATATACAGACACTGGAAATTACTATCCTGGTATGAAAAATAGCATAGTTTCAACATGGAAATATCCATATGGTATCACTTGGCCTGGGCACCCATCAGGCAGGGTATCATCTGGCAGAATTCTTACTAATTATTTAGGTAATCTTTCTCAAAATCAATTTCTAATGATCTCAAAGGTCCATATCAAAAATTGTTGTTCATATCAGGAACTGTTGTTGCATATTTTAGCCCAAAATATTTGGATAGGCAATATAAATAGAAGTCAATTTGCCTCAAACTTTTCCATTGCTATGTACTGGTGTTTCCAAGTGCTTTACACCATCAGCTAATATAGGTATATGTTTGACTTCTCTCTAATTATATAATGATTATAGATCATGGTATTGACTTCTAATTTTCTAAGTATAATAATGCTTAAGGGTCTTGTCTGCAATTTTGTATATTTATATTTTGCACTGTGAACCTAGAAATTCCCCCAAATTTTATAAGATATAAAAATCCTATCAAAAAAATCTTATTGAAATTGCATTTGGAAGGCAAGCCAAAACTTTTCAAAGTAATCATATGAAACAAAAAAACCATGACTCTTTAGGATTACCATAAGATCCTTTGAAAATCCTTTTTCAATCCATCCATATAACTCCTCATAATTGATGCCCTCTTCAGGATACAATTATATTAAAATTGAACAAGCAATTTTCAATTTTAAAGTCTTGATAACTATGACAAGTTCTCTCCAGGAGTGCTTCTCTTGTATACTCTGAGCCATGGATCGGAACAATCCTATTTCCTTAATCTATTAACATTAAAATGCTCTTATCTACAAGAGCTTTTGGATTTGATTGTGTATAGTTTTTTAAGCATGGATGTTTCAAATCAAACTCTGTGCTCTATGATTGTGTATCTTTTTTCTTGTGGCCTCATATGCTTGGTTTCATCTCTCTTATGCTTGATTTCATCTTGATGATGGTTCAAAATGTCAATGCTAAAAAAACTATACAAAATCAAATCCAGAAGCTCTTGCAAATAATTGTCATAGATTGTAAAAATCTGTTCTCATTGATTAAAATACTTCTTTTCTTTATGATTATATTGCCATGGTTTTAAATATACAGGTGAATGCATTTACCAGAGTTTGTGTTTTTTCTTAAATTTATGCAGCCTAAATCTTAGGTCTTCCATCTCTAGTGACCTACAGGGTTCCGATAAGTTCAAGCCATCATATACAAGCAAGGAAAGGCATAAACTTTGCAGTAGCATACAGTGGCGTATTTGATAATTTTGGAATTCCAAAGCTGAGTGTCCAAGTTGGGAATTTCAAGGATTCCTCCTGGCCTTTAATGGCTTGTCGTTTCTTTGGTTGAGGACTTAATGTCTATATCTTTTGTAATCCTTTGGGTTTCAAGCATTTGTCAAAACCTTTTTTACTAAATAAAAACATGTACTGATTATACTCAATATAAATCTACCATCCATTCTTTTAAAGAAGGTAGGTACTATGGCTCTAATAAAGATCTTGTTTCAAAAACTTCTATCACAAGATCTCCATTGATTTACCAAATAGAACCTATGCCAATTAACAACCAAACCTGTTAATACAGATTAATAATATTCCTCTAAATATGTAGAAAAACACAAGTAACAAATATATGAAGGCATCTAAAAAGATAGAAAACATGGAAAATGTACAAGATACCCTCAAGCCAAGAAGAGATTGAGAAAATGTGTCTTCAAGTGACCAAAATTGTCAGTGAGAGTAAAAATTCTTGGGAGTATACATAAATTCTCTATGACTCTCCTCCACCTGTAGTCAACACTCACTAAGATAAGAATGACATTAAATGTTAAATCTACCATATGAATCTATCAAATCAACAAGGGGTGTGTAATCATTAAGATCTGATTTATAACACCACAGATCTATTCTGTCAGGAGGGAGTATTTACTATTACAAACCTGTTGCCAAAGAATTAACTCTTATGATCAATTCACTAAATGTTCATGGCTATACCTTACACAATTGGAATTTATAGCTTATTTTTGATCCATACATCATGTTATAATTCCGTCGTCACATGATAGTTATCCTTAGTGTCTTTGAGTCACCTTACTACAAGAGTAAGAAAGTATAAAAATGTCTGCACCAACCAACAATAGTCCATTTCTCATGTTGCACTAGATTGTTTCCATTGCCAATTTAATTTTCAGACCTCCAACATAGATGGTCCATTTAGTAGATTTAAAGAATAACATATATTTAGATGTCCTAATATATGTATAGGTTATTATGCATATTGACCATGTGCAAAAGTGATTCTTGGACTTCCCGATTTTGCTTACTATTATGTTGAGCACGATGCAATAGAAAGCATATGAAATAAAGATCTTCTTTGACTATTTTAAAATGTTTACATCTCCTTTTACAAAGCTACCATTTTAGTACACAATGAAAATGGGTTATCGATCGCTTCTTTTTGCACTTTCTATAATCAACTCAGTAGAAGAGACACCAATTGAACTGACATGCATTTGAATTATAAAAAAATAGTGCTTGTTTCTTGATATCCATTCCGTCTTTTTAATTTTCATTATATGTTGGGATCTAGTATTGATTATAAATGATGATTTTCTTAACATCAATAAAATGA
This sequence comes from Cupressus sempervirens, assembly GCA_028749045.1. Lineage (NCBI taxonomy): Eukaryota > Viridiplantae > Streptophyta > Pinopsida > Cupressales > Cupressaceae > Cupressus > Cupressus sempervirens. Next base: position 430,211,124 of record CM053787.1, on the reverse strand, counting down.
TTAGGCAAGAAAAAATTGGAATGTTGTAGTTAGTTAGACCTTTGATGGGTTTTGGGTGTGGGACATCTAGTTTTTTATTTGATGGTTGGGTTTTTGTCCTAATAGTCTTTGAAAATGGGTTTGTTGGGAAATGATGATGTCTCTTCCTAAGCTCAAATAATTTCCCCTATTAGTTTAATTACATGTGTGTCACCTTTTACTATATCTATAGGCAGAGCTAACATGGCAGAGAAATTAGTGAAAAACAATGTTTAGGATTCATACTTCTCCCAAGCTCATCTACAAGACTCAAAAGTTAGAGGAACCAGCATTCAAAAAGTCAAAGAAAGCTAATTCATACCATACATTCAACAAAAAAATTCATGGGTCATTACTCATCTCAAATATTGAAGGCAAAGTTGGAAACAACACCATCTGGTATGAAAAGTGAACAACATGTAGCATCTTCCAACCACACACTTTCTATTTGAACATCTAGGAGACACAAGTATACTAAGCATTGTAAAGGAAGTGATGACATGAAGGATAAAGGATTATCAACATCAACAAGATAAAAAACATAGATGAAAAACAATAATTTTGCTGCTGATGAAAAAAATTGTGGCTCCAAGGAATTTTTTTTTTTTGAAAATCTCTGAGGAAGAGAGACACTCAGAATTTACTGCTAGTCATTGGGACAAAAGATTCATTCTTATCAGCTATAAAAAAGTTAATCAATTGGATGTAAAAGGCCTTTTGGTGGTGGAGTCTATAATTGATGTAAACACAAACAATTCTACTAACAATGTTCTTTATGACTCAAAAGTAAGTTTAGGGTCACAAATAGACAGTAATGAGATAAATAGTGTAAATCTAGAAAAATGTAATTCTGATGTTAAGTACATGGATGAACCTATACATTTAGATCCCATGGAATGTATTTATTTCATGGGTTCCTTTGAAGAGGAAGAAATTGACTTTACACAATTTCCTGGGTGGGATATTTATGGCAAAGTAGGAATCAATAGTTTGTTTGCAAAAAATTATTCAATAGAGTGTAGAAAAGTGGAAAATTAATCAATCACACATAAATCATACCTAGATTATCATCTAATATTTGGAAATTTTATATTGAAATGTCTATTTCTAGCACTCCAAATGTTTTTTTATGGGTTCTAGTCTTTTTTGGTTGTGCATAAATTTCAAAATTACACGTTGGTAACATGTCTCTAATGTTGCATCAACAAGAGAGAAATTCCCCAACACCATTTGGATGGGATACAAGTACAAAATTTTGCCTATGTGAGGGCTTTCCAAGATGCTTTCATGAAGTTATAGAGGTGTACATAGAGTGCCACCATGGCTCAGCGCTAACTAACACCTATTGCTTAGTGTCTGCAATGTTGACTGCCACTCTAATCAATCATCTACCCTTGTGACATGAGATAAAAAGAGTTAGTATAAAAACTAGCGTAGTTTTTTCTCAGATGTAAATAGAATGTGGTATTCTAATTTGATGAAAACACCTAAGTTTGGTGTGTGTGAGACACTGTAGGGTCGTAGGTAGAGCAATGGGTGAGCATGATGATGAAACCATAATAGATATAAAATGACTAAATATCTATAATTCACTTGCATTAGAAATTTTATCTAGGGTATCCAATATACATTAGCGTTACATCAAAAAGTGAGGTGTTTACGGCACTGGGAAGCACTGGCCCTAGGAAATGATAAGTCATCTTGTGTTCAAATGACGAGGCAATTTGTCAAGGATTATTTGTTTTTATGATATGAATTGTATTATAAATCCATGGGACAATGCACAGAATTAAGGAATTTTGATGTATGATATTGTGTTCAAATGATGAGGCAATTTGTCAAGAATAATAGTTATTTTTTATGATACGAATTGCATTATGAATCCAGAGGACAATGCACCAGATTGAAGAATATTGATGTATGATACAACTATATCTTGAGGATAACTGTTGTATTCTGGCTGAATGGAACATGAATTAATGAATTTTTTTATTATAAACAAAATACATACACAAAATTTCTGAATACAATAGTTTGTGTCCAATAGAAATATGCATATACATAAAAATTAATAAATACAAGAATTCACCACTCAACTAATGCATGAAAATTAATTTCAGAATTCACCAACTTGGCCAAATGAAATTGCATAAATACGTAGGGTTGTTGAGCTATCAAAGGTCATTCTACAAGCTGATCCACCACTACCTCACACCCATTGGGGAACTACAACCTTTGTATTGTCAACTATTTAACAATTTAGTTCAGGTATGAATTGCAACCTCTATATTGTCAACTATTTCACAATTTAGTTTAGGTGCAAACTGCAACCTCTCTATTGTCAACTATCTTAAATTTAGTTCCCAACATTAATTGGAGATACCTATTGTTGTTTTAGTATGAATGCTCTATTGTAGTTTAGAAACCATTGTTGTTGTATTAAAAATATCAACATCAATAATTTATGAACCACAAAAAATTTATTGAAAATATTAGCATTTCAGCAAAGCCACAATGCTTATACCCTTCTAAAAATGTTAAAGACAAACATTCATTAGATTTTATTTAATAGGCTAGCTGGTACACATACTGTTATAAACTCCTAGAGTAATTCTCATTTATATCCCATCGTAGACCCAAAACTAAGATTGACTTGCAGCTAAGAATGATTTTCAATGTGTATGGATAATCAAGTGGCTTATGAAACTCATAAATTTAGATACAAGTTTTGTTCAAATCTCACACCTTCCTTTCTTCCTTGCATCACGAGACAACCACTAGCATGCCTAGTGGCCATAAGACAATATGCATACCATTCTTATTAAATAATATAAAATAAACAGAACACATGCATATAGATTGTGCCATTCATTACTATTGATGTATGTGTTGAGAGCTCCCTTTGTGCCATTCATTACTATTGATGTAAAATTATTTTCAATGCAAGAGATGCAATATGAATATTGCATATTTTTGAGCTTCAAGCATTGTTGGAGGTAACTGAAACAACAAGCAAGATATAAACAAAATGAGTTTATTGCAAAGGCTTTACAATTTATTAGTTTGTCAGCTGGGGTTAGGCTTCAATGTGATATAGGGTTATCTTTAGGTTTGATTAGGTTTCAAATAAATTATGCTCTTTAGAAAAGGTATTTTTGGCATATATTACATAGTATTTTAAGGATAGGTAATGCTAAGCATGACATGTCATATGAGTCTAGTAAGGCTTAGGATTGATGTCTATCACAATGAAGGGGTCAATTAGGATACAAAGTTGTTCATAGGGGAAATGTAAGGGACTGATGGGGTCTGGCTGAAAAATCATGTTAATGCTTGTAGAATCTCTACTATAACTTCCACGACCAATGAATCTTGAGTAGTGAACTATAAAAACTAGTAATGCACACCTGCTTTAATAATTTGATCCACGAACAACTAGAAGAATTTAATGCCTAAATGAACAGTTCCATTCTGCCAAGGCCAAGACTTAGATGCTGTAATGGACATAATATATTCAAACACAATAATATGATAACTTTTAGGTCTAGAATGGTTTGCAATATGTTCGGAAGGGTTTTGATTTTTTTGAGGATTTTGAAATATCTATGGGCTAGGATGTTTTGATATAGTTTGAGTTTTAAAAACTGTAGTTTGTTCGTAAATGAATCAAATGATTATTTCATTTCTATGTTCTTGACTAGTTTAGGGATAGCAATTTTTGATAGATGTAGGGTGTAAAGCTTTTAGTAAGTGGATAAAGTTTATTTTTTGAATAAATATGGAGATTCAATTTTTCAAAAAAAGTTCTAGGATTTTTGCAAATCTAGGAATTGAAATGTTTTCGAAGTTTAAGTTTTTAGATTGTTTTGTTGTTTTTTTAAATTTCTAATTCATTTAGAAAATTAGAGCACGTTGATAAGTTTACCTTGTTTTTGTACAGGTAACAAGGCATCATGGTTGACAACTTATAGGGGCACAATTCCCACTTTCTTGCAGCGTTCCTACATTCCTCCTGAAACTGTAATGCCCCGCTAGGGAACCCAAAAGAAATTAACCTAAAGTTTCACTAAGTTTGCCAAACATTTTTTTTTGAAGGAGTTATAACTTAACAACAACATGAATAATATAGCGGAAGCAATAGCATACACATAAGCACATAACATAAAACATATTACAATTCTTAAGGGTCCCATGACGTTGAATCACATTTAAGTTTAATTAATACTAAAAACCAATATACAACACATCCACATTAAAGAATAACTACAAGTAAAAATCCATTGAAATAATATACAATTATCTTGAATGCCACTTGACAATAATCATAATGCACAATCATCCACTGTATAGGTCATAGGGTATGAAAGGCTGAAAGAATATACATCATAAAAATAGATTACATCATCTCGTAAGATCTACTATATCAAATACAATACAATCTAGTACAACCATCCATCATAGTATATAAGAGAAAAATGAAAGAGAGTATAGAACAAGGAACTCCAGCCACGGCATCGAACTATCGGATCTCAATGATAAAAGTAAAAAGCACTACCACCCGACCTCGTGGTAACCCGAAAAGGGTCCATTCACACTGTGCTGAGGAGATAGTCTCAAGTTCCAAACATGATAATGATCCCAAAAGTCAAAATCAGCATCTAGGTCAAGGAAAACCTAAAAGCAATCTAACTCAAGGTACTAAGACACAAATGACATCTAAACCTAGAGGCAACAATGACATGTAGGAAATCTACTATGTAAGTGTGGAAGTGTCATCACATGAGCCAACTCTAAGGTTACCCAGGCAACCTGATTAAACTCAACCCCCCTAGTGACTCTATGCAACACTAGTATTCTTTCGTACTGACAAGACATACTAACAAAGCAAGGTTGCAAATAAGCATCCTCTCTGCTCACATCCTAGCTTGTACTAGCACTCGAGGCATGGGTGAGGAATAATAATGATTCTTATTAATTCATTTTACTCTCATTTAATGTAGTTTTATCACTTATTAAAACAACTTGCAATGGGTTATCGATAGCCTCTTTAGAGCCTCGGCCTTCATTGCAAGCCACTTTCCAACATGGCATACATATAATCTACCCTAAGCTTAGTAAAAGTAGTAGGTCTCATATGACCATAAATCACACATCAATTCTCAAATAAACAACTAAAAAGTACTAAAAACATCATTGATCAAAATCATAGGTTTCACCAATACGATCATCCTAATAGGATTGATGCAAAATCAAGTACACATATACAAAACCACGACATCACCTAAAAACCATAACTCATAATCACCTTAGTCCTATACAAGCAATTCGGAAGCAATCCAAAGATAATTGATCGAAGAATCAAAGGTTATATTAGAAAAGTCACACCATTCACCTTAGTTCCACAGATGAACACTAGAAAGAAATAACCACCAACAGATCAAACTCATCATACAAACACGCAACACATCACTAAGGTTGGGTATAAAAGATCGTATACAAAACATCATCATGACATCACAGAACAAACCTCCAAGCCTCTGGTAAACATCCTGATCTGGTCAAAGAACTAAATCAACCCCAAACCCAACACACAAGAAAACATACAATTGACAGTGTAGTTTGATAGTTTTAGTTTGGTTTTGAAAACACATAGTTTGAGTTAACAGTAAGGTTCATGTTTTTTTTCGTTTTCAAGCACAAGATTTGATATACAAGTAGGGTTTCAATTTTCGTCTTTTCAAAGTATCAAGTTTTCTAAGGTTTTCATATTATCAAAAGATGTAATAGTTTTCCTTTTAATAATATAAATCATTTTCATTTTAAAATTACACAGTCGAGCAAAACCCGAGTTTATCAATTAACCATTCACAATTTACAGTTTTAATTCATTTTAATAATTATTTAATTAAATACTTTAATTAAATATTATCAAAATTCAATTATCATCAATTTATTAATGATTATAATTATTTATTTTAAATTATTAATAAACAATTAATCTATCAATAAAATAATACTCATTAATAATATAATATTATTAATAACATTTAATAATTTAAAAGTCATTAATATTTAATATATTAAATAATATTAAATAAAATTAATATTAATAAAAAAAAAATTTAAAAACTATTTAAAAAATGCTAACCTATGTATGTTTTAAGCCTGTTGGCTAGGAGGCGTTGCCACGGTACGCCACAACAGCAGCAACAGTCGCATACTGCCATAAGGCAGTACTTATTGCTACGACAACAATAGACTATTGTGCAACCTGCCTTTGCAGCCGTAGGGGTGGGTGCGGGATTGGTGGCCCCTCCCACCTTCAAACTTATCATTTTTTTATAAAATATTTTGTTTTACAAAACAAAACAAACCCAAAACAAACTCACCCTAATTTATTTTTATATTTAATAATGTAATTACATAGTGATTACAAATTACAGTGTATGTATATATATATATATATATATATATATATATATATATATATATATATATATATGTACATATGTATATACATATGTATGTATGTATGTATGTATATATGTATATATGTATGTATGTATATACATATGTATATACATACATATATATACATATATATATATATATATATACATATATATATATATATATATATATATATATATATATATATATATATATATATATATATATATATATATATGTATGTATATGTATATGTATATGTATATGTATATGTATATGTATATGTATATGCATAAACCTAGTATAGAAACCCAGATTAATCAGTCAAAATTGATAAAGGAACTTAGTTTTGATTTCAAAACCCACATTCTGATTTTAACAAGTCCATAACAAATCACCCAATTTAAAGTGAATGAGGGTTTCCAATCTCAAATTAACAATCCATATATAGATGATTTCAAAATGAAGAACAATGAATTCACCTACAAGGGTTTCAATTTAATTAATTTGTTCACAGATGAAATCAAGAACAAAGAAATAATAAATTTCAACACAAGGGTTTCAACCAAATCTAGAATTCTGAAAACAGATATATCCCAACATGAAGAAGATAGGAATTCAAAGAATAAAAAATCATTGTACAAATAAACCCACAAGATTCTACCTAAATCTGATGCTAATACGACAACGCACAAAGCACACAAGTATTTCCCTTTCTTTCTAAAAACCCCCTTCTCTGAAATTGCTCTTCCAAAATCTGGATATTGCAAAAATGAGCTCAAGATCTCTGATAAAGAGTTCTCCCCTAAATTTAAGACTTCGATTGTGCAATCACACGGGGAAGAGTTGTTGATCTTTATCTTTATTATTTAACTATATCTTGATTTTCATACACAACCTTTTTGCCATTTAATTAAAATATCTTTTATATATATATATATATATATATATATATATATATATATATATATATATATATATATATATATATATATATATATATATATATATATATATATATATACTTGAGATGTTTTTGATAAAAATATTTATTAAGTAATAATAATATTTAGTATTTATTTAAAAATAAACTCCTAAATATATTATTATTAAATTAAATTAATATTATTAGTCCCAAAATTAGACTTTAATTAAATCTTTAAATTTAATTCTTTTATTTAATTAATTTTTCAATTAATTAAATATAATTAAATCTCAAATTTTTCTTATAAAATTTTTATTAAATTAAATCATTAATTATTCTTTTAATTTGTTATAACAGAAACTAATCACTTACCCACAAGATTGAAATGAAACCCCTAATAAAGTAAAAAGACTAGATCAAACTCAAGGGTTAAAATCACAAATTTACGTCACTTGATGAATTCAGCAGGGTAGACAACTTAGATAACTTGTCCTACTTTTTAGGACAATTGGCTTAAGTTTAGGATTTGGACTCAAGAATTATCTCCTCTCTTTTACCATTAAGATACTGCGATAGGGTACACTCATCCTGGCAATTCAGGGAAGTCACAATACCCGGTACCTGCAATCTGCATAGAATCCATGCATGTATATACACATATATTCTAAACTAAACAAGCAATGGCGGAAAGTGGTGCATCGTGTAGATCCTGACTAGCAGGTGATTATGACTCCCTCCCTCAATCATATTAGAAACATCATACATAAAATGAAACATACAGGTACACCATACACATGCAAGTATGAGATAAGTAACCATAGAAAACACATATAAATAATTCATCTAACTATCATAATGAAATAATTGGAGTCACTGTATACAATCATCATCGAAGAATAATCATGTATACATTAAACAACTAGTACCAAAGTAACTCATCCTATAATCAACTGAGTATGAAACAATATCCAACAATCTAAAAATCAAATACCACTAAACATCAAACATAATCATAAAGCTGACCTAACAGAGTTAGACAATAATTGAAATGTCCCTTTTCTGATTTTGCATGATATTTCAAGCCTCAAATCAGATCTTTAAAATCAAACAACTAATATCCCAAAGATCCACCAAATTTCTCAAGAAACCCCAAATCGGGTATGCTGAAAATAGTGCTAAAAGCTTCACAACTTCACAAATTATTAATAAATCTGAAAATAGAATTTTTTACAAAAATTTCAGCAGCATAACAGCTTACAAATTGACATTTCCAGATCCGTATAGCCTTTACACAACAGCTCAAAAATGTAGGACAAAAACTATGCTCATCAGGCTCCCGAATTAGCACAAAATATGCTCGAAAACACCACAAAAATACTAATAATCTATCTCAGAAGTTTAATCACGTCCCAATACATATATTCAGCTCTATTTTAACATTTAAAAGTCTGATATACAACAGCAACCCAAACTGATATGAAATACTCAACTGAAAACACCAAACTCATACAAAAAACACACCAAAAAACTCACAAATCTGCACTGTTTAGCACAAAGGCAAACTCTGTATGAGCATGCACATGGAATGGCTTCAAACTCCCGTCCTTAGCCTTCCTGGAAACCTGCAAACTCCCGTTCTTGGGTCTCCTTCTCCACAGGTTTGGCAACCTCTGAAGAACAACAAGAAAATTAGCAAAAATCAAGTTCTGAAATGAGCCCAAAATGCCTCCAAAACCCCTTAAAAGAGGGCATAACTATAACTCACGTCCAAGAGAGGTTAATGAAACATATTTTAATAATAATTTTCATTTATTAGTCCAACGGTTTCCAAAGATTAACCCCCTTTTTCCGAAACTTCACTTTCTTGGGCCTGCCTGCCTTAGCAAAGATTATTATTTTTTAATTATTTGAAAAGGTGACATGACAAGTCCTCCCCTCCCAAACATTGCTTGTCCTCAAGCAATGGCTGAACAATAAATCAATCAATCCACCTGGATCCCAAATGTAGTCATGAACTATACTACTACCAATTAACACAGGCTCCTGCAATATCCTCTGCAATATGACCAAGACGAATCCATAATCAAACTGACAATTATAGCTCAACCAAACTCCAAAATCACCACTATCACAGTCAAAAACCCATGAGACACAAACTCTTAGAACATTAGAACCCAAGTAAAGTGGACAAATCAAACTGCCAACACCATAAATACCATCAACGCATCCCACTGGCCTATACAGAATGTATAATCCAACTCTGCAACAATGGTGAATGCTCTCAAATGAAACTATACCAAGTATGGAGAATCCACACACTGTACAACTCCTACGGTCAACACAACTCTGTAGATCATCTGCCACTGTCTCATAACCACAACTCCCATGCACCCCTGATGGTGAAAAGCCATCACAAGATAAACAACAAGAAATGGAACCCAAACCAAATTTTCCTGCCATCAACTCCTCAACACAAGGATCATTTGCTAATTGATGTACATGCCCTGCTAAAGTATCACTCCAAAACTCCTGCTCTAAGTCATGTATTATCAAGCTATCAATTGCAGGACCTATCGCCATGTCGTGCCCATCACAACTCTCATCCTGAGGCATCAAACTCACAGTGTAATGCCGATAGAATGCGCCAATCTCAGTCAGTGGCTCATATTGTAATCCAGATGAACTAACTGCAATTGATCATTAACCATGTTGGAATTGACTACTAACTCTGAAGATATCACCAAGGGAGTAGTATTACTAGTAGGAACCATGCCAACTGTCGATTCACCAACATCACACATGATCTTTGATACATCTCTAGTCTCTGTGCCATCAGTACTAGAGGCCACCACCATGTCAGGCATACAACAATCTGCTACAACACCCAACTCAACTGAACTTGACTCTAGTGGGAATGAACCTGATATGCCAATGTTAGTATCAAGGATGGATGCATCCCCATCTCCACTGTCTCTGACAATCTCGGCCATGGACATCATTGAATCACCAAACACCATAGCTTGTGACTGTATAGAATCAGGTAAAGACTGTAGTCGCTCTAACTCCATGGTCACCTTAGCCAAATGAAACTGTGACTCCTTGAAAGCCAACTGTGTACTCTCAAGAATCTTAGAAGTCACCTCAAGCTGCTCAGTAAGCTCACTCACCTCATCTTCCTTGGCCAACAATGCATCATATGCTGTACTACCCCACTCCATAAGATAATCTCTATTGGCTACCAACTGCATATAATTCTGTCTCAAAATCCGAATAGCCTCCCATAAAGAGTGGATCTCTATCAAGGAAAGATAACTTCCTTCCTGCTCATCACTAGTAGGAGAACCCCATCCATAAATTGCTAACAACTGACGAGCAGCATCAAAATGTTGGCAAGTGATAGCAATGTCTCGGTCACTAACTCTCAACTGATTAGACACATGATGGCACTGGCTTGACTGTCTCCTACAAACCTCCTCTGATGCACTGTCTAAAGGAGTATAATCAAAGTCACTAGTCTCTAGAGTATTACAATCCATATCCTGTGAATCAAATCTAAAGCTCATATCAACATATGAAGTATCAAAAACATTAGCACTGCTGTCCAACTCCTCTGCACCCAAGGAAACTAAGTTTTCAAAACTGCCCACTGTAGCCTCCTGGATGTCATCAATGCCAATATGATCCTGGGACTCATCTGTACACACTGCCAAATATGAAAGATCATCAACACATTCCAGCAAATATGGTCGACTGGATATATGAACAAAGCCCAACATCGGTGTATAAAAACTAATACCAACATTAGACAAGATACTGGCACAAGAAAAGACAACTCCATGTAATCTGCTAATCAAATCCATGATAGCACCCAAACAAACACTGCTACCAAAAAGTGTTAAAGATCTCCAGTCAACTGAATCCCAAATGCCAATATAGCAATCTCGAGTCCATATCCGTAAACTAGAATCAACTGGTAACTCAAGAAAACTCCTCACCCAAGTAATATGACCAATACCAACTAACTTCACATACCTGTCATGATGAGATAATGAATTCACAATACTATCTTTGTTCACCTCCAGCTGGCTGGACAAATCATGTGAAGTACTACCAGCCTCAACCTCATGTGGTGAAGCATCTAACAGTGCCTGGTACTCTTTCTCAGCAAAATCATGAATGCTCAATGTCTGCTCATCTCTACCAGGTATCTCACCATCCTGCACAACAACATCCTCATAATCATCATCTGAACCCACTACACTGTAGTCACTGCCTATTGTAACTATACCATCCTGAATACCTGTAGCATCACCCTTTGATGACCTGTAAACAATTGTCTCAATTTGAGTATCAAGTTGACGATTACTATCAATTTGTGTAATATCCTTTCCCACCACCTCCTGTGGCAGAGTAGAATCTGAGACCTCTACCTGGCTATCAGCTAGTTTCTCAAACTCTTCATGCAAGTTCTTGGTAATTGTGTCATTTGCCCTGTGAGAAAATCTGCCAAATAGAAATCCAGTCAACTTATCCACCTTAGCTGGGTCAGACAACATGTCATTCATTATACGGTGGTGCTCAATCAACTGTTCAGACATGTCATGGCTTATTTTCATAAGTTTATCTCGAATGTCTAAATAACCATCCTTTCTACTGTTTTGACTCTGGATATCAATTGTCCAAGATCGTGTCCTCTGAGACTCTGTACTATACCTGTCCATTCTGGATAAAGTAGAGTGTAACCCCAATAGGATATAACTTCTTCAAACACCAAGAACTAACATGCAAATGATTAGAAGTAGCATGCAACCATAAAATTTTTCATGTAGCTGATTAGAAGCAACATGCAATCATCAATGATGACATGCAAGATCTGGGTAGTTGTCAAAAATGCAAGATCTGGGTAGTTGTCAAAATTGACATGCAAGATCTGGGTAGTTGTCAAAACTGACGTGCAAACTTCTACAACCACCAAATTCACCAAGAACTAACATGCAAATGATTAGAAGTAGCATGCAACCATAAATTTTTTCATGCAACTGATTAGAAGCAACATGCAATCATCAATTATGACATGCAAGATCTGGGTAGTTGTCAAAAATGCAAGATCTGGGTAGTTGTCAAAACTGACATGCAAGATCTGGGTAGTTGTCAAAACTGACATGCAAACTTCTACAACCACCAAATTCACCAAGAACTAACCATGCAAATGATTAGAAGTAGCGTGCAACCATAAATTTTGACATGCAGCTGATTAGAAGCAACATGCAACCATAAATTATGACATGCAAGATTTGGGTAGTTCTAAAAACTGAAATGCAAGATCTGGGTAGTTGTCAAAACTGACCTGCAAACTTCTACAAACCCTCAGGCTGGCAAGATCATGGCTCTGATACCACTGAAATGTCCCTTTTCTGATTTTGCATGATATTTCAAGCCTCAAATCAGATCTTTAAAATCAAACAACTAATATCCCAAAGATCCACCAAATTTCTCAAGAAACCCCAAATCGGGTATGCTGAAAAATAGTGCTAAAAGCTTCACAACTTCACAAATTATTAATAAATCTGAAAATAGAATTTTTTACAAAAATTTCAGTAGCATAACAGCCTACAAATTGACATTTCCAGATCCGTATAGCCTTTACACAACAGCTCAAAAATGTAGGACAAAAACTATGCTCATCAGGCTCCCGAATTAGCACAAAGTATGCCCGGAAACACCACAAAAATACTAATAATCTATCTCAGAAGTTTAATCACGTCCCAATACATATATTCAGCTCTATTTTAACATTTAAAAGTCTGATATACAGCAGCAACCCAAACTGATGTGAAATACTCAACTGAAAACACCAAACTCATACAAAAAACACCCAAAAACCCACAAATCTACACTGTTTAGCACAAAGGCAAACTCTGTATGAGCATGCACATGGAATGGCTTCAAACTCCCGTCCTTAGCCTTCTTGGAAACCTGCAAACTCCCGTTCTTGGGTCTCCTTCTCCACAGGTTTGGCAACCTCTGAAGAACAACAAAAAAATTAGCAAAAATCAAGTTCTGGAATGAGCCCAAAATGCCTCCAAAACCCCTTAAAAGAGGGCATAACTGTAACTCACGTCCAAGAGAGGTTAATGAAACATATTTTAATAATAATTTTCATTTATTAGTCCAACGGTTTCCAAAGATTAACCCCCTTTTTCCGAAACTTCACTTTCTTGGGCCTGCCTGCCTTAGCAAAGATTATTATTTTTTAATTATTTGAAAAGGGGACATGACAATAATATAAAAAGTCAACTAGGGGTAGGCATTATAAAATCCACGAAGGCCACAACTACAAAGGAGATATTGTCAAAACTTGAATCACACTAGGTTCTGCTTAAAGAAGTTGTTATGGAGCTACATGAGATGCAAAAAATTGAACAAGAAAAGTAGAGGATTTCCCAAGATATTGCCTCCAAGGATTCTGCAATGCGTTTCTTCGTAAGAAAATTGAAAGATGCCCAACATGGGAGCTACAAGATAGGAAAGCGAGCCAAAAAATAGAGTCAAGTGTAGATGATCTTGTGGGTCTTAGTGATTTGAAAGTGTCTGAGATTAACATCTATGCCCATCGAATAAGCTACACAACATTTGCACCTCCAGAATTTGCTTTTGGGCAAGCTCCACTCAGGGGATGCAATACCACTTGCTCTTGAGGAGGAGAAAATGAGAGCCTCTCTATTGTATCAATTTGTAGACTTTGATGTTGGAATTCCTAAAGAAGCAAGCACAAAGGCATTGCTTGTTGCAATTTTGGAGTCGTTGCCTCCAAAGACAATGACTAACAATCCTATGTTACTAGAGGTCATACCCAGTGTGCTTGATCAACAATTTTTTTTTTAAAACAAATTTAATATTATGGAAACTTAGTAACATTTAACCATTCAACATATTACATCTCCAAAGAAAAGTCACAAATTTACTGCTAGAAGTAGTAATTTAGAACTTCTAGGTGGATCACTTCCAAAGGAAAAATAAATATCAACATAGTTCATTAAGGCATATTTCCATTTAAGAAGACCATCTTGTGTGTGTCAAATATACGTGTTGTCTTAACCTTGCAAAATATGTCATATCAACCAAAAAAATCATATAGAACCAAAGTAATGAAAATACCTTATGCTTTAAATATACCTAGTTTATATAGGATGTATTTTATGAATGAAAATTAGACAAGTTATGTGTGCTTAAAAATGGTTTTATTTATGAGAAGAAATTCCCATAATTGAATTGAACAACTATGAAGGGATTGGGGTTACCAAAAAGAAACTTGTCCAAAGAATTTCCAGCTTAGGGTTTGATGATTCAATGTAAGCCTTTATTTGTTAAGATTTTTTTATGATAAATTCAATACCACATGACTTACCTAATTTTGAAAGCAAGTGGTCATGTATATCTTGTTAATCTAATCGAAGATAAGCTCGTGCAGGGCATCAAGGGATTAGAATAAAAAAACTTTAAAATAAACTCCAAATTAATTAGGTGTGACAAATTAGGGTGAACATACTTTGGTCTATAACACATTTGTCTTGGCAAATCTACTTTTATGCTCAATATGCCTACAAGTTTCACACTTTATTTTTCATTGTACTAAACTATCATTAGTGTCTATGGTATAACTATTATATTGTAAGCATCATTTTTGTAAAGCATAAAAGATTTTATAATCTGAGATTTTTTATACTCGTAAACAAGCATGGTTTTTGAATATTTCTTATGAATAGCAAGCACTAGTTTGAATTGTCTCTGGAACAATCCATGATCAACCTCTAACCTAAACCCAAAGAGAAGCTCTTAAAGAGCGACATGAATTGCTAAGCTGAATGGCTGCCTAGCCTTATTTTGATGAGTTTGTGAGCATGGAAGAAAGAAAGGGAAATGAGCAAAGGGATCTAATGTTCGAATGATGATAAGATGACCACAAAAGTTAGGGAAACTATCAACATGCCCATTTCAAACCCCATTACAACCAGCATTCCAAGCAACATTGACTATATTATGATGCCTATGATTATGACTAGAAATATGGCCAATAGCTTCCAAGCATTATTTGCTACGCCCATAGGGCAGGTACAAGATACAAAATCACACCCATTATGATCGAAGCTCTCAGGGGTTTGAGAGTCGCTCCTTACCATGATTTCAGAGCTTTCATTGGAGGAGTCACCACAGTTGTGGTGACTTGTTGATCCTATAGAGTCCTAGAAGAGATGAGCCATTCAATAGTCGAGTCTACCACCAAGTAAAACAAAGAAGATTGTAATGATGTGTATAGATTTAGACCTCAGAATGAGGGTTTTTCTAGTAGCGTGAGATGAAAGATAAACATATGAGTACCAGTTGTGGATGGAGCTCCTAGAGCTATGGAAGCCATTTTTCTCACCATCCTATAACCTGCTTATCGGTATGGTACAATATTTCTTAGCGAGTGATAGTGATATTTCATATTGCAGACGGTAATGGTGGAGTTCTTTATTGTGGAGGGTTTTAGACTTCATATTTTCTTTTATCGAGATGCTTTCCTCTAGCAAGAATATTTTTCATGAACATTATAGAGTATTAGCAGTTTGCAATAGTGTGATGCTTTTTTGCTTTTGGCTTCCACATAAATGCCCCTTTTCGATAGTAGTTCAACAAACTCAACTCTATGTGAATAGACTGTCACACTCTTTAAAATGATAACCCTATTCATCATTGCTTTCAAGATCTGCACCCTTATTGAGGAGAGCCTTAACTAATTTGATATCCTTTGAAGGCAGTGCGATTAACCATAGTCCTCTTATGTTGATCTTTACCATTAATGGTCACCTCATACTCAAGGAAGCATTTGACGCTTTGCAAATCTTGATGGGGATGATAGTTGGGGCAATCTATTAATATTATCAGATTTCTACAATCTATAAATTCTTTTTTTTCATTAGATTATATGTATCATATTAAAACATAATAGAAGAGAAAAACATTCACCATAAGGCAAAAAGAGAGCAAAAGAGATAAAATGAACAAAATAAAAATAAATAAGTCAACAAATAAACTCAAAAATCCAAATATCTAAGAAGAAAAATACTAAACAATGAAAAACCCAAACAAGAAACAAAACAAAATAGATCACCCACCTATATATGCACTAAAATATATATGTGAGTAATATAAAGAAAAATATATAAAAATAATAAGAAGTAAGAATATAATTTAAAAAACCTAATAATTTCAAAAAAAGAGTAAAACGTGCGAACATATAAAAAAATAAAATATAAAAATGAAGCAAATAAAGACAAGAAAGCAAAATAAAAATCAACACATAAAAAACTTAACAAATAAGCAAATATGTAAATCTATAAATTAGAAGAAAATTAAGGACAAAAACATAAAAACAAAAATGTAAAGATACTCTACAAATAAAAATTATATGCACCTAAAATGTCAATTGTATAGTACTAAGTATACAATTAGTAATATGTTAAAACTATATAAAAGAGAAACTTAAAAATGAAGTAAAAAATGCATAAAGACAACCCATACATATATGTTGAGCACACTATAAAGTATATAATATATGATAAATATATAAGAAGCATAAAACTAGTAAATAAGAAGTATAAAATTAATAAGAGCTAAATAATAAAATAAAAAAGTTCAAAGATTAACCAAAAGAAATCAAATGGAAGAGAATAAGTGTACAAAAAATAAAGAAGATCATCTACAAGTATGAACATTATAATAAGCTCACTAATATCAAAATCTTAGAAATGTAAGAAGCTATATAAATATTTATATAGCTATAAAAAAATATTAATATTTACATACATAATATACACAACACATATAGGCAAGTGCCTACAACACAATGGTGAATTGCGAGCCTCTAATCTAAGAGGTCTTGGGTTTAAATTTACTCGAGCTTAATAAATATTAATAATAATTACTCACAAAACATAATAATCAATCTTGGCTTTAGCCTTTTACCCATACAAAAAATGTGATAGCTGATTTTAATAGCCTCTTCAAGCTTCTTCTTGTAGTAGTTTTCCTCCTTATATACAATTTGATTATTCTCCATAAAATTGTGATGCTTGGTAGAAGATAAGTGCTTTGCTAACATAGATTTGTGGACCCTATCATGCTTGATACTAACATCATTCTCACGGATTCTGGTAAGAAAGGAATGACCTATTATACCTATATAGGGTGTGCCATAAGAACAAACAATCTTATAGACTCTAGATTCTAGAAATGAGTCCGTGGAGTCCTTGAGAGTAGGGACACAATTTCTTAACCAAGAAATGGGTTTGAAGGCAATATGAATGCTCTTTTTGGATAAGATTTTCACAATTTTTTATGAGACACCATCCACAAATGGAAGGGAAACATACTAGGGGAAAAAGGAAACAAGGAGGGTTTAAAATTAGAGAAAGAAAGATGGAAAGACCTGGCTAAAGAATGTGTTATACAATATAATATTCATCCATCATTCATATTTTTGAGTGACTAATTCTTAGTGACCAATTGCTTAGTCATTTATTTAATTAGTTATTTAATCAATTATCTTTGTCTAACCTTGTGATTTTACTCGATGATCAAATTAGTCACTTATTTAGTCACTTATACTTAATATAAAATATAAAATATTACTAGAATTTGATCACTTTTAGTCACATGACTAAATTTTTTAGTTTTGTGACTAATTTTTTTAGTCACATAGTCATTTATTTGCCAAAATTCTACTAGTGAAAATTGTAATAGAACTCAAAAATGGCTCAAGATAAGACATTAAGATCCTATAACATCAATGTATTCTCAGATACTTGTAGAGAGGATACATCATAAAGTTTGCATCAAGAAACTGGACCGAACAATACTTAGAAAAATACAAAAATTGTAAATGACTCGGACCTTTTCTCTAGCCTTGGGATCTCACTTATATAGTATGAGATGCAACAACCTTTAGGCATAGAGAACTGACAACTGTCCTTAAGATAAAAGATATTTACATTGTTATTGCCATAAAAGACAAAAATTTGTGCAACAAAAAAACTTTATATCATAAATAGTCTGTTGTGGGACCACCTTTGTTACACCTTCAAATGCTACAAATTTCGTGATTTCCCCTTTTGCTATCAGAACTCTTTATAATATGTAGCCATTAGGTTTGTTAGTGATGTGTTTGGCTTTGATTTCTACATATTTACTTCAACTTGAAGCTCTCCATTTTCATCATCATGTACTGTTAAAACAACAATTATCTATCAGTCCTTAGTTACCACATCATCAGTTGGGATTGTTAGAGTAAATAATTATTTACCCTTTTACTTAAGTTTACTTAGGTTAATGCATTTGTTTATTAGTTTTATTCTAGGAGTTGTTTACAACACAGGAGTTTGTTCCTATCTAAGTCATACTTATCTCCTCACCTTGATCGAGGACATTCCACCTTTTGTGGACATATGCTTAGTTGTCATACTTATCTCCTAGCACTTTCTAGCTTGTTCTAGAAGGCTCCTTAAGGCCTTTATATTCGGGCTCTCCTATTGTAATTTTATATATTTTCAAGTCAATATTGTATAGCAATATTTTTTTCATTTTTGCAATATTTTCTCTCTCAAGTCCATTTAGTTTCTCCAAGCTCTACCCTTCCTTCTTTGGTTTCTCTTCAACAGGTTATTTGCATGCAGGTGATCTTGGTGAGTTGTGAAGTTGGATTTCATCAACTTCTACATGGTATCAGAGCTTCCCTGCTACTTCCTAGTTTGAAAGATTTTTGAAGTCACGATTCAGAGACACAAACCCTAGTTTGTTTGTGATTTTTTCTTCAATTGAGAGGAAGAGCATTTTTTTAGTATTTGGAGAAAAAGGAGAAAGAGGGTTTGACATAGCAGATTTGACATTTTTTGGGCTTTTTTCTTTATTCCTTGGAGGTGCGATGGTGGCGATTCAGAAAAAAATTGTAGAGGTGATTTTCAAATAGTGATATCTCCCTCATACAGACTCATTTTTTTGAGCAATTTTTTTTGTTTTGGGGTAGAATTTTGTGATCTACACATTGGTACAGGAAATTTGACATCTCTATTCCTCAATTTTTTTGCAATTCAAAAATTCCATTTTTTGCACCTTAAAAGGCTTTGTTTGGGCTCATAGTTTGACATCTCTATTCCTCATTTTTTTCTATAATTCAAAAATCCCATTTTTTGCACCTTCAAAGGCTTCATTTGGGCTCATATGGAGACATATTTGAATGATTTTTTTTTAAAGTGCATGATTTATTGTCTACTTTTTAGATCTTGAATTAGTTTGGAGTAATATCAAGCTCCTATTTTTGGTGTTGAAGTAGAGGCTTCAGTTTCCTCCCTCTCTGCATCCAAAATTTAGGTTCTTTTCTCAGTTTTTGTACTTTCTATAGTTGTTTCTTTGGTATTTGAGGGATATATTTATGCATTGTGGGGGGGAGCATTTCCTTTTCTGTAATTTACTTTAGAATAGACCCTTTTGCTTCTGTCCTCTCTCAATGTCAAATCCTTATGTGACACGACTAACACTGCACAACTATCACACCCAGAAAGCATAAATGACTAGGTTCTCATGTCACGAGGTCTATGGTCATGTTTGGATGAGAACCAACCTATTATGCAGGCCCTTTTGAGGTTCTTCAGCATAGAAACAAAATGGATGAAGCCATGGGATTGATTGCACTGAACATCTCAGATAGTCTCTTGTTTCACTTGGATGGTTTGACCACTCCTCAAGCTATTTGGACCAAGTTTCACAACTTGTTTGGCATAGTGAATGAGTTTTGGACACTACAACTTGATGCAAAGTTGACTTCTTTGATACCTGACAACTTTCCCAACATTGAGGACTTCTTGATGAAGTTCAAATCTATGCATACAGTTTTGCAGAGATGTGGAAAAAACAAAACAGATGATGAGTGTGTCTTTTTGATACTTTCAAAGTTGTGAGGACAATATCATATATTTTCTTCCACTTTCTACTCCACTATGGATGCCTTGGGTACTAGACATCAAATGCCTTCTTTTGAGACATTTTGTGATCATTTGACATGGGAATAGTCCAAGATCACTCAAATGGATTCACTTACAAGTTTATAGTCACAAGCATTACTTGCCAAGAATACACAGGAGCAGAAGTCGAAGTAGATATCTGATTCCTCCTCTCAGCACTCTATTGGTTCATCATCTTCTTCTAAGAAGAAGGAGAAAAAGAAGACTAAGACTCCTACCTATTCCTATTGTCAAAAGGGATCTCATGATGAGTCATGTTGTTTTCAGAAGAGATTTGATAGCTATGAGAAATAGATTGCCAATTTGCAAGCTCTCATTTAGAAGAGCATTGTTTCCTCTCCATCCTCTTCTACCTCACAAGGGTCTTCTTTTTAGGCTTCTTCCACCTCATTGATATCTACACTAGATCTTGGAAAGGGTCATGCATTACATGCTTCCATTGCATCCCCTTCCCAGGTCCCTTGGATACTGGATTCAGGTGCTTCTCACCATATGACATCTTCTCACAATGTCTTCTCTACTCTTGAGGCTTCTCGCATTCCTGATATTTGCATGGGGAATAACATTGCCCTACTAGTCTGCAAGAAAGGTTAAATTAGCATTCAAGATGGTAAATTCAATGATGTATTGTATGTTCCATCTCTGTCTACAAACCTTCTCTCAATTTCTTAGATTATATGCAATGGACCAGGGAAGACGGTTGAGTTTACTACAGATTTAGTCTTCATTTAGGATCGTGCAATAGGAGGTCTTATTGCTATAGGGGCAGTTGATCCTTCCACCCATCTCTACACTTTCTTACTGTTTGGTCCACCATCTCCATTATTAGAGCGCACTTCTTCTCTTTCCCAGGAGCATCATGTGGTGCAATCAGGATACTTGAACCTTTGTATTGTTCTTGAGATCCCTGTTTTGACTTCCACACCACATCTATTTGTGATGTTTTCTCTTTAGCAAGATTCTTCTTCTTCTCTACCTAATCCTCCAGCTCCATTCATCAAGCCTCCTAGTGCACCTATTGCGTATTCTACAGTGGACATTCATGACATTATCAACACACCTGCCTTGGAGATTCCCTTTTAGGATCCTCATATTTTCTCCTTTGAGCATTAGCTAGGCCTTCTAGTTTTCCCTCTCATTCAGGGGTTCCCTTGTTTTGCTCCCTTGTTTCCTCTGCATTGGAGTTTCATTGGTTTGATTATTTCTCTAGGGGCTCCATTATTCTTGGGGGGCTTTGGTGTCTTTTCTATCTCTCATGGGGGGGTGGTTGTACTTATGGTTTTGAGAGAGTCTCTTGAAACATTTGCGATGGAAGTTGTCCTTGGGGGGTCTTGTTGAGGCCTTCCTTCCTTATTTTTTTAGCATGTTTGTATTTACCTCTTTTTGGGGGAGGGTTTTTCCCATGAGGTTTTCCCCCTTTCCCCATTTTTAGAGGTTGCATTTCTTTGCATTGTACATGGGTACCTAACATGGCCTTGCTATTGGGACCCATTCTGCATTTCATCTTAGCTTTTGTAAGCTTAAGTGTATTCCCCTAAGTTCACTTAAGGGGGGGTGTTAGAGTAAATAATTATTTACCCTTTTACTTAAGTTTACTTAGGTTAATGCATTTATTTATTAGTTGTAGTCTAGGATTTTTTGACAACATGGGAGTTTGTTCCTATCTAAGTCATACTTATCTCCTCACCTTGATCGAGGAAATTCCACCTTTTGTGGACGTATGCTTAGTTGTCATACTTATCTCCTAGCACCTTCTAGCTTGTTCTAGAAAGCTCCTTAAGGCCTTTATATTCAGGCTCTCCTATTGTAATTTCATATCTTTTCAAGTCAATATTGTATAGCAATTCTTTTTTCATTGTTGTAATATTTTCTCTCTTAAGTCTGTTTAGTTTCTCCAAGCTCTACCCTTCTTCTTTGGTTTCTCTTCAGTAGGTTATTTGCATGCAGGTGATCTTGGTGAGTTGTGAAGTTGGCTTTCATCAACTTCTATAGGGACCACTACACTTGCCACTAAGGTTGGTTGGTCTTCTTTTTCTTCCTCTACATGCATTGATGTATCCATTGTTTGACTCTCATCTTGTTACACATCCTCTTCTTCTATTTCCAATTGCTTTGAACTCACAAGGTCATCCGTCCATTTGTTGAAAATTGCATCATCAAGCCAATCAAAGCTCAAGATTTCACACTACTTGTTAACAACAAAATCCTCTCAGATGGAATTATGAAATAGTTGCACTTTAATAAATTCTTCGTTTGTTATTGCCCATAACAAATTTCCCCTCTCATTAATGATTTAATTCATTCCTTGGCACAATAAATCATCTAATTCTTTCCCCCACTCTTCCTTTCCTTTTATCTTACCAATCTTTTTAAGTGCTTCGGGAAACAAATCAAAATTTTCACGCGAATACCTTGAAAGGAAAATCATTATTCTTTTTTGGACTGCAACCCTCTTCTCATCAAACTCA
Organism: Cupressus sempervirens; assembly: GCA_028749045.1. NCBI lineage: Eukaryota > Viridiplantae > Streptophyta > Pinopsida > Cupressales > Cupressaceae > Cupressus > Cupressus sempervirens. The sequence continues at coordinate 430,188,205 of CM053787.1, read as the reverse complement.
GATAGATTATTAGTTATATCAAAAGTTTTTCATATATCTATTCATAGGATAAACTAATAATTGAGATACATATAAGGGTGATATCTTTATCTCTTCCACTCCATTTTTGTGCAATAGGCTTCAAATTATCTTTGTTACTTCTTATTTCATTCCACATATCAAGGATCTTCATCAATTGCTCATAAAATGCTAGCCAATCAATCTTATCTACTAGATATAAGACTGTTTTTCTGAATTTTTCTTCATATTGATTATTCAACTCAACATGCAAGGCCTGCAACTTATTCTTTTCTTCCTCAAACTCCTCAAAATTATAGAATTCTAGCCTTTGTGGAGGTTAGGCAGCTCTACAATTGCAGTTGACTTAAATGGCTCAATTGGGGGGCGAGGGTGGACAATTTTAGGCCTACTAGATTCTCCCACTTTCCTCTTTCCTAGCTACTTATCCATCAAAGATACTTGAGTCTCTAGCTACTGTATCCTATTTCCTTTTTCCTTATACGCCTTTAGTATTTCTTCAAACTTAGCATTGAGCTCTAGGAATTTTATTTTCTCTTTTCTAGCAACCACCATCCCAAAGTCCACAATTTCTTTAGTCATTTTATTTATCTTCTCACTGTCCACTTCATCTGCTTTGTATACTATGAGAGTGCCTGTATGCTCAACATTTGAAATCTTTTGTATCTTAGTTTTGTCTCTTTTCTTTATAGACCAAATCACCAATGCTTGGTAATCATTGCTATGTTTTACTCCTCTATGTGCTTGTAGGATTTCCTCCTCAATCTTATTCTAAACATCCTTTTCTCTCCTAGCAAAGTCAAAAATCATAGCATTGGCTATGTCCCACTCAGCTAATATTAAAAATGCTAACTCTTTTAATAACTGTCTTCCCCCTTCAAGGGTCAATTGTTCAAAATATTCCATGAATTTGGCCTTAACCTCCTCCTCAATCTCAGAGTCCAACTTATTTGGTTGCTCTACTTTGATTGATTTGCACTTATTTTCAAAATTGCCAATGTTTTTTCTCCATAGAAATTGTGCAAAGGCCCTAGATTTTACAAAATTTTCATCATCAATGAATTTTTGAGATGCTTGTGAAATTATAGGGTCTATCTCCCTACCTTTATAATCTACAACAGTAAGGTCAAAAGATGGCACAGGAGGCTCTTTAAGTACTCCTTGAAAATTAGCAGTTGTAATCACATTCTTCCCCTCCCCTCCAATTTGTTTAAGTTGTTTTCTCAGAGATGCCTCATCATCTATTCTAAGTGGAGTTTGGGATGGTAAGTATTCTCTTTCTTGAGAGGATGATCCTTGTTCTAACTTTTGTTTCTTGGGGGCACTTGTGTTAGATGGGCTTTCTGATCTTGGCCTCTTGTAATGAGGGATATATTGTACATTCTGAGCACAAAATATCCAACTTTTCTTTGCAATGTATACTGACCTAGGGTTACAATCATTCTACTATTTAATCTCCTCTCTACCTCAGCAATTTTTTTTGGATGTTCCTTTGCCAAAATGTCCTTTTTCTCATTCAAAGTTTGCATTATCCCATCAAAATGATTCATCAAAATGTCCATTTTGTCCCCCCAATATTTATTATCTGACAAAGGATTATATATGGGCTCAAAAGCATTTATAAAGTCAAGGAATATGCGGTAAACTATCCACTTTTCTTTTCTAACTTTCTATTCTTGCAATAAAAACATATTTTTGATGACATTCTCTGGGAAATACACAATTTCTGTCTGAGCCTTATCTTTACTCCTTTCTCTAAGTAGGTCATAGAATCCCTCTAGATCAATATAAAAACCATGTGATTAGGCCATTTGATACTTATCCAAAAAAATTCCCAAAGTTCTCCATCTCTTCTTAATAACGACAAAATCATGCACAACAGTAACCATTAGGAAGAATGCACCTTTGGATTTTCCTAGTAAATCCCTGTCATCAATTCTCCCAATCTACCACAACAATTCTACAATTCCTACCTTTAAAGGTACCTGATAGGGTAACACATGGGGTTTTTCCAAGAAACCATAAAATCTAAAAATAGTAGAGATAGCATATGGGATGATATCCCCCCAATTGTGACTTACCAACAACCCTTTGGCATGATCCTTAGATCTTATCAATCCTAATAAGGGTTGTGGTATTCTAGGGCTATCCCTTCTCAACAACAATCTAAGCCTCGAAGAAAAATATCTATCAAATCTAACAAAACTAGCATTTGTGACCTCCCATGTCATGTCTACATTCCACAATTGGAGTAGGAGTATTTCTCCATCTCTCTCCAATTCCAATTTCATCTCTTTGGAGAAGAAAGTAAATCCTTTATACAAACGTATGTACATTAACATTGAGTACTAGCAAAAGGGCCTATTAACCTTACCTTGTGCTATTTCAATTAATCCATTGTGAATCTCCTTAGCTTAAAAGGTAGCAAAATCTAGGATAGAACTCATTCCATAGTACAAAGTCAAGGCTATGATAAGAACAAAGGAGCCTTGGATATGATCTTGTTCATCCATTCCAAATATTTTGCAAACAAAGAAATATAAAGCTTGTGCCCTAGGATTAAAATATTTTTTCAGTAAGGGTTCAGAGGTATTCAATGTGACCAAAGGCAATGAGCCAATTTTAGCAAAATGTTGTTGTAATGGCCCTCACTTTAAGTATACCCTTTGTGCATCATATTTGTCCTGAAAATCCTCCATATCAATTTTCTCATTTGCAAAATGGTTAGGGTATAGCTTGAAAACTTCTCTGATTAATTCAAGTGAAACCCTAAAAATATTATCACCCACATGATTCTTTACAACCCTAGTAATTGAATCATATTTCTTATCCATATCTACTAATAAATCACCATAAAAAAAGACTAGGAAAAATTAATTTTCCTATATCAAATTCCCAAGCATTACTCATCGGAGTATCTAAATTTCATTCTACAAACCATTTCTTAAATAGTTCTAAATCTCCCATAGAGACCTCTACATCCCTCAAGTAATTTTCCTTATCATAAAACCCTCACTAACTAACAACCTAGGATTTTTTGGGATAAAATCTCTACCCTTTGCTATCTCATTTACTGATGGAGGCATTTGTTCAAGAAAATCATCATGCACTGCTCTTTTTAGGTAATCCACCTTCCTAGAAAAATCCTTACGAGGAGGCATTTTCTCAACTTACCCTAGCACAGTTATAATTTTTCAATTTTGAGAAGTTTCAAACAACTTACTCGCCTTTTTCTTGCTAATTTTTCTTAGTGAATTAATTTACAAATCACTAAAAAACCTAAAGAATTTTGTGCCCTAGCTCTAGAAACACTTGCACTCTGATAATTTTTTGATTTCGTGGCTCAATAATGATGAATTTAAAATTATATTGTAGCATTAAGGTCGCATGAAGTGGCACTAAACAAAATTAATTTTTCTAACAGTTAATTTTCATGTTGTGCCTTGAATTTGAATTTCCTCTGTTGATCCTAAAGGATCAGATGACCTATTTTAAATTCAAAAAGATTGTGTTAAAACTTTTGAAAACTTGCCACGCATCTTGCAAGTGCTTCCCCACTTTGACTAAAGTTCAGTCATTTTCATGAAGCGATGAAGTGCTGATCATCGATCTTTGGAAGATTGACAATAAAAAAAGATCACTCTAACTTTACAATCAAGGCTTTAAAAATGTGGCCCCACTAGTACATTCATATCCAACCTGGCAAGTACATGTATTGCTTTATCAATTACTACATTCCATTTCATCACATTTTTCCACGTTGGCATGACTCGATAGTCTTCTTAATGAAAAGTCCCACTTTGCCACATGCCATGCAGGCACTTCTCCACTTTGGTTAAAAACCCTCCACTTTCATATTATGGGAACGCATTGTCCGTTGATCTTTTCAAGATCAATAGTGTGTGAAAATCATGCTTTCTTGGATCTAGTCAGTGAAACTTAACCAATAAAAGCATTTCCTTTTCTCCAATGTGTCTGAAAAGTGCCAACTATGCATACTGCATTATTATCTTTCAAATACTACGGGCCCACGACATCATCATATGCCACATATCTTGCAGGCACTTTCCAGCATTACATAGACCTCAAGCACTTTCTTATAGCAAGCAAGTGCTACCCAGTGATCTTCCAAAGACTGATGACTTAATCATATGGTATTAAAAGGTAACCCCACTACTTTGACTTAACCAATGACATCGCTAGAAAATCAAACATGTACTGATCCTTATTGATAGCCTTGAAAAAGTTTTGACAAAGTACTGACAAGCTCCAGTCTTTGCAGCATAGTTAAGATCCAACATCACCAAGTGCTATGTGGCACCAAGGCCCTTGCCCACTTCACATAAAAGTCATGAAAATTCACATTGTGGGTGTGCACTCACCATTGATCTTGGAGAGATAAATGGTGAACTAAGACAAACCACCACAGTTAAGATGTTTCACCAAAATGCTTAATAAGATAACCACGGTTAGGGGATGTTTAAAGGGAAAAAGGTTTATTTTGTGAAAAGTAATAAAATAATTACAAGACAAAAGAAAACTTAGGATAAGAGCCTCCCATGAAATTTCATTTTAAATATTACCTTTCATTACTTTTGAGGGCTAGGGCATCAAAACAAAGGTTTATGAATTTTTTTAAAAGATTTCATCTAGGGTTTTAAGAGACTTAAAAAAAATTTAAACATAACACTAGGGTTTTTCAATGTAAGGTATAACAAAATTATAAATGGTGAGAAACCAAGAAAACAATCTAGAGGGTATCAATTTATGTTTATTTAGTTTGTGATTTTCTCATAATATGTTAGATATTTTCCCATTTTCAGGTCCTACAATTGGTGAACCCGATGTGAAGGTCATGCTTAACTAACTTTAGTTTCTTGTGTTTGTGCTTGTAGGTGCAAGGTAGGAGCTCACATGGAAGGGTATAATGTCTATCTGCACTTCTTTATCATACCTAGATTAATTAGGGGGCCTTGTAACATGATAATATGCTCTCATTTATGCATTTTATTAGCATGCTTCCCTAGGGTGCACTCTACTTTATCAACGCGCATGTGGGACCTCTAGGAGGCATTTTTATTGGTCTCGGAGTCACCATAACCCCCATATGTTGTTCACAGCTTACCAACTATGGTTAGAAAATACCAAATATGCCCTTCTAGGCCCCAAGTACACTAAGGGCACACTTTACATTGTCTAAGCATACTTGGTTGACTAGGTTTCAAAATTTCAATTTTTAGGTCTTGTTTAGGCATCATTTCCCCACAGTCTACACTTGGTCTCCCAACTGTGCACCAAAACTACCAACTATACCCTTGTGGGGGCCCTAAGTGCACCATGGGTGTAGTTATCACTATCTAATCACACTTAGGGGTCTCTTGGGTCATTCTAGTCTTTTAGAGTGTAGTCTGCTCTATGAGAGCATAATTGGTTCACAAAAATTACCTATTTTGATCAAAATCTACATCTAGGGTTTCAATTACCTTCTAGGACCTAGAGTAGATGATTTCTTGTTATTGATGATCTATTTGTAGTGTGTTTAAATCATTAGGAGAAGAAAATCATTGAAAAACTACTAATGTTTGTTTGTAGAACATTGTTGAAGACCCATGTGCTTGTCCAAAGTCTATGTGTAGTTTTTCTAGATTAGATAACACTTCGTTTGTGCACTAAAATGAACTTTCTATATTGCTTGGTGTCTATGCATTATTTAGAACCTTAGGAGTTGCATGGACATATCCTCGTCCCTCTCCATTCATGGATCTTGGGTGCAAGAGAAATCCATGCAATTTCTATAGATAGGCATGCCTTGGACCCAAGACTCACCACTTGGTGAGCCCTAGGAATGACCTCAAAGTGATAATGGGCCAATGCTAGGTAATCATTCTAGCTGCTATTAGAAAATTGATATGATTGATGTCATGTAGATGGTTTTGTTGCATGATAGCTCTCCTCTAGTACCCTTGTGGTGCATCAAACCCTAGTTCTTAGGGCTAGGAGACCTTCTAAGGAAGTTTATCATTCACTTGCCAAGTGGAATGCCTGCACTAAATGTTTTGTAATAAAGGACATAAACCTTTCTATCTACTAGCTTAAGGGGTTACCCATGCCTATGAAGACACCCCACGTACTCACAGTCCTTAGTAGAGGCAATAGTTTGTTGGGAAGTGATGACCCTTGGGATTCAGATCTTGGTAGCCTCAAGAAGTGAGTGTGTTGTAAGGGGGAGTCTGTGGTGCCAAGATCCTAGGTTGTCTTTTGTGGATAATTGTGGTTGAACTTCAGTTCAAATGAGAATTTAGTGGATATAGTTTTAAAGCCTAGGTTTTGGTGTATCTTTTCACTTTAACAACAACTATTCATGTTTATTGTGTTTGCATGTGTGGAAAAAATTAATCAAGATAAAACCAAATTGGAAAATTTTCACCTTGGATACTATTCAAACCTTGTCAAAACTTTACACATTGTCAAAACATTTCACAACATTGTCAAAATATTGCAAACTTTGGTCCAAAATATTCTATACCTAGAAAACATGGCAACTTTTAACCTTAGGAATGCTTGGCATGACTTCGATTCAACCTTTGAATAGTATCCACTTGCATTCACCATATTTTGAGCCCCATACTTGCATCCTCTAGGACTTGTATTGCATCTCTTTAGTCCTTATTTTGCATTTGTTATAATCCATATTGTATTCCTTAGGCTTCAGTTTGCATCCCTTAGTCTTTGCATTTCACCCTCAAATTTGCATCTTGCATGTCCCCATTTGCATTCTTGCACTACCCAACCTTCATCTTGCACATTTTAACCATCATTTTGCACCTTCATTTTGGTCTTAGCATGGTGATCTACCATTTAATTCACTATCACATCAATCAGGAAACTACAGAACCCAAAATCACCTTAGTTTTAGCCTAGCTTACCAATTGCACTCTAACTAGCCTCAAGTGAACCATGGTTGCAATTGGTACTATCTGAACGTAAGTCTAAGAACCCAGTTTAGACTTCCAAACATCATTTTGGGATGTTAGGAGTGTCATTAGGTGCCTAGTTAGGCCCCCCTATCTCTACATGTCCTAACCTTCTCTGTCATTACTTTAGGCTTCATTACTTAGGTCGTAACCCACATTTTTCATCTTCAATCCAATAATAAAATCATCCCCAACATCCTATCTCTCTGGTATAGCAACTTAGTAATTACCCAGCTAAGAATCGACACACATTCAACCTAGTCTCCCAACTATGCCATGAAACTACCAACTATGCTCAAACTGGCCCCAAGTGCACCACAGGCACAATTGGTGTTGTTAGAGTGCACTTGGTGACTAGCAAGACCATTTTGAGCCTCCAAGCTACATTTTGGGACCCTAAAACTACATATGGAAGTCTCTATAGGTCCTCATTTTGCATATGACCCAAAAACATCAGCTTGCACCCTAAACCTCATGCTACATCCTAAGACCCTTGCATATTGCATATCCCATTAGCCTTACCATCATTTGTATCACCCTAAATATCATTTTGAATTGAAAACCTTTGAACTTAGTCAAAACTAAAAGCAAAGTATGAGTCATAGAGTATCTCCTAGTGTTGATGGATGATGGATCTTGACTAGTGCTTTTGTCATTTTTATCATTTTCTTTGGTCAAACTCTATCCATGTCTTGATGGATTTTACCTTGTCATCTTTATCAACATGATTTTTGTCATTTATCTCTTTTTGGTCAAGATCCAAAGTCCATCTTCACAAGGTTAAATTCTTAGACAAAATACTTTCCAAAAATTTGATCCTAAGTTCATAACCTTGCATGCACCCTTGTCATAGAATTTTTACATTCCTAGTCTCCCTAAACATCATTTTGACTTAACTTAGGTGCATATTCACTTCATCTTGCACTGTTCAAAACCCTAGCATCATTTAAAATATCAAACCTTATCAACTTGTCTATCAATCGACTTGTCTCCTTGATATAATATCCTCATTCTTGCATGTCCCAAATGTCATTATCAACCTTATCACACCTCCCTTCGCATGATCCAACTTGCATACATCAACTTCCAACATTATTATCATGTTTAAATTCCAACCCTAATCTTCATTTTGCATACCTTAGGATCATTTTCATCCCTTTTAGTCAAAATCCAAAACATCATTTACATTTTCATTTGCATAGTTTCCCTAGGACATTTGCACCTTGCATTTCAAAACCCTAGTTCATTTTTCATTTCCTTAGGTTGCATAAAATCCCTAAACATTTAAAAATAAAATATAAAACTCATATCTTGCATACCCATTTATAGTTTTCCAAGTTTTACCCTATTTTACCAACTACACACTTTAGGTGCATAGTTGGTAGTTTTAGTGTGTAGTTGGGAGTTTTAGAGTGCACTTGGTAATAAGGGATTTCATTTTAGGTTCCAAAACCCTAATCTATACTTCCATATCTTGCATTGCATCCCTAATCCCTAGAAAAAGACCTAAAAACACTCAAATCATTCACATTCTACATATTGGTCACCCTAACACCTCTTTTTACTAGCTGCATAGTTTTTGCTTACCAACTTCTTACCTTCATGTCCCCAATTGCACCAAGGGCTCACTTTTTATTGTCTAAGTGTAGTTAGTAGTTTAGTTGTACACTTCGGAGGTAGATTGACCATTTAGCATTTTCTCTATTGCATTTGCATCCTTAGGTATCATGCTAGCATTTACAAGGTCTTAATCAACTCAAAGACCTAAAACACTTTATCAACCCTTGTTTTCCAAGGTATAAACACAACAAATGTTTGATGAAGATGAAATTGAAGCATCACAACCCCTTTAAGCATGCATTTGTAAGATCATAACCATCAAGGAATGACACAACCAACTCTAAACAACACACCTTCTATGAGGTCTCCTTCAAGCACTTCCCCTACACATGAAATGGTTCAATGGAGTCATAATTTTGAACCCATATTCGTACCTATAACACCATGATGTGGAAGTGTACCTACAACTCCCAATGATGAAGAAGCTCACCCATTTGAATTTAGTAAATCTACCACAAGTACCTTTAATCCTCTAAATGTACATGGTACTTTACACCTAAGCGATGCTTCTGACACAAATTACATGGAATCAATGGTGAAGAAATGGCTAGGGTTTTACCATTGTAAGACTTTCTACAAAAACTTTAAACTTTTGGTGGCCCAAATAATTGTCAAATTTAATCCACACTTTGAGGGACCTAAGTCCATACATCAAAACAACCCGACACTCAAAACCATGCTACCCATATTAATTTGGACTTAGTCAAGGGTAAACAACCTTTGGAATTTTCAAACACAATGATGACACCCATAATATCTCACCAAGAATAAACCATTCATATCCTTCAAATTACATTGGAACACATTAACATCAATCCCTTGTTTGAAAAACTTCCATCGATAAATGGAAACAAGGCTCTTGCTAAATATCCTAAAAGGATGTTATGACTTGATCTCAATCACATAATGCAATAACAAGATGTGCCTAAAGGGACTTGCACTCTAGGGATGCCAAACATACCTCCTTCGTAGGAAAATCAACAAAGCACACCCTTGATCCTAACTTTACCAAATGTTATGGAGCCTCCCATGAGTATACCATGTGAAATATCAATTCTAGCATCTCCTATTGACATAAAAAGGAAGAGCCTTATTGAAATTTCACACATTCTCAAAAGGAATATGTCTCATTTCCAAATCAATATGATGTCCCAAGGAGAAACATCTAACACACAAAGGTATCAAAACAACAACTCAAACATGATGTTCAATTCTCAAGGACATAACCAACTTCAAAGACAATAATGACTTACAATGGTACAGGGACTTGACATTTCTAATGCACAACCAAGTCCAAATCCACTTAACATGCATAGAATATATCAACAAAAACATCAACCAAAAAAAAAACATCAAGTAGTACAAGGATCCAATGTCCCTAACATGCAACCTAATGTAAATCGACTTGACTTTCACATAATGTACCAACAAAAATTCCAACAACAACAAGTCATGTTTGCTAAACAAAAAAAGCAACTACAACAATAGTTGGAATACCAAAGATGCCTTGAGCAACAAATTGCCTATCAACAACACTTATTACAACAACAACATATGCCATGACAACCTCAACAGATACCTCTACAATAGCAGTCACATACATGGTCTCACATGCAACCAACAAAGGTGTCTCAACAACAACCACAACAAATGGCACAACAAAAATCATAACAAGTGATACAACAACAACCTATGGTACAACAATCACAATCAATACCACAAGTACCCCAACATGTACCATAGCAAGGACCCTTTTGTCTTTGAGGTACTAACATACCTCCACCACCTAGTGACATGTCATCGAACTCTTCAAACATAGAAATGTCAAAACTGAGTAGACATAGTTCTTGCCATAGCAAATGATCTACTTGTAGACAAAAAAGACTCAAAGAGGAGACTATCATTCAAAACCCTAATGAAAAGTTACTACAACAGTTCAAAAAACTATCCAAACAAGTTAGGGCATTGGGAGTCTAGAAGAAATAGGCTCTATACATAGAAAAGGACTTACATCCTAATCCATTTGATAAGAGTCTATATATGCCTCCATTCCAAAAACACTTCAAGGCACGTAGATTTGAAAAATACCAAGGAAAGGGCAACCTGGTTGATCACATCAGGGAATTTTGTGCCTCTTGTACCAAACTTAGCAATGAGCACACCTACCTCATGAGACTATTCCCTCATTCTCTAGGTGGGCCTGCACTCGAATGGTACTCTAAACTTCCTGGTAACATAAAATCTTGGTGAAAATTAGCAAACAAATTCATCTCCCACTTTTCCTTGAACATTACAAATGAGGTCACACTTTTTGATTTGTGCTCAACTAAATAGAAGATAGGAGAACCATTTATTGTTGTGATATGTAGCCTAATTAGACTCAAAGGTTTATTTGGTGTAGTTTCCCTCCATATTTTTTCTACGGGGGTTTGGGGGCAGTACCCCCAAGACAACGTCAAGGGGCAGTACCCCTGCAAGATCCTGGGGTAGTGCCCCAAGTGCACTCCCTATCATAGTATAGGGTGAGGTCAAGGGGCAATGCCCCCAAAAATCAAAGCCAAAAATGACCTTATATTGTAAAAGGTGTCAGCTACTATTTTTGTATTATTCTAGCCCTAAATTTGTAAGTTGCAAAAAGCTTGTATAAAAAGGCTTAAGATTAGGAATTTTCATAATGAGTGATGTGAAAATTGGTTCTTGCAGTAGTATTGAGTTGTAAGGGATTACAGATTGTAATCAGGTTGTAATCATTGGATCATAATAATATTGGACTTTTTGTTGGTGGACATAGCCTAGGGGTTGGGTGAACCATGTTAAATCTTGGTGTCTTGTGTTCTTTATGTGCGATCTACTATTTTTTGATATTGGTTATATTTGCATGTAACTATTATTTCTGTCTGAGGTTAATCCTAATAGCTATCACATTCTTATTAAGATGGAGAACTTAGTTAGTCAATGCTCACTGAACATTCTTGAAAAACAAAAAGTTAATCTGTGCAGTGAAAACCTAGTCCCAGACTGAATGTATGAAATCAAGATCAAAAGTCCAAACATCATTTCCAAGTTGATGAAAAAATGGGCTAGTATTGAAGACGCTCTTATCCATAAGGGCATCCTCAAAGCAAACAAGGAAAACACCAACACAAACTCATCTAATGATAAGGAAAAAAATTTCTCCAAAAACAAGAATGTAACCATTGATGGTATTGTGGATGCATGAATGATCAATGCAACACAACCTCAATTGACTCTAAAAGGTGAAAACCCTACCAATTCACAAACTTCGAATCAAACACCACCTCAACAATAGAAAATTGAGACTTCTATGCAGGATAGACCTCAAAGAAATCCTAGAACCAAAGACATAAAATTCACACCCTTGGAGATACCTCTTGATACTGTACTTCAACAATTACTCAGTAATAACTTCCTATAGTTACCAACAATCAAAGACAAACCATTAACTAAATCAGAATGGTGGGATGACAAAAAATTCTATGATTATCATTGTACCAAATGACATAAAACCTCATCATGTTTCTAGCTAAAACATGCAATACAAGACTTTATTGATGATGGTGTGATCATAGTTGATCCTTCACTGCCAGCATCTAACTCTAAGCACTATTTTTAAAGATCCTTTAGGTAATCATGACAAAGAAAAGGCCTCTAGTTCAAACTCAAGCTCCCAAGCTAATGTAAAATACACACACACTAGATATGACTACACCATCAACTATTTCCATGGGTCTAACTCCCACATATCCACCTTCACCTTAAAAGTTGAAGATTGTCATTGTGTTGTCACTACCCACCACACTTGGATTACCTTACCTAGAGCCCCAGCTAGACCTATAGCCCTAGTTAGACCTACCATTTCTTCTAGATCCACATCCCCTGGTAAACCTGTTGATCCCACTTCTTTAGATTATAGTATTGTTGAACATCTTGACAAGACCCCTAAGAAAATATCCATCTTGGATCTACTATGTACATCACCCCAACATTAGAAGATCTTGGATCAAGTCCTTAAAGAGTTAGTTGTCCCAGATAACATTGATGTTTCCCAATTCTAGGTCATGGTTGGGAACTTATCTACATCATACCATATCACCTTATCCCCCCAAGATATTCCTAAAGATAAACCCAACCACAATGACCGCCTTCATCTCCAAGTCTTTATCCATATCCCAAGGTTAGATGTGTCTTGATAGATGGTAGAGCAGGATTGAACATCTGTACCCTTAAAGTTGTCAAGGGTCAAGGTTACTCTAAAGAAGATGTAGATCACTCTCATAGGATCACAATAAAAGCCTATGATGATAGTGAATGCTACTCCAAGGCTGTCATCATATTACCCATTAGATTTGGTCCAACTATTGAAGACACATTATTCTAGGTCCTAAATATCGAAATGAATTGTAACATGATACTAGAACACCCTTGGATCCATGCTAAGCAAGCAGTGCCTTCTACATATCATCAATGTCTGAAGTCTTCCTACAACAATGTGGAGGTTAACATCCCTAGTGGTCTAGATGCTTTCCAATTTTGTGCTAATCTAGGAGATGCTATTGCATACCAATTCCAACAAACAATGAAGCACAATCCATATATTCCTCTAAATATGTGGATGCTGACATACTCCTTAGCAAGGCTAGAGAAAAGCTTAAGATTGAAGACAAAGGGTGTGAGAATACTTTATGTCTTGAGTATCCCACGTTAGCAAGTCACCAGTTTCTCCCCAATCTTATGGTAAATCACAACTATTACAAGCACAACATTCTGAGATTAGTACACAAAATGACACTTATACCAATTTTATTAGTGGTGGTCACCTACATCAAGAACATGTCTATGGGAATACATTTATCTGTATTGAGAAAGAAAAAGAAGAAAAAGAACCCACTTTTATATCTCCTAACAAGTATGGACCTGGGTTTACTATCACACAACAAAAAGGAATGATTGAACCTATCACTACAAAAGGACAACCTCCTAGTTTGGGGCTTGGATTCAAACCATTACAAATACATCCTCCTAGTACTAAGGTACCCTCATGTAAGACTATGAATGTTTCAAATGATGAAAATGCTCTGAGGATACCCAACCTGAAACCAATAGTCATCAAGCTTCTGAGCATGACCCCAATGATACCACTAAATAAAAAATCCATATATATACCTTCAACCAAATCCCATTGAACATTGATGATGACATCACCTCAAGTTATCCTTAACTATTGGATTGAGACTAGAGTGGACCACTGATTTTTAATTTATTTGACAATAATGACGATCTCACAACAAACTTTCAAATATATGAAGGCATTATGATTAATAATCATAAAGAAGAAATTTACCATAAAATAAATACATTGGCATATTTTAGGGATTCATCTCCATCTTCCAATTGTAAAATTGAAAGAAAAGGAAAAAATAGCAAGCATACGTCTCTTGGTAAAAACTGAAAGGTGTCATTAGACCATGAAAAATCAAAAGTTAAGGAGCTCCAAAGGATTCAAGATGAAAAAGATGATGCTATGAATATCAGTGTTCAATAAGCCATAAAGTATTTTTGAGCTCTCCCAATCATCCTTCATGTGGGAAGTCATTGGTTTCAATCCTCCCAATCCTTCCTTATAACCAATTGTTTATCCCCAAATCCAGCTACCTAACTTGTCCAACACTCAAAATCAAACCTCTATCCAACAAGCCTTTGAATACATCATCATCAATGATATCCCACACAATAGATCCATTGACTTAATTATCCTCAAATCCCTTGATTTGCAAGAAGCAGACACTATCTTACATACAGTACACGATGGTATATCTCAAGGCTTTTCCAATGGATTGATTTTAGCTACGGACTTGGAATTAATCCTGTGTAGTTATAGTCACTTATGGATTTAGAAGTTATCATCTAGAAGTACCAAAAAAAGATTTCTTCTCAGTATTTGTCCACAACATCCATGATTTTTTCTAAAAGTCTTGAAAAAATGGTAAAAAATGGCAAAATGTCTTGAAAAAATAGCAAAAAGTAATGAAAAATGAAAAGAAAAATGTGAAAAAAGTCATGAAAAAATGGGTATCTTGATGAAACCTAGAAAATAGGCATCTTGGCAGGAAAATTTGAGTCAAGAGAAATTTTTTGTCCCAAAGTGAAAACCTGGCAAACAGGCACTTTGGGAAAGTACCATGTTGAAAACTTGGCAAACAGGTGCCATATGTAATAAGTTATTATTCCTCCATCTATTAGGATTCCATCTAGTTTCTACCCCTTCTGTCATTCCCTAATCATATCCTTGATATTGCAAAACATCCCTAGTCCCTTATTATGGACCATGAACTAGTTAATGTCCATTGTTATCTTATCTAAGCGTCACTAGTTTATACATACTCTATCTTTGGCCTTTGTACATAGTCTACATCTTGTCGGGGGGCATATTACCTACATAGTGCATGAGTTTGAACTTGAACTGGTGGCATATCCCTAACCACATCATTATCCATTGGATCTATCACATATCATATTGGAGCTAATACTTGAGACTCCTTACGATCCTAAAAAATCCTAAAAATTCAAATATGATCCTAAACAAATAACTAAAAGTCATAAAATTTGTCCGGAACAAATTCATAAAAATCATAAAAGATCTTAAAAAAATTCACAAAAATCGTAAAATGTCTTGAAAAAATTCATTAAAAATCATTAAATGTCCTAAATAAATTGATAAAAATCATAAAATGTCTTGGAAAAAACCACTAAACATCATAAAACGTCCTAAAGTAAAACCTAAAAATCATAAAATGTCCTAAAGAAATGAGTCACACAAAGCATCAAATATCCCCAAAAACCTTAAAAATCACAAAACCCACCAAAAATTTGTAATAAACCTTGTACATACTCACTATGGATTATCACCCCTTTTTCATAAACACTCGCACTTTCTCAAACTAAAACTCAAAGCATGAAACTTTCATGCCAATCACACTATCTGAACAATGTGAGCCAACAATTAATCCAATGTGTCACTATACTCCTATCAACTAAATCAACAAATAGAGCTATCACATAATCAACCTATCAAATACTATCTGAAGACCTAAAATACTAAAAATCAAGTAATAATGGAAAGAATAGCTATTGGCTCACATTGTTTAATGAGTGATTTATTTTTTCTTTGTTTTCATCGATCATGTTCCTATGCCTCTCAATGATATAAATTGATCTATGAGAGTGGTTGGGATGGTTCATGGTCATCTTTTCTTTCCTTTGTATTAAAGCAATGTACATTTGAGAGTCTGGGGTATGTATAAATGCCTCAGGAAGGACAAGGTTATTTTCTATCTGTATCATGCTTGTTTATGCAAAAGTTTTGCATTGGCGTTGTGGCCCTTTATGCCATGATGCATTGCATTTCATCTGCCATATCAAAATAAAACTCCAATAACATGTAGTGAACTTTGTGAAAGTAAAATTCCTCACCTCATACTCACTATTCCTCATTTCATCTCCTCTATCTTCTTTAGTCTTCTTCATTTGCCACCATGGTCTTGTACTTTAATACACCAAACTCACCACCATTTTGCATTTCTATATTTATCAAAAAGTCTAGAGAAAAACCTAAAGCAATACATATAGGCATAACCATGGCATTACTATGATTTTACATTTCATTTTCCTTCATTCCATGTCATTTTACATCTCATTAGACATTTATTCATGAGGAAAGCATGTGGAAAAAATAAAGATGTCATTTCCTAAGCATAACATGTGATAAATAAATGCATGATGTCATCATATCAAAGTTCACATAGAAAAGCATAAATTCATCCATATAAAGCATATAAAACACATGCATAATCGATCTCATATAGTCATCATAACATAGGTACATCTCATAAATGTCTCACAAAAGTGTCAGAGTACATGGCCATGGTTTACATAAATATTAACTGCCCGTAGGCATGAACCATAAAAGAGCATAACTGAAAAGAGCAAAGTAGAGAATCCCCTTTGTACATGAACATGTCTATGTCACCTTATGTTGTCCCCAGCCTCATGGCCTCTATTTGGCCTCAAGGATGATCCCTCTACCATATGTGGTGTCCTCATCAGTCCCATCACCCCTATACTTCTCTGTGTCCTCTATGTCCACTATGAGTGAGATCTCTATGCATGGAAGCTCTCTACCCTTTGCCCTGGTGGCACTACCATCTCATACTAATCGCTCTAGTATTGTATCTACGTATGTGCCTTGGTCATCATCATAGCCATCTCGTGCCTTGGTCATCATCATAGCCATCTCTCAAAAGTTTAGATCTCTGATGTTGCTAATGAACTCTTGTGACTCCTGCACTGCCCTCTCTTCCATGTGCAGTACAAAATCCCTCCCTGCCATAGTTTGATCCCTCTCTGCCATAGCCTAATCCCTCTTTCCTATCACTACATCTCTCCCTACTATCATTGCAACTCTCTCTACTACAACCCAATCTAACAGACTTTGGACCCCTCTAATCACCTCCATAATCTCTAACTAGCTAGGCCCTACCTGCACTAGTACTAGCATCATCTTGGTGTAATCCACTAGATCCCCCTCAATGTCCATGACTATTGTATCTACACCCATGTCATCCTCATCACCTCCTAATCTTCATCACCCCACCCTCCTCATAATCATCCCCATCCTCTCCCTCATCATCATCTCCATCACCATCCTTGCCACCACTATCCCCAGCCTCCTCATCATCTCCCTCATCCTCATCCCCCTCATCCTCTCCCTCTCATCCCCATCATCATCCTCCACATCAACATCCTCATCATAATATTTTGCATCATCCTCTCCATCCTCTCCATCCTCCCCATCATCATCCTCATCCCCTCCCTCCTCATCATCTCCCTTATCCTCCTCCCCATCCCCATCATCATCATCATCCTCACCTTGCTCTACTTGTGATCTTGCTCGCAGTACCAGCACTGTTGGATCTATTAATGGCCTCAAATGATGCTACACAAACTATCTATCATATGTCGATATCATTCATATGTCAACCACATCCACTATTTCTCCCCATACCCTCAGTTGTAGCTCCTAGAACTTTGCCTAATTCACCAATGTCCTGATAGGTGCTCCGAATACAACGCTAATATGAATGTACCCCAAAATGAGGTGATCCAAGAATTAGTAAACAAACACATAGTGGAAAATGAACAAAAGGAGTGAGGTTTAGATCTAGAGAGACAATATATCATATATTCAAATCAAGAAGTTTACATCCAAAATGTTTGGCCATACGGCCTTCTGTGTTACAGCCATTACAAAGAAGAATACATCTTTCAAAGAAAACAGATCTCCATACTCAAATACAAATTATACCTCTAAGCTACTCCACCTAAGACTTCCCTACACTCCATCTAAGACTCTTCTACCAAAATTAATGATTAAGACTCTGCCCAAGATCCCTACATATACTATTCTAACCCAAAAGTTGGCCCAGAAGGCTAAAAACTAAAATTAAATACTTGAAGAGCCACAAGTTGGCCTGCAACAACAATTAAATGTCCATAAATCTATATCTAAGAAAAATTTTGATATCTCCTCGCCCCAATTCAATTAGAATTCATGCTTTCAAATGTGGGTAGTGCTTTAGGTCTTCTACAACCCCTTAACTTTTCAAAGGTTGACTCACCAAGGATAAGTGCGCATCCACCCTAAAAGTCAAGTACAAAAAATTGTCACATAGAACTAATAGAAATTGATACTCTGGAAGAATTTTCATATCTACAAACTAATGAGGAATTAGAACTTGTGCCTTTGAAAAAAGGAATTACTCCAGGCCCTCTTTAACATCTAAAAATAACATCCTCTCATTCATTGTGAAACATTAGCTACATGGTTTGCAATAGGCACCCAAAAACAAGATAAACACTATTCTAGCAACAAGGTAAAACCAACTCAAACTTCAACTCAATCCATCCAATCTCTATGAAATCATGAGGAAAGGTTCTCCAATGTGTCTACAACAAATCCATAACCATGAAAAACATATCTCTACCAAAATCCAATCTCAATGCTCCTACATCATAATCCCTAGGTAAATAGAAAAGTATGTCCCATACTTTGATGCCCAAAGAAAGATCTGCAACCAACTTCATCTTTACCAAAGGATTCCACTTCATCAAAGTCAATAGAAAAAAATTGAAAATTAACCATCTATGCTTAATCCATTCAAAAATTATAATCTTGTCCAACTAATCAACAT